>BQMF02000384.1:0-427451 GCA_027922465.2 Turritopsis dohrnii | reverse complement strand
AAACATTTCCTTAGTCGATAAAATCATGGATGTGTAAAAAGAGGACTAACATCTAATTCCTGAAGTCTTTTAAGTCTACTATTAAAATCCTTCGCGACGATATTTCTTTGGTACAGGGACCGCGGAGCGACTTTTCGATTGGGGGGGCTGAAATTTTAGAACCCTCAACTGCCCCCCCCCCCTTTTTCCCCCTTTATGGGTTAAAGAAGAATTGGGCCTTGAAAAACAGTTATAAAGGCAAGCATCTGAAATTATGTATATATTTTTTTTACATTTTTGAAAAATTACCTAAGATCGTTTTCTGTAAATTTTCCAAAATGACGTTTTCTATTATCGTTATAAACAAAACTGTTAGCGATATCTATAATATTGATCTTATCTGTTCGGTTTTTGTGATGGTTTAAAATCGCAACACTGTTGAAACGCTCTTGATTCATGTTAGCCCGTAACCATGTCTTAATACGTTGAGCAGTGGAGAATGTGCGCTCGCCTGATGCACTACTGCATGGATTAACGTGAAGCAAGTTGACGATGGTAATAACATTGCATATCGCAGATCTTTCGTGTTTTTCCAAAGTCTTAACAGCAGTCTGGATCTCGTTGAAGCAAGTATGATTTCGATCTCCCATCATGGTACGAAATAACTGAAGCTGTGCTGGTAAACTCTGGATATCGATTTCGTCGTAAATGGTTCCAATATATTGAATCTCTTCATCCAGATATTCAACATCTTTGCACAAAGAATCGAGGAGAAGAGATTCTAATCGCCGAAATATTTGGAAACTTGGCTGCTCAAATCGATCTTTTATATGGCCGACCAATAAATCTTTCGGTAATGGTCGCGTGGTGTCGGTGGATGTTCTGCAGCCGCTTGACCAAAGAAATATCGTGCGGGTGCCTGTGTTTTCCTTTTAAGTAAAGGCTCACCAACGTCAGGAAGCGATTTCTTTTTCTCCAGCACTGCATCATAAAACAAATTGAAAGAATCATCATTCCGAATTCGTTTTAATGTTTCCACTGTTTGTTTTGCCAAATTTTGCCCAGCTACAGCAGAAAGATTACTCTTTTGTAAGGTTGCAGACAAATTATCTGTGTGAGAAAATAACCGCTCACCAAGGAGAACACCAAACAAGTAGTTGAAGGAATTCATTTGAGCTTGGCAACCGACTATGCGTGCCTTTATTTCTGTACTAAGACCACTCTGCCCCAGGCATTCTTTCCATGTTTCTTGCAGAGCTTGGTAGTTTTTAAAAATGCGTTTGAAACACACGGCTCTCACTGTCCATCGAGTAGCACTGAATTTAGCTAAGCTTGGCTCCATTTCTTCGTTTCCGTCAGTTTCGCGTTCTAAATTTTCTTTGATCACACCAAGCATGTGTTCTCTCTTAGGTGACAACTTTATTAATTGAACAACTTCTTTAGTAATATCCATAGCATCCGACAAGATTTTTGAGCCTTTAGTTGCATCCTTTACGCTGAGACTCAACGAATGACAATGGCAGTGTGTTACATAAGCCTTTGGTTGTATCTCCTGGATTCGTTTGGCAACACCAGACTTTCTACCAAGCATGTTGCTGGCACCATCGTAGCACTGGCCGCGACAATCGTTCAAAGATAATTGTAGTCTAATCAGCACATCTTTTAACACGCTCTCGATTGTGCTGGAAGCAATATCTGGAATCTGATAGAACCCTAAAAAATCTTCATGAGCATCGAGACATCCGTCGATCCATCGAAGACAAGTGGTCAGCTGCTCAAGATTGCTGATATCCGTATACTCATCAGCTATCAAAGAGAAATAGCTGCATTGCCCACTCTGTATGTCACTTGCTATTTGTCGAACAACACTATTTGACATTAGTTTCAAAATTTCGTTCTGTATGTCATGGCTAGTGTATCGATCAGTTTTCCTTTCCATCCATCTTGCAAGATCTTTGTCGTCTTTACAACGTAAACGCAAAAGCTGGACAAAATTCGACTCTATATCGGCATTTCCCTGAAAAGCTATCCCCTGCCGACCAAGAAATTGTAGACATTCAATGATCTTGATAAGACACTTCCTGTTTAATGACATTTCCGATTTTGCTGCTTCACTCATCATTTCTTTGACATTACCGCATGTTGGGATAGTAAATTCGTAAGTGCTACTTATTTTATGGCATTCAGACGATTCATGATCACGAAAGCATTCCAATGCGTCTTTCCATGAAGAAAACCCGGCAGAAATAAATGTTTTTTCTCTTTTTGTTGCAGTTTGTAAGTTTCCTCGGTTATCTTGCTTCATACAGTTGAAACAAAGAACATGATCTTTTTGCTGATCATAATGTAACCAGGGAAAACTAACGAACCATTTAGCTTGACAGGACCGTTTTTGTTTCCCTTGTTGTTTCTTTGGGAACACAAAATTTAGTGGAGGATGAAACGGGCGGTCCTCGTTTGTAGGTAAAGGTGTCGTGTTTAATTTGGACGTCTGAGAACATTTTGCCTCTACTGATGATGATGATGCAGAATTATCTAAAAAACATCGAGAATGATTTTTTAACACTTTACATATTGGCAACTTAAGTGAAAATATATACAAAAAGTCAATCAATTGATATAAAACAAAGTACATACCCGAAGACGACTTTTTGCTGAAGAAACTTGTTATCTGCATCGAACTCTTTCTTTTTAAACTTTTTTTAACATTTGTTCTATCTTCCATTTTCACCTTTACTCTATCGCTCCCATCACCACACGTTCGTTCAGATCAGGTGCGGTAGAAGAAAAGAAGCCATTGCATTGCGCATTGGATTTTTTTCTAATAAGCTATCCTGGGGGTATCTATCGCAATTTTGCCGGGTTATGCATCTTTCAATTATTCTGTATTTTATGTAAGAAAAAAACGTCATTTACGGCAAAATTATTGGGGGGGGGCTATAGCCCCCTTAGCCCCCTGCTCCGCGGTCCCTGTGGTATAATGTTCGTCTTTCATTTCATTAGATTTTGGCTTAAATTAATACTACAGAACTTTTAATTAACTTACTTGAAAATGTGGAAAAGGAATTATAATGGATTTACATCATATACAGTGGTATGTGTATTTGTATATAAAAAAAAAAACAGAATTCTGAAAGACGTCTGAGAGTTTATAAGAGTTTATAAATTCAAAATATTTCATGTTAGATACTGTAAGGGATCGTCAGGAATGAGAGTTAAAATTGGTTACAAAACAAAATTAAAATCTTTACATTCATTTCTGATTGGTTGCTACGAGCAATAGAAGCCAATAGAAGCACATCTTTTGACAGCATTCGTTTTAAAACTGCTTTCAGATTTCAAGCGAGCTTTTGTATGAACAGGTTTATAAAGGTCCTTCTCACTTTATGCGTCAGTGACAAAATAAGATATTATTAGAACTATGATCTTAGCTCCCACTCCAAGTAGTCATCTTTTCTGAGACTTGAAGTTGGTAATTCCAAATCCCTTAGGTTACTCTTTAGATCATACATTTCTTTTACTTTTAGAAGATATTTAAGAGCTATAGTATTGTCCATGTGAATTGCTATCAGTGCTTTGTCATTGTGGAAGAAAAACAAAGCAGATGTGACTACTAATATTTCTAGTTCGTTGATATGACAAGTAGTCTTCATTGTCCCCCACTCCCCGTGATAGGCGTCCATGATAATTTTCACCCTATCTTCACTTCCTGTGATAGGCGTCCATGATAATTTTCACCCTATCTTCACTACCGAGATGCATCAGTTTGAATTACAATTAGAGATAAATGAAACATCATTAAGCGACCATTGTGAAGTATTAGGTTTTTTCTACCCACCAACATTGACAGATTGTTCAACATGAATTTTGCCTGATAATATCAAAACTTCCATTTTTTGAAACTGACAGCGGCAGATCTAGACGGTAGTCGCAACTTGTGGAGAAGCGCATTAACATAATTTGTGAATTCAATCTATATTACCAATGGGATTAAATTGCTAACACTCTCCTACACAAATTGCGACTACCCTCTAGATCCGCTGCTGAAGGTTCTTGTAAATTTCTAATATTTTGATTAACTATGGACACGGTGATGTTGCTTGATTAAGGAGAAAAAATATCATTAATGTCAAAAGAATGAAATATCTGATTAACGGATCAGTTTGACTGACATCGCTGCTACATCAAGTTCCGCTCATAAATCGCATAAGTAATTCCTTAATTGCATCATAATTACAAAGATATTATTTAAAAAAAGGTTTCGGTAGTTCCTTGTAGATACCTCTTTAACTAGAAATATCCAAATCTCATGAAAGTTGAAAGTTGATGGTTTTTAACAAAAAAGTTTATACGTGAAGACCTTGAATGCAATTGTTGAGGATTAGTAAGGAGTTGATGGAAATAATTTCCACTGTCAGAAGTTCATGTCTCTGTGAACCTAAGAATTCTAGTGTCCTTTATCGTGAAAGTCCAATTTCCTCGTGAATGGTACATAGCAATTTCAATATATGTCAGTTTATATATGATTTATTTTGTGTTCAGCGACTTTCCAATTAACTGAAATACCAGCAAGACTTTTCACGGCCAAAATGACACGTTTTTTTAGTTATGCATGAATATGAGCCATGCGCTTAAATAGCCCTTATGATAAAAAAAAAAAAACAAAAAAAAACCCGAATGAAAAGCATACTAAGCCATCAGCATTTCTAACTGAATTCTAACTGAATTCCACATAAGTGAACTGATGCACACAAAGTAAACTCTATCTCCGCTTCAACAATGAGCAGCTAATTCTTTGTTTTCTCAAAAACAAATCTAATATGACCTAAATAAACCTAATCCAATAACTAACATATTTAGAAGAATGATAGTCATGTGATTTAACAGGATTAAAATTTGAATATAAGTAAAAGGGTAGAAGCAAATGGTTCATCATCGACATCACTTTGGATTGTTGAAAGTAGAAAGCATCTATAATCATGAAAACTTTCTTATCATTTCTTTTTCTTTTTATGACTGTGGCATTGGCGCAAGGTTAATTATTGATTTAGGGTTTTATATTTAGCGTGATTTTAAAATACTTGAAATTTCGTTAGTTTATTTTTCATTCCAATAGGTCGACGACATTTCGCTCGTGATTATTATGACCAGAACGGTAAGCGATTTATTTTCGATATGTTGATTCAAAATAGGGTTAGTCATCCGGTTAGGTACAAATCAATATATTGACTAATTTTCTAAATATGCTACCATTTTTCCAGATTATTAGTGATCTTTGCTTGTTTCAATGTAGTATTTGATACATTATATGCTTGGATACTTAAGGAATAAACGTGTATCAAACAGTTTCTGATTTTCGAAAAAATTATTTGAAAGTTCACTTAATTTAATTCTATCTTTTCCTTCTATGGTTTGTGTTATTTAGATTTTATAGAAATCTTGTTAGATGGGTTGGAGAGTCTTAACCATGAAGGTATGTCAAGTAATGTTTAAACTTGAAGTAAGCCATGCAGTCGAGGATATCGAGACACTGTAGAGATTTTGTATTTTCGGACAGTACACAATGTTGCATCTAATGGTGCAGTAAGCAACATTCTAGCTTTTGAAATGATACTTCAAAAATAGCAAGGAGTGATATTATCGTTAAAATTAACAAATATTTAAGTAGACAAGTGAGGAAGATAAACTAATAAATAATATATTTACATATTAAGATCCTACTGCTGGACAAGGTGGGCAAGGTGGAACCTTTGGAAATGGCGGTACTGGAGGAAGTGGCGGAAATGGTGGCAGTGGAGGAACATTTGGTAATGGTGGAAACGGAGGAAGTAACGGAGGAAGTGGTGGCAATGGAGGAACCTTTGGAAATGGTGGTACTGGAGGAAGTGGCGGAAATGGTGGCAGTGGAGGAACATTCGGCAACGGTGGAAGTGGAGGAAGTGGCGGAAGTGGCGGCAGTGGAGGAACCTTTGGAAATGGTGGAAGCGGAGGAAGTGGCGGAAATGGCGGCAGTGGAGGAAACTTTGGAAATGGTGGAAGCGGTGGTATAACTGATATTGGTAACGTTTTTTATAACTTTTTTATAACTTTTTCTTTTTCAAGACTATCTACCAGCTATTATTGACTAAGTCCTCAATGGGAAGCGATTCTCTGTTCTATATTGCTTCATTGTTAAAGTACATTTTTGCCAAACCTTACTGTACTGAGGAAAACGCTTTTCTCCTCAGTGGTTTCAATGTAATAGAACTTTGTAAATTATTAATTTAAGGAGATTGCAAGGATGAATTCACTAAAACAGCTTGCATGACCCTGAAAAATATGAATGGCTGTAATGATGCTACTGTCAAAAAGAAATGCACGAAATCCTGTGGGCTTTGTAATGGTATTCTTCTTTTTCACAGTGATTTCACTCTAGTAGTGCTTTGCAGGAATAAAGGAAGTGTTCACTTGGTCTCCACTTGTGTGTATTTAGCATTTATCAAATTATTCAAAGCACTTCAATCATGGTTTTAGGAAACTGCGAGGATACATATGATGAACATAATTGCAATAGCTTGAAAGAATTGAATGGTGGTAAAGGCTGCGATAACACTAATATACAATTATTATGCAAAAAAACCTGTGGTCTTTGTAGTGTTAGAGGTACTTTTCTCTTTCATAGTGGAAGGTTCTCAGAATAATGACTACTGAACGTTTCAACGTTTTGTTTATCTATTTTCAAATTGTTATAATTATCATGACTTTAGAACCATGCGACGATATAAGCTCTCCAGCAGAATGTCTTATCATAAAACTTTCGGGCGGAAATACTGGCTGTATCACTGATCCTAACTCACAACATCAATGCAAGAAAACCTGTGGCTTTTGTAACAGTGGAAGCAATGGAGGTACTAATGGTGGTTTTTTTTATTGTTTACTAGTATTGCTTCTATGAGCCCAATTTTTCTCAAGGTGTTAGTGTTTGTAATAATGTATTCCTCTAGTTACCAATTTTACCGTGGATCAAAGGTGACATTTGTTCGTCATCTTTTTTTTTTTTTTTTTTTTTTAAAAAGTCTTCTTGTAAAAGTAGTCGTGTTTAGTATTACTTTTTTTTTTTTTTAAAAAAAAAGTCTTCTTGTAAAAGTAGTCGTGTTTAGTATTACTTTTTTTTAAAAAAAAAGTCTTCTTGTAAAAGTAGTCGTGTTTAGTATTACTTTTTTTTAAAAAAAAAAAGTCTTCTTGTAAAAGTAGTCGTGTTTAGTATTACTTTTTTTTAAAAAAAAAAAGTCTTCTTGTGAAAGTAGTCGTGTTTAGTATTACTTTTTTTTTATCAAAAAGAAGTATCCATGTAACATGGAGATGTAGCAGTTTAATTCTTTTTTAACAAGAAAAACAAAACAACAAGAAAAACAAAACAACCGCTGATATTTTTGTTACACTTTTTTAATTTGTTCAAAAAGTGCATGATTCAATAAGTTGTTGTGCTTTTGTGTTTTTACTTTTCTATAGTTACTCGGTTGTCGTACATTTCGGTTTTCATATATAAGACACGTGTAACTCCTGCCAGTTGTCTTTTCAGGTACACGTTATCATAGCACAAACAGGTAAAGTTCAATTTCTCTTAGTTAAAGTTTTCTTCCACACGCTGCGACTTTTCATGGCATTCAGTCCTCGCTTTGTTATAGACGACATGCAAAGACAGTCGAGGGACAGAAATGATGTCATTAAGCAATACTTTCATTATGGTTATTCGTACAAGGAAATAATCAGTTTGTTAGAAGTACAGCATGGTTGCAAAGTTAGTGTGCGACAACTCAATCGTATACTGAGGTCTCTGTCACTTTATAGAAGGTATGATAAAACGTCGTTGAACCGTGTAATTGACGAAGTTGGTGAAGAATTGCAAGGGTCCGGATCTTCGTTTGGTTATAGACTAATGCATCAAAAATTACGGTCGAAAGGACTTGTTGTTGACCACCACACAGTTAGATTGGTTATAAAAAGTCTTGATCCGGATGGCGTGAAAGCCAGGGCAGCTAAAAGGCTGACGCGCCGTATATATTTATCACAAGGTCCGAATTTTACCTGGCATGTTGACGGATACGATAAACTCAAACCGTTCGGATTTGCAATCCACGGTGCTATCGACGGTTATAGCAGGAGAATTCTGTGGCTAAATGTAGCGGCTAGTAACAACAACCCGAAAGTTATAGCAGATTATTTTGTCAATTGTGTAAAATCATTGCAATTTGTACCTCGCTTAATTCGAGCTGACAGAGGTTCAGAAAATGTCGTGTTGGGCGGAATACAGCGCTTTCTCCGCAGACAGTTCACAGATTCATTTGCTGGTGATGCAAGTTTTATGTATGGACCATCTACACGCAACCAACGAATAGAATCTTGGTGGTCACTTTTCCGACGCAATCGGTGTAACTGGTGGATCAACTTTTTCAAAGATCTCTGCGAAACTGTTACATTAGATTTGAGTCTGAACTACCACGTAGAATGTATTCGTTTTTGCTACATGGGAATTCTTCGCCAGGAGCTGAATGAAACGCAGAATTTATGGAATAATCATCGCATTCGATATATTCGAAATTCAGAGTGTCCAGCAGGCCGACCTGAAATTTTATTTTTTGCTCCCCATTTGTCAGGTGGAACAGATAGAAGTTATAGTATAACCGCCTCTGATATAGCGCTAGCAAAGCAATTTTGTGAGGAGCCGTCAGAATTAGGCTGTTCAGACGAATTCGTGGAACTAGCACAGATTATAATGCAAGAAAACAACTTCAACATGCCTACGACTATAGCAGAGGCAACGAGTCTTTTGGAAACACTTTTGACAGAAATCGACAGTCTTTGAAGTTAAGATAAAATAGTTCATGGTTTTGTATCTCACTAATAATTTTGCAATAACAAGTGAATATATACATCATGAAAACACAACATTTCTACTAAAATTGCTTCACATACCCATTAAACAATTCCCAGGCGGAACAAAGCCGAAGGATAAAGTTTGATGGATTAGTTTTTGAGAATATTCTTTAAGCCAACGTTAACCAAAATGAGAAAAATATAATTAAACCATAAAATCAACTCACGCGAACCCACCTCAAGCCATAGGTTAACGTAGGGAAAAACTTCAAAAAATTCGATAGTGAGAACCAAGCTTAAAAACCAAAGTAAAGGTCTAGAATAACTTATCACTAATTTCACAACGCCGTAAAAATTAGTTGTTTTTTTTCTCTAAACATACACATAGAACCAACTGATATTGCTCAACAAAATATTTTATCTAAGATATGTGGCACTTTGCTTTAAAAACAGTAGACAAACACTTTTTTCTGAAAGTCAGGAATGAAATGTGTCAAAACAGAAATATCTCTTACATTAATCTAAAACTTATATAATCTGTTAAAAATGCCACAAAACAACTTTCTCATTAAGAAAATTAAGAATAGAATATAAAACACAGCAAAATCAAACTGTCTGCACTGGTAAGTATAAAGTAAATTTATGAGTTCACTTTCTTTGGGAAAAAATAGCTTTTACGGAATAAAAACAATAAAACTATTGACATTTGTGTTGGCAATAACATAATATCCAATCAATGCAACAAGCTTTCAAAACCAGTTTGAAATGTTACAATATTTTTAAACAAAAACAGCAAATTGCTATCACAAACTTAACATAACATATATGTAGAAACAAACTTCCAAAGTACAACACATTAGTATGCAATAGCATCAATTACAAAGCATCATGTACTGCCCATGTGTCCTCACTACCAATGTACGTAGACAAATTCTGTCTCAAAGCTGTAAATGAATTATACTGTCTCGGCAATATCAATATCTTAAAGCAAGTTTTCGATATAGGTCTCAAATGATCCAATTTTTGATTTGAAAACTCTACACGTATCACAGAACTTGGATTGAAATTCGTACCTCCAGTGATGAATCTAATGAATTTGGATAACTCGGTTTTACTTGTGCTTCTTATATAACGGTGTAGCCAAGTGGTAATTCGATCATCATTTTTACATACAGGAAAAGTTTCTAGACTTTTAATAACAATGTCAGGAGTTGGTATAGTTACATGATACAAAGCATCCACTGTTTCTGGTGATATTTTGTTGAAAAGAGGCCCAAAACCCTTTCCCATTGATTGCATAGCAAAGCAAGGCATTTGAATCAGAGCAATTCTCGCTGCCTTGGTAATCAAATCCATTACATTACTTGAAGTTGGAAGAGTGAAGATAGAATACTCAGTCAATATATCCATGATTGGCTGTGTTTCTTTTGATTCACCACGAGAAAATGAGTTGAGTAGTTCAAATTCTTGAGGAGTCACAAAATGCATGAATGAATTTTGAAGATCAGTATCAGTTACATCTTTACACAATAGTTGTTTAAACGACGATTTACATAACTGTATTGGGAAAATATCATACAAAACATACCCATGGTATATAATTTTCCCAATTACTTCTAGTTCTTCTTCATCAAATAACGTTGGCGGAACCTTCTCAAAAAATCCATCCATTCTTGAATAAAGTTGATCATAGAATGCTGAGTAAGCATCACGACATACCCCATCTCCAACTGCGTCTTCACCACAAAAAGAAATAGCTTTGGTTCCTTTAATAGTTTGTCTTTTTTTGTACAAGGTTAACATATCCTCATAGATTTTATCACGTGAAACTGTGACATGTTGTTGTTCTTGTTTTAAATGTTCTTTCTCCTGATTACGTAGCCGTTGAAATTTACTGTATTCCATATCATAATCTGTATCCTGAGGTTTGCCTATAACCTCTGAAGCAACTTCTGATGACTTTGTTGCGGACGATTCTTCTGATTCCATATTATACACACCTGACACCACAGTAGTATCAAGATCAAACTCGTGCTTAGTATTGAATCCTTTAAACGCTACTTCTGGTGACATAATCATAGGAGATTCCACTTCTTGCATGTTATAGACACCAGGTACTGCAACATTATTAACATCAACAACCTTCCCCTTGTAGTCTATCAGACAAAAATATTCTGGACGTACTGAAAAGCTCCCAATCCAATCATATACCTCTAAGAAAAAGCAGCCATCTCTAAACAACCTAACTTTTTTCCCACAATGGATGTGTCTGACTGAAATTGTAATATGAGCTTCATCTAGCAATGGTTCTGGTTTAACCCTTTCTTTTCTTGCATTCATTACTTCTAACAGTCTATTTTCTTCAGCTTTCATTCTTTCTTTTTCTCTATCACTTCTCAGCGATTCCATGTACTCCTCATCTTGTTTTTTAATCAATGACATTCTTTCTTCACTTGTTTCTGAAACTCTATTGGTTGATGTTAATGGTAAGGTGACATGACTACTCTGTGGCAATGACGTCAAATCAACAACAGCTGGCATATCAGAGGAGGCTGAAAAAGATGATGATATAATATCTACAGTAATCTAGGACATAAAGATTTTAACTTTTCTAAAAGACACAAAAGTTATTTTTTAAAGCATCTATATGTCAAATATTGTCATATCACAGCAAGAGATGAAAATTTCCTGAATGATTAAGTCGAATTTTTGGTATACTAATTTTATTTTCATACCAAGCTGTTACGTTTTTCTCCTGCATATATAAATATAAGATTTCGTTTTAACATTTTATTGTCATATCACATAAATCTTTTCACACACCAAACAATGCATCAATACTAACAAGAAATACAACAATACTACCTTTGCTGTAAGTTCTTGAGGGATGTTCAATAGTAAAATCGTCGTCTGAATCATTCTCGTATCCATCTACATCTAGGAGTTTTTGTATAACTGATTTCTCTTTTGTTAGTAGATACAGTCGAGTCTTTGCGAGCTTATGTTGATTAATGTAATCCTGAAGTGTAATTTTTTCAGCTTCAAAAATTGCCACTGCATTGTAATTTCCAACTGCTCTATGAAAGTTTTTAATAGGTTTTTTAACATTACAAAAGGTAGCTTCTCCATCAGGAAAAAAAATTGCTTCCATAGCTTCTTGAATTTCTTTCAGGGTTGAGTCACATTTGAATGACTGTTGTCTTACACCTCCACCTTTGTTCATTCTGATATTGACATATTTCTTGAGCTTATGGTCATAGTTCATCCACCCTAGATAGCAAGTCCGGGGTACATGTCCTTTCCGTTTTCTTACATTAGGAGCAAGTCGCTCTTTTGCAGTGCTCTTCACAATACTTGCCAATACACTTTTTCTATCCACATCTTCATTTTCAGTTGAATAGTTTTTTTTGCAAAAAACCTTTACACATATTATGTGACCCTTTTCAACAAGACCAAGAGCCTGTAATTCTTGAGATGTCGCTTCAAGCACTGCATTGCCGTCCATCTATGAAATAGGTAGTA
This sequence comes from Turritopsis dohrnii, assembly GCA_027922465.2. Taxonomy (NCBI): domain Eukaryota; kingdom Metazoa; phylum Cnidaria; class Hydrozoa; order Anthoathecata; family Oceaniidae; genus Turritopsis; species Turritopsis dohrnii. The sequence goes on along the minus strand of BQMF02000384.1, from coordinate 415,094 downwards.
GGTTGGCTATAAAACTTGAACTGGCTACCTATATACATCGTGTTCAAATGTGATAAGTAAATACTGAAGACTTTGTTGAAGTTTTTTTTAAACTTATACATTTTATGTGTATAGGTAGCGCTTTTAATAATATATAAATAGTTTAGTAGATATAGATGATACATTTATTATAGAGAGAGAAAGAGAGAGAGAGGAAGAACATTCACAACACACCTTGTTGTCTTTGAAATTTTGAACCACTACATCTGATACACCCCTTTCGAGCAAGAATTCACATATCTATAAATACAATCAGAAAAAAGGGACATAACATTCAAAGTTTGAAAATATAAGTGGTGCTTGGTTTATTTATACTGGCATATTTATTTCTCGAAGAATAGTAAATCAAAACAGTCGAAACATTCTTCAATTCAAAACATTATAGGTGATTATGTTTCAAACCTTCCTGAAAAGTAGTTTTACACTCACTTGTTCAACAGAAAAAGTTCCAGTTTCAGACATGTTCTCCGCACCACTGGTCAGCATCTTTATAATTTTGTTTTGTTGATGTTGCTAACTTTTACGACAACCGATAATTTCACCACGTGGTTGTTCAAAAAAAAAAGAGCGACGAATTTTTAGCGTGTGAAACGAGTCGTGTTTTTTTTAAGCATTTTTTAAGCTAAAAAAGAACGACAAATAAACATAAAATGAGTTGTGTTTTTTTTCACAGAAAAAAGCGAGAAAATGCACATAATGTGAGTCACGTTTTTTTTAAAAAAAAGAGCGACAAAAAACAAAATACATAAGTCGCGTTTTTTTAAACAAAAAAAACAACAGAAGAAAAAAAAGAAAAACGACCGAACGACAACATTGGCGTGATTTTTTTTCAATTTTCAAGAAGATCACCTTAAAAAAAAAGATGACCAAAAAATGTCACCTCTGATCCACCGTACAATTTTCATATTATTCAAAGAACTTTTATTACGGTTTTAGGAAAGTGCGAGGATAAACTTTCTGAATCGGATTGCATTAGCTTTCGAAATTCGTTGGGCTGCCAAAACAATATGGTACAAATACAATGCATGGAAACCTGTGGTCTCTGTTATGAGGAAGGCAATGCAGGTATTCGTTTCTTGGGTTTGACCCTAGAAATAATCTAAAGGAGAAAAGGCAGTATTAACTTTGTTCGTACGGTCACACTTGTAACTAAGGAGTCATTGTTTTTAATAATCTTAGCAATTTTCAAAACATTTAAAGATCTTCAATTTTAGGAAAATGCGAAGATATACGTTCTGAATGCAGTGGCTTATCACTTGCAGCATGTTCAACGAATCCTATTGTACAAAATCTTTGCAAGAAAACGTGTGCTGTTTGTGATAGTTAAGCTAATGAAGCTACCAACCATGAGCTTTCCTTAACTGTCAAGCCATGTTTATAAATATCTTCTTAACTTCATCGACTATGTTTTTACCAATTGGGTGAAATTGCCAAAACAGTGCTAGTATGAAAAGCATTTTTATTGATACAGTGTGTATATTGCTAAAGAAATGCACTCCTTTGGAATAGTTTCTCAGTAAATTTACCGCCAGTTTTGTACGGTAATATAAAAAAGAGGGAAAATAAGGTCTTATAATTGCGGTTGATGTTCGATACATTTGACTTGATAAAGAGGTTCCTTTTCCAAAATCATTACGAGAATATCTGTAACTGAATGCTTGGTAGAGGTGATTTTTTTACTGCAGATTAATTTATTGCTGTTTTAGCGCATCATTGAAGATTCAAGATTATGTACTTCTTAATATTTGGATTAAATGTAAAAATAAACTTGGGTGAAAAAAGAACTGTTAAAGTAAAAGTGTTAGCTTATCAAGTTTACCTTGGTTCAACATATTGCATTTCCACATTTATCAATCATTTCTATATATTAAAAGACGATTCTCTGTTTTTCTGTCTGTTTGCCTGTTTGTCTGTCACGCAAAATGGTAGATTGAGTTGTGAGAGAAATTATTTCTTTTCTTGTGACGTTTAGGTAAAATTATCTCGGTAACAAATAAGGATAACTGAGGTTTTTCGGGGTTCACGATACAGGCGACGTGGTGACGAAAAATTTGGGTCTAATGTTTTTGAGGAACGGGTGTTAGACGTCATCAAAATCTTTGATCAACGATATCTCCGTAACGGTTGATCGTAGCAAAATGATCCCATACATTTTTGTGATCAGTTGTTCAAGCTCTACAACATGGGCACACTTATCATTGCCAATTCCTTAATTTTATTTTTTGTGAACCCAACGCAGGCTGAACATGGGCGGCTAGTCTTTATATTAATACTCGATTCTCTGTCCCATGCTGTTTGTCTGTCTGTTTGTTTGCCTTGGTGGCTAGTCTATATATTAATAGCCGACTCACTGTTTGTTTGTCTGTCTGTTTGTCTGTCTGTCACGCAGAATGGTAGTTTGAGCTGTGAGAGAGCTTAGTTCATTTCTGGTGCGAGACTTCAGTTTGAAGTCAATGCATTTCATCCCCAATCGAACACAACGTTTAGGGAAAATTATCTCGGTAAGTAATAAGAATAACTGACGTTTTTTGGGGTCCGCGATGTAAGCAATAGGGTAAGGAAAAATTTGGGCCGAAATTTTTTTTTGGGAAGGGCGTGTGACATCATCAAAATCTTTGATCAATGACATCTCTGTAACGGTTGATCGTAGCAAAATGATCCTATACATTTTTTGACCAGCTTTCCGAGCTCTACAACATGGGTACACTTACAGTTGCCACGTCCTTAATTTTATTTTTCGTGAAGTCAACGCAGGCTGAACATGGGCGGCGAGCGACGGGACGAGATTATCTATATCCTAATACGCGCTGTGCATCCAGTTTTTAGTTTAGAGAGTGATTGTTTCGGGTCGTTTCTAACGGTCAAAATCTTCTTAATCGTGGTCGTATAGCGGCAGTTGGACCGTGCATGACACATTCACGATTAGTATAAGCGGAAACCCTCACAGCGCATTGTTTTGATTGTTTGCAAGATCAAGAATCGATAGCGTTGACGTTCGTTTGCCAGCAAGTTTTCATTTGCTATTTTGAAAAAGAGGTAATGAAACATACGAGAGCAAAAAATCTCAAGACAACGAAGTTAGTAACGAAAGTATTGCACGAAGATTTATTAATGTTTTTAGGGTAAGTACGCTCTTGAACTTTTTTTGTTTTGTTTTTTTATAATATAAATAGGGTTGCTGCACCATCAATAAAAACAATGAAATTTGAAGAAATGAATTTTAAATCATGACGTTCTGGGTTGGTGAAGAACAATATTCTATATTGATATCCAACCTTAGCTTCGTAAAAAGAAAATCACTCGAAGGTATTAATTTGTTTTGACACGTTTAAGACTTACGGGTTTGGCTTTTCAAAATAGCAAAATAGCTTCTGTTTACCTTGGATCATGGGTTCCATGAACAGTTACAGCCATTTTAATCTTTCTGTTGTTTCATGTGCGCACAATTTATTTCTATATCGTATCGTGAAAGGATTTAATATGAGTATTTTTTATGTGTTTCAGATCTTCCGAGTAAAAAGATGTTTATGATGCGCTGTTCGCAGACTGCTGCGTCAAGAATTAAAATGCGTAAAAATTTTTTACACGGGTTACTAGTTTTATTTTATTTTGTGCGACGTCAGTGTGAAACCATTGTATTGAGACCCTAATCGAATGCGACGTTTAGGGAAAATTATCTCGGTAGCCAATAGGGATAACTGACGTTTTTTGGGGTTCACGAAAATTTGGGGACAGGGCTCTATGACGTCATCAAATCTTTTGATCGACGATATCTCCGAAACGGTGCGTCATAGACATGATCCTATACATTTTCTTGCTCAGAATTTCGAGCTCTACAAGATGCTAACACTTTCCATTGTCAATTCCTTAACTTCATTTTTGTGAACTCTTTGGGAGGTGACACAACGCAGGCTGAGCATGGGAGGCGAGCGACGACGCCTTGGCAGCTAGTCTATATATCAATAGCTGATTCTCTGTCTGTTTTTCTGTCACGCAAAATTGTAGATGTAAGCTGCGAGAGAGATCGGGGAGTCAGCAATGTAAGATCACATATAAATTATTTTCCTCTTGTGCACGACGTCGGTGTGAAACCATTGTATTGAGACTCAAATCGAACGTGACGCTATCGGTAACCAGTAGGGACAAATGTCGTTTTTGTGTTCCGCGATACAGGCGTTAAGGTGATGAAATATTTGTGCTTAAATGTTTTTGAGGGACGGGTCTGTGACGTAATCAAGATCTTGGACCATATCTCTGTAACGCTTCGTTGTAGCGAAACAATCTCATACATTTTTTGATCAGTTTTTGGGCTCTACAACATGGGTCCATTTTCCGTTGTCAATTTCAAAATTTAATTTTTCGTGAACTCTTTGGAACTGAACATGGCCAGCAAGAAACGCCGTCTTGGCGTATAGTGTTAATTAATAGCACAATAATGCAATAGATACAGGCAACGTGTAAGCAATTTGGAACACCTGCTTTTATAACAGAAGTAAAAACTGGGACGCCATTTTACTATCCCGCGTGGCAAGCGAGAATTCTACCAAAGATGATGTGATGTACAACTCAGCCTTTTTCTCGGGTACAACTTTCATATACTTACCCCTAAAAACCTCTTTTACCTCAAAGGCACAAAAAACCGCGACACGCCATTTTGAGAAATATCTTTGCATGCATAAATAATAATAATAACAATAATGATGATAATAATAATGAATTTATTTCAGCATTTCCAATAAAATACAATTGGCTCTTCATCTGAAATTTGTATGAGTACTGTATGTGGATAGCGTTAATACAAAACTTATTTTAATTTTTTTTTTTTAAATAAATTGGCAACAGCCTTGTCTAACAAGTAAGCTTTCAGTGTGTTTCTGAACGTGGATAAACTTGAACATTCTCTTAATGGCTTCGGTAGAGTGTTGAAAATCGAGGTAGCTTCATACTGGAAGGTTTTCGCTTTATCGGTGCTTTTCAGTAGTACTCCGGTGCGGCTGCTATTATTGCGTAGTGAGCGAACGTCATTTTTCTTTGCGACCTTGATGTTACAGGGAATGTTTGGGTCATTGAGGGACTTGAATGTGAGCATGGCAATAGCATATTCGTATCTTTCTAGAATTGGTAACCAAGATAGTTTGGTAACATCATCAATAGTTCCATATCTACCGAATACAAAACCAGCAGCAGCGTTTTGAACTTTTTGCAGTCGTTTGATTAGATAAAGAGGTGTCGTGCCGATGTAGATGGAATTCCCATAATCAAGTTTAGATAGAATTAGTGCGTTTACTAGTTGGTTCTTTAATTTGTAGGGCACCAGTCGTTTCAGCAACCTTTAGCAATTTCAATGTGGCGTAACAGCTACTGATGATGTTGTTTATGTGTTCTTTCCATTCTAGGTGTTCATTGAAGGTGACACCAAGAATTTTCAGACTTGTTGTTGATGTAAGTTCTTGGCCATCACATGTAATCATGTTTTTTGTGTTGAGATGGTGCAGACGTGATAGTTTTTTGGTGCTAAATACCATCGTTTTGGTTTTATTGTTACTGAAGACCAAGTTTGAAGCATTTGACCAACTTTTTAAATTCATGAGATCAGAGGTTAGTTCCGTAGCTTTATGGATTAGGTTGGCTGGTTAGCAATGTCCGTAAAGGGTAGTGTCATCGGCATATTGAAGGGAATCGGATGTTTGAAGATATCTGGGCATGTCGATCACATAAAGATTAAATAGAGTAGGGCCAAGAATTGAGCCTTGTGGGATTCCAAAACGACTTGTTAGTAAGGTTGATGATTTATCATCGACTTGTACATAGTGTGGGCGGTTGGTAAGGTATTCTGTCATCCAGTGTAGAAATGGTTTAGAGAAATTTAGCTGGTGTAATTTAGAGAGAAGGGTTTTGTAATCAATCGTGACGAAAGCTTTAGAATAATCAGCAAACACTGCGATTGTGACTTCTCCTCTATCCATTGCTTTTAGTATTTCGTCTCTTAGCATCATTAAACAGGTAATGGTCGATCTAGATTTCCGAAAGCCATGTTGTGTTGATTGGTATAGATTTTCAATATGGTCAACTAATTGGTGAAGAACGACTCGAAAACTTTAGATAGGACGGGAAGAATTGATATGGGGCGATAATCAGAAGCTTGGGAAGGTGATTCGACTTTTGGTATGGGACAGATTTTTGCAACTTTCCAGTCTTCAGGAAATGTATTGTGTTCAATGAAGCCATTGATAATGTGGGTTAGTGGTGATATGATTTTGTTGCCTACGGGTTTAAGGAGGTTTATGGGGATGTTATCATATCCTGTGGAGCAGTCATTTCTGATCTTGTTGAAGGCTATCCTAACTTCGTAGTAGGTTGTTTTCTTGAGAAGAAAGTGTGCAGCATCGCTGTTTTTCAGGGTATCGATGAATAAATGGAGATCTTCACTGGTTTTGGGTTTTGTATTTGTGAGTTTTGCTGCAACAGTATTGTAGTGCTTGTTTAGCTCTTCTACATTGTGATCTATTACTTTATTATTTGGTTTCAAAATGCGGTTGATGATAGTCCAAACATCTTTAGGTCTGCGCGTTGATAAGGCTTTTCTGTAGAAGGACCGCTTCGCTTCTTTAATTTTAGTTTTGAGATGATTGCGAATATTTCGGAATAGTTGTCAATCTTCAACGCTTTGTGTTTGGTGAGCCTTTTTTCGAAGTGTATCTCGTTTGTGTTGTAGGTCGTTGATTTGAAGGTCATGCATCCATGGGGTGGGTGGTCTGGTTATTTTGCAACGCATAAGAGGAGCATGTTGATTGATGCACTGGAGAATGATATCATTCATAACCTGGAGTTTTTCATTTGGGTCATCAATACCATATACGATGTTAAGTGGAAGTTGTTCGAAGTCATTACAGTATCTCTTTAGGTCAAAGTTTTTGAAGTTTCGAATATACTTGTATCTCGGTTGGTAACGATCGATTTTAGCATGCAAATATAAGGGCCGTCGTGGTCACTAATTTCGGTACACGGTAAAACGTTCTTGGCTTTTACTTTGGACGGGTAGTTCGTCACAATGTGGTCAATTAAAGTTAATCCATGTCTAGTCGGTTTATTAATCACTTAAGTAAGATTGTAACAGTCCAGTACCTGCTGGTATCTTTGGGAAATTGATGAGTCAGGTTTTAGCATATCTATGTTGAAATCCCCTGCTATGACAATTATGCCACCCCAAATACTGGACACGTGGTTAATGAGCGATTCAAAACGGTCAAGCCATTCAGTTACACTATCAGTGTCAAAATTTGGTTGATAGACTGCACATATCAGAACTTTGCTATAGCGATTCTTGCCCTCTACTTCAATCCAGATTTGTTCCATATGGCTATCACGTGATTTAATATCGTCTCTTAACTTTGTTTTAATGTGGTCTTTAACATATAAACCCACACCTCCACCAACGCTTAGCAGTACGGTTACTGTAAAACACTCGATAACCTGAGATGTTGACATACTGCAGTAGATGAGGGTTGTCAGTCAGCCAAGTCTCAGATAGAGCATAGATATCGAAGTCGTATTCATTTACCATACATTCAAATTCGGTAAAACTCGACACCATTGATTGTGTGTTTAAATGCATGATTTTCAGCAGATTTTTATGCTCCTTCAGTTCATTTTTGTAATAATCCTTCTGAAAAATGACATCAGATTCAATTAAAGAGGTAGATGTAGACGGATAATCAAAGACTAAGCATTACATTCACTCTCTTTCGCAAAGGTAGCTCAAGATGTATGCATTTAGGGCAAATCCAAGAAGTAGATAATCTAGAAACAAGATTCTTTCGATAACTCAATAATGAGCAAGTCCCATGTGTTGTCTGGATGCATTTTGTGCAAAGTAATCGTTTCTGATTACATCGAACTGTTTTATTGCATGAGTCACATTTCGGTGCGCTATGGAAACCAGGTCCAGGATTCTTTTCTATGTCTCCGTCTTGTAAAATAAGGTTGAAAGTGGCTGTGTGGTTACTGTAATAAAGCGTTCTCCCTTTGGACCATTTGAACCTCTTGTTCGATTGTTTCGTTGACTGTTGTTCGTATAAACCATCGGCTGATGAAAGGAAGACGACATCAGAAGCCATTAACGCTACGACCAGAATAGTCATAACACAAAACTGAATAATGACATGGTTTTTACTAGCCATGCTGTTGACAATTTTACGATACAAATCTGCAAAATCTTCGTCTTGTATGACGTAAAATCTTGAGAAATGAACTCAGTCAAGGCCTAATTTACTCCTACCTCTCCTTTGTTCAAATTCAAGACTTTTTATAACACAGTGCAAGAGAAAAGAGTGAAAATTGTGCCATTTTTTAAAGATTTCTCGAGGACGTCAAAAATCAAAAGTCTGTATCATACCTGTAAATACATAAATTGAAGCAACATTGGGAAATTTTCCTTACAGACATCATTCCCAATAAGAACGCACCCTCTTTTGCATTCATTGACTTTTGGCAATTATTTATGGGCTGAAAACAAGATGAAAGCATACAACTAAAAAAGGGCTGGCAATTCTACATGGGACCAATTTTCAGAGTTCCCTTTTCCGGAAAGAAAGAAATAGCTGAAATATTCCCGAAAAGTCGCGAGCACAAAATGTCGACTATTTCCATTTCTTCTAGGTAGGACGACTTCCAGGATGTATTCAGGAATTAAATCCTGCCTCAGTCAAGCGTTGATATTGTGTTTTGACTGAACATTTCAACTATGTGTTGGGTGAGGGTACCAGGTCCGTTGTGCCGGCAGAGAATGTTAATAATAATTGACCACACCGCAACATCAATTGTTAATGCCCCATCTGATGGGGCTTACCCAGTAAACACAAGTCTTTAAGATGTCTCAAACTGGTACGGACGTCTTTAAGACTACTGAAAACGTCTTTGACAGGTCTTTCAAAAAACGTCTCTTACAAAACGTCTTTAAGACGTCCTGAAGAGGTCTTCTAAAAAACGCCACAATACATCACAATACATCCTGGAAAGTCTGTTTTATTGATCATTAAGGAATTAATGACCGTATCGAATGAACAAGTTCTTCATATTTTCTTAAATAAGAAATATCACAAATGAAAAAGTACATTTTCAGAATCCTTGAAAAATTTTCTTTCTAACGGTATAAAAATCGCATTGATGCTTTTAAAACTAGTGACCCATTTTCTCGTGGACACACTGTATGCATTTTATTCTTTTGAAACCGCCTGTAACACGTGAATTAATATCATTCAACTGTACTATTTTATATTTATACATGTACAGCAACAAGAATTCTGACGAAAAGAATAAGCTGATTTCGATTATGAAGTGAAGACGTGATCGTCATGATAACCCACTTTTTGAGTGATAACACAATAATGATAATTTAAAAGGAGAAATTGTTTATGCAGATACGTTTATTGTAAATTTGGTTACAAAAGGTTAAAATTTTGTGTAGATATATTTTGAAAACATCGTTGCAGAATAAAATGAGCAACTAATAATTGTCTGCCATTCTTCTTGCGTTTAACACCAAAACTAAAGTTTCCTATTTACATAAGTAAGTATCTCGTCTGGAAGCTGCATCGAAGACGTTTTGAAATTAGCTTCTAAGCGTTTCAGATTTCAACCATGTAAAATCTTATTAAAAACGTCCTTGTGTCATCTTGAACAACGTCTTAAAGACCATTTTCAGTCATTTTTAAAGTCGGATTTTGCGCTCGTCTAGAAGACGTTTTGAAGATGTCTTTGAAACTCGTCCCAAAGCGTTACAGATTTCAACCAAATAGAGACGTATTAAAGCCGTTTTTTGTATCTTGAAAGACGTCTAAAGGACGACTTAGAAACGTTTTAAAGACGACTTTTACGCTCGTCTTGAAGACGTTTCAAAGAAGTCTTTAAAACTTGTCTCAAAGCGTTATTCTAATTTTGAATATAAATAAAGGAAACTTCAGTCGACTTTTACAATCGTCTTAAAGACGTCTCAAAGACGTCTTGAAACTCGTTTCAAAGCGTTACAGATTTCAACCAAATAGAGACGCATTAAAGACGTCTTTTTTTGTATCTTGAAAGACGTCTAAAAGACAACTTAGAAACGTTTTAAAGTTGACTTTTACACTCGTTTTAAAGACGTTTCAAAGACGTCTTGAAACTCGTCTCAAAGCGTTACACATTTCAACCAAGGAGAGGACGTATTGAAGACGTCCATTTAGTATCTGTAAAGACGTCTTAAAGACGACTTAAAGACGTTTTTGTGTTTACTGGGAAGAAGATGGGGCACACAGACTTGCATGCGGTCAAACTCAATATGACTGATATGATTTAGCAGCTGAAGATGTAAATAAAATTTTACGAAAAGCATTCTGCAATAGAATCTTATAATTTCATTCACAAGTGTCATTTATTACTTACGTTGTTGAAATAGCATATTGTTTAAAACTTCAAAAAATGTAGAAAAATCTCTTTTTCCGTTCTCAAGCAGTTTGAAATATTCTCTTGACCTTCCTTTATACCGTACCACAAGGTGTTCTCCCTTGTAGTCAGATATATACAAAATAACTAGTTTACTTTCAATATACCTATGAAATAATACTACAATATTACATGTCTTGGTAGGAATATACAAGCAAGAGGACAGCGTCCGGACTAAGTAACGAAACAAACGAAAAAAATATCAACGAAACGAATATGAATATGAAAATGGAATGTCGCAAAAAATTGGGAAACATCGATGTCATTATTAAGTAACTTTGATTTAACAGATTTTATGAATTGAATGAGAGACCGGGAGTTCTTTTCTGCATTTTGCAAAATATTGTTCCATATGGCAGGACCACGATATAGAATGGAGAAAGTGCTTATTTTTAAGCATTTTGAGGGATTTTAACGTTGCTTTCCGAGTATCTAGTATTATATTTATTATTAATGATAGAAAATTGTTTGTGAAAAATCATTGGGGTTAACTCAAGTTTATTTTTAAACATAAAAGTTAATATTTGGTATACGTTTAATTTGTAGATATCTAGGATCCCATGTTTGGTGAATAAAGGTTCCGAAAATAATCCTGCAAGCGTGTTTTTGTTTGCAGTAGAGTTTCTTAAGCTTAGTTTGGTTAGTACTTGCCCATACTATATTTCAATAGGTTAGATAACTACGTATAAATGAAAAATATAGTAGTTTTAGAGATTTTAAGTTGACATATGGTTTTGCTATTCGAAGTATTCCAAGGTTTTTAGATATCTTATTTTGGATAACATTAATATGATTCTTCCATGTTAAGTTTTCATCAAGAAGAACTCCAAGGAATTTGATGAAATTTTCTCTTTTTATCTCATTATTGTTAATTGAGAGTGTCGGTAATGTCAATGGAAGATCATCGACACTTGATGGCTTACAAAGCAAGACATATTTAGTTTTATTTATATTTTGAGAAAGTTTATTACTTCTCAACCACTCTATATATTTAAGTTCTTTGTTAACAATGTCAAAGAGTGATTTAATGTTTTTGTGTGAAGAGAACAAATTTCAGTGAGATAATCTTTAAACCATAAGAAATTATTATTACATACACCATGTTGTTTTAGTTTCGATAGAAAAATTTTATAATCTACTGTATCAAATGCCTTCGAAAGATCAATGAAGACTCCTAATGTGTAAAGGTTATTAGTAGAAGCATTACTGAGGTCATTTATTAGATTTAATACGGCATGGTCAGTAGAATGTCCTTTTTGGAATCCGAATTGTTTCTGGTATAGCATGTTGTTGTGGATAAGATGTTTATAGAGTTTATTGTACATAATAGGCTCAAGGATTTTTGAAAATCAGGGAAGAACACAAATGGGTCTATAGTTTGAAACATTGGACTCTTCTTCTGTTTTAAAACTTGGAATAACTTTTGCAATTTTCATACTATTCTTTCACAATACATCTCAAACACGTCCTGAAGAGGTCTTCCAAAAAACGTCTTTCACAAAACGTCTTAAAGACGTACTTCACAGGTCATCGTTAAAACGTCTTTCACAATACATCTCAAAGACGTCCTGAAGAGGTCTTCTATAAAACGTCTTTTACAAAACGTCTTAAAGACGTCTTTGACAAGTCATCCATAAAACGTCTTTCACAAAACGTCTTAAAGACGACCTCAAGAGGTCTTCTAAAAAACGTCTTTCACAATACATCTCAAAGACGTCCTGAAGAGGTCTTCCAAAAAACTTATTTCACAAAACGTCATAAAGACGTTTAAAAATGTTCATAAAATGTCTTACAAATGTCGTCTGAATTAACGTCTTATACGTCTTTTTCCGAAAAACTTAGACACAGTATAGACAAAAGTGAACTGCAAAAAACACATCTTCCTATACTTTCTACATGTGACGACGTTCAGGGATTTAAGAACTGAATCTCAATGTTAATTCGGGTGGCAAAAAAAGATATTTTTTCGTCACGTTGCCTTATTAAATGACAGTTATACAAAAAATATCTTTTTAACAAAATGTACACATTTTTATCTTAACTAATCGATCACATCGCTCCCCCGGGCCTAATAAGGTAGAGTACATTATAATAATGCATTTTTATTTTATTCTTTTGATACCGCCTATAACACGTGAATTTTTTAACTCTTTATCTTACAATTTTGTGATTGGTCTATTTTGGCTTTTTAAAATCATTCAACTGTACTATTTTATATTTATACATCTGACAAAAATAATAAACTGATTTCGATTATGAAGTGAAGACATGAGGATTATTTCCGAATGGCGGTGGCGCCCATTTGTAGATATCTCATATGCCTTCTTATAAATATCTCATATGCTTTCTTACTTGCTTGTATTATACTGAACCAAAATTTCAAAATGGTCTCTTACGAATAATACAGTCCACCGACTCAACTGTCTGATCCCACAATTAGTCCACCGAAGCCAAATTAATCTGTTTTTATCTTTCGAAATCGTCTGAATCCTCAGATGGATTCATTTATCTACACCAGAAATGAGTGCTGGTTTTATTAAAAAGAAATCAGTTGTGCTTAAGGCTGTGGTAAAGGCAGTTGAGACCTTGTTTTTTAAAGTTGATGAAAAGGGTAAAGATGAACCTTATGATACACTGAAGTCCTGGCTAGACGCTTTGGAACTAGAAATAAACAATGTTGAAAAACTTTCATCCGAGCTTGTTGATTTATTGGAGGAAGAAAAGGATATTGAAACTGAAGGTTCCTTTGTTACTACATTCAAAATTAGAATAAGGAACTACATACAAAAATTGAAAACATTTTGTAACGAGAAAGTACCGAAAAGCACTGTTGCTGTTGAAAAAACTACTGTTGCTGACCATGATGGAAAGAAGAAAAATGTAAGTCTACGAAAATGACATAGCTATTGACGCCTTTTATGGAGACTCGACAACATGGAAAACATTCCATGACTCTTTTGTTTGCATGATTGACCAAAACCCTACATCATCACCCATTGGGAAAATGACGTATCTGCTTTCGTATGTAAAGGGTGATGCCTTCGAAGTCATAGCTGGACTAAAACTTTCTAATGACAACCATGGAGAAGCTCTTACGCTTCTTAAAGATAGATATGACAACGACCATATGTTAATTGCGTCTCATATGAACAAACTTTTGAGCTTAGACTCAGTCAAGTCTATAACTGACGTTTCTTCCTTGCGAAAAATTCATGACAATATTGAGGCCCAAGTTAGGAGCCTCAAGAACATTGGAGTTTACTCAGATCAGTATGGGTCAATGTTGATACCCATACTGGCATCTAAACTTCCACAATCTGATTGTTTCTCGTGAAATGGGAAAGTCTACTTGGAATATTTCCACTGTTTTGGAACTTTTGTGGAAAGAAATTGAAGCCAGGGAAAGAATTTCTAAAAATGAACTGAAACCTGAAGAACCCTTTAGTACTAGTAACCTTTTTGCTGGTGCTAAAAGAGAGAGAAAACACTACAAACCCAAAAAACATTTTGACTCTCCCAGAACGTGCCTTATTATTGTTATTATTGATCTTCCGACAAGAAAAACTTTACTTATGAATAAAGGAAATTGTTTTAAGTGTCTTAGAACAGGACACTTGAGTGAAAATTGCATGCAATGTTTGCTCGAAGAATCACCATGCTGTAGTCTGTGAAGAAGCCTGGGTCGACACAACATTTGCTGTTGCTACGAACTCTGAAGGTCTTCTTCAAACTGCGAAAATTAAAGTCCTCAAACCTGGAACAAACAATCATGTACAAGCCACTGGAGATGACAAATCACTTATTGATAACATTGATCCAACCAAGAACAAAGTACTGGGTATCAACTGGAACAAGCATTTTGATGAGTTCTCATTCCACTTGGAGCCATTCTTCGAAAAGTGCCAGTCTGTCAAAACAACATGACAAATGCTACAATATATTGCTTCCATGTATGCCCCATGGGATTGTTAAGCCCACTACTTGTGAAATTCAAATGTTTTTTTCAAGAACTGTGTATACAGAAACTTAATTGGGACATGGAACTACCTGATGATTTTCAAAACAAATGGGATTTGCTGACTCAAGACCTGAGTGAAACGTTTTGCATCAAAGTACCCAGACGATTTTTTCCGTACAAATGTGATGGTGTGAAATCGAACTCCATGGATTCAGTGATGCATCAAAAATAGCTTATGGAGCATGCTGTTATCTTCGTGCAAGCAATCCATCAGACGAAGTTTCTACATCACTAATCACCTCAAAAACACATGTAACGCCAATTAAGCCACACACGATGCCGCGTCTGGAATTGATGGGAGCTTTCCTACTTGGAAAGATGATGGAGACTGTTCAAAAGGAACTTTCAAACATTGAGATTGATTCTGTAACCCCATGGATTGACAACACAATTGCTTCTTTTTGGATTGTAAACAAGAAAATTTACAAGCACTGCATTCAAGACCGAGTTGATAAAGTCCTGAAAGTTTTGCCTGCTGAAAGCTGTAAACTTGTATCATCAGAGAACAATCCTACTTATATCACTACAAGAGGATTATCATCGATTGATTTGGCATCGAGAAACCTATGGTTCCATGGTCCAGAGTTCTTCAATCTACCAAAGGAACATTGGCCAGTTGTTGAAGCAGAATTGACAAAGGAAGTTGAAGCTATGATAAAGAAACCATAAACACTTTCCTTAACAACACAAAGAAAATAAACAAATTACAAAACATAAAAGTAGAAAAATTCGATTCCTTTGCTAAGTTAACAAAGATAACTGCTTATGTCTTACTGTTTGTCAATAAATTGAAAAAGAAAATTACTGATCTTAAAAACCCTGTTGCAGAATTTACTGTAAGCCGACGCAATGGGTAAACTACGCTTCCTGTCGCAGACTATACTGTAAGCCGACAATCTGACTTTAGTCAAAACCCTGTCGCAGACTATACTGAAGTCGACAATCTGATGTAGTATGAACCCTGTCGCAGACTATACTGTAAGTCGACAATCAACAAGCTTAACAAGTACGGTAAAGCCATGGAAAAAATACAGCTTGCGAAGCAAGAACAAACAAAGTATGGAAACAATAAACGAAGAAGAAATACAAATAACAAATAACAATGAAAATCATAATACAATTGACATTGTAGGTAATGAAGACACTTGTCTGGATGAAGAAATTGTCACTGAAGACACTGATTTGGAAGATGTTGTCACTGAAGAAAAGAAGACAGATATTGATGGCAATTTGGATTCTCTTGATGACTTCCATTTATTGATATCGTGCAGAAACCCTATGGATCGAAGAACTTCAGTCGGACTTTGCAGAAGATGGCAAGTATTACAGCAAGGTTTTCAACCAATTGAACTATTTCGTGGATGATGATGATATTGTTCGCTGCAAAGGTCGTCTTGAGAACAGTCAGTTACCGTACACTCAGAAGTATCCTATATTACTTCCTCCGTCTCAACCGTCACCAAGATGAGCATCAAGGATGTACATTCGAATTGCAAACACCAAGTTGTGAAAACCACATTAACTCTTCTACGTACCAAGTTTTGGATACCTCGCGGACGATCAATTGTTAAATCATTGTTACACCGTTGCTTCATCTGCAAATTCTTTGCAAGCAAACCGTTTTGTTATCCTGACCAGCCTGCCTTACCAAAGGAACGTGTTTGCGCTGACACACCCTTATTACGATGCAAGAGTTGACTACCTTCGCCCTCTGCACTATCTAGGTGAAGGGACTATGAAAAAAAGCCTGGGTGTGTTTATTCACTTGCTGCTGCGCCAGAGGAATACATTTAGAACTCGAACTGACAACACAAGTGCTGCCTTCATTTATGCATATCGTCGATTCACAAGTCGCAGAGACATCCCTTCAAATATCATCTGTGATAACGGTAGCAACTTTTCCAGCGAAGAGACTCAAGACTTTATTAAGAAAATTCGTTATGCGAATTCAGGATCCGGTGTTATCTGGGAATTCATTCCACCTGCTGCGCCCTGGCGGGGAGGTTTCTATGAACGGTTAGTTCAACTTGTTAAACGATGCATCCACAAAGTCCTGTACAGAACCTGAACCCCACTTGACAAATTACACACTGTCATCACGGAGATCGAAAACATGTTAAACGAACGTCAATTTACGTATGTTACAAATGAACTTGATGAGGTAATAACATCCAATCACCTGTTGTATGGTCGTTGATTGATTAAACAGGAACTTAGTTCGCGAGCAGAAGTTAGTTTGGAGAAACGTTACATGTACGTAGAACAGCTGCTGAAACACTTTTGGAACCGTTGGAATTCTGAGTACCTTGTCAAGCTTCGAGAAAGACACTTTCATCAAATTCAACATAACAAAGTCTCAAAAGTCAATGCAGATGATGTGGTACCTGTTATGGACAACAAATTACCACGCTCTCAATGGAGATTAGTGGTCGTCGATGAAGTTTATTCCTCTAAAGACGGTTTAACCAGATCTTGTCGGGTCAGAACAAAGAACGGTTTACTCAAACGAACTCTGAACAATTTATGTCCTCTGGAAACACATATTGATTAAAGTTTTATATATTTTCGAACAAAAAGACTTCTTGTATTTATTTAGGGGGGCAGTGTGGAATACATCCGAATGGCGGTGGCGCCCATTTGTAGATATCTCATATGCCTTCTTATAAATATCTCATATGTTTCTTACTTACTTGTATTATACGAAACCAAAACTTTCAAATGGTCTCTTACGAATAATACAGTCCACCGACTCAACTGTCTGATCCCACATGATAACCCACTTTTTTTACAAGTGATATTTTAAAAGGAGAAATTTTTTATGCAGATACTAATAATTGTCTTCCATTTTTCTTGCGTTTAACACCAAAACTAAAGTTTTGTGTTTACATAATTTTTGTCTCATCTCGTCTGGAAGCTGTATTGGAGACGTTTTGAAACTAATCTTCTAAGCATTACAGATTTCAACCCAGTGAAATCATATTAAAAACGTCCTTTTGTCATCTTGAAAGATGTCTTAAAAACCATTTTCAGTCATTTTAAAGACGGCTTTTGCGCTCGTCTTGAAGGCGTTTTAAAGACGTCCTTGCAACTCATCTCAAAACGTTACGTTTCCAACCAAGGAGAGACGTATTAAAAACGTCCTTTTAGTATCTGTAAAGACATCTTAAAGACTGCTGAGACTGATCTTTCCATTTCTCAGACTGGACTAAAAAAGGATCAAATTAGGAAGCATCATGCTAAGAAACAGTCAAACCAGTTGGGATCAAAATGATCGTAAACGGTTTCCAGACGAAAGTCTTCCAAAAGCTACGCCTACGCCATGTTTTTTCAGTCAGTGCTGATGGGCTGTAGAAGATTTTTGATTTTTCCACTAGCTTTTAAAATGATTCAAGGGAATTCAACTTTAAATGACGGAAATAAATCATTTTAGCTCAGTATTGTCTTAAAAGGTTTCGCAAAAACTTTTGAAGAAACGTGTAAAAACAGATTGATTGTTTTGTTTTTGTTGAGATGATGCTGTGATTTTTTAGTTTAGTGCAAAGGCGAAAATTCATTATCAATACCGGCAGAAGATTTATTTTCATTTTACGTCCTGATATAATGTGAACTGAAAGCACATATGATTTACACGTACAGTGCTATAAAAGGAAGTCTTTTTTATGTGGAGAACAACCAGTTCAACCAGTGTTACTTCAAAAAGTACATTACAAAAACAGCAAATAAAAATGTGATGTCGTATATGCAATAAGAACGTCAGAAAACCAATTACGTATAATAACAGAAAAGATTGAGAGACACAAATATCTGCTCGGAAAATGTGCTTCCCTGGATATTCATTTTAATCTGACAACAGAAACATAAATTTACTATGGATTTACTATGGATTACACGAAACGTCTACTTTCAGCTTTTTAGTGATTTGGTTATAGATATGTAGTCTATTTTCACTACAGAAATCTGTTTTTTTTTTCATTTAGGATTTACAATGGTCATTTTTATCAAATAATAAATAATGGGTGTGCACATATTTTTTTGAACTGAGATGTTTATTCTGAACACTTGAATTTGATTTTATAAATTGTCACTTTATATGAAGTTAGATCGACGCCAAAATCTCGTTTATCAAGTCGTCGAGTCGTTTTAGATGTTGACTCGTGACGTCATTAATCGTTTTAGAAGTTAACGCGGTTCACAATAAGGCGACATACAAGTCGTCGAATCGTTTTAGATGAACACCCGTTTTTCAATTTGAGGCGTCTTAGAAATTGGGGTCGCTAGATGCTGTGTAATTGAGGCGCTTCGGAAGATTAGCCGTTTTAGATGTTCAGTCGGTTCAGAAAATGAGGCGGTGCAACCTGATTACCAGTTTCTCTTAGTCAGTGTTGGCTTTTACACAAAAACAGATTTTTGTGTCATATTTACATAAGTCATGATGCTGGCCGTCATGTTTTCTAGTAGTTGCATGAAGCATGGGCCATTGCATGGTTATGAATGAAAAAATGACCAAACTGTGAAGGATTCCCTTTTCTTTCAGATGCATTTGATTGTTTGTTAGTAGAATTCTGAAAGATCCCTTCTCTTTATCTTTATAATGAAATATGTACCTCAAATTAATATGTTCATGTTCAGTTAGTGTGGAACACCTTTATCGTCTGATTTCAAGAAAGGGGCTCACGAATAGTGTCATTTTGAATAAACAGATCATGAAATTGTAGTAGTTTTTGATATGAAAGACCGACAAATTTTGAACAACGCGTCATCATCTGAAACGAACAAACTTCTAAAACGCCTTCATTTGAAAAGCGAGTGTTCATCTAAAACGACTCGACGACTTGAATATCGACTTTTTGGCGCCGAATTAACTTCATAATATTGAATTAAATAATGAATCAAAATGAAACTTCTTGTTATTCTCTTTTTGCTTATAGAGGAGTTTCTTAGTGACGTAATGTTTATAAACACCAGTGTTCTTTGCTCGATAATTACGGTATATTGCAACATAAAATTAATCAAGTCATTTTCCTGTGAGTATGCGCACGCAGCCTCACAGGAAATAAAAGTCTCTTTATACACTTCAAAATGTTGTCCCTTTATTTGGTTCTCTGGAGTCCCCTTAAAGACAATCGACATTAGAAAGTTTCAATACACATTAGCACTTCCTATCTATTTTTGTACATTGTATTTGATTTTAAGTATGTACAAGGTATAAAAGTGTAATTATCATTGGAAACTCGTCTATATATTTTTAATACTTATACTGTAGTACTAAAATTAAGTTTGACAATTTTCTTTTCTTCTTTTGTAAATTTGATTGTATAATTTTGAAAGACAGTTTTATCTGAGTTACAAAAAGCAAGTGCAAGTGTCTTCCGTTACATTACATTGTTTTGTTGTGATTTTATGGTATAAAGGATGTCAAGCTTCTGTAACAATAAAGATCATGTTTATTATGCTAAAATCGCCTTACACATTGGTGCGGCTGTTGATATTTAGTTGTTTAAAATTTGTAAAAGAAACCTCATTTGACAAGAACATCTTCATTTCTTAATAAATTCAAAATAAGTTTTTTTGTGGTATCAAATTCGATTCTACCCTGTTTAGTAAGGACAACATTTTTATCTGAGAGTATGACATTGATGGTAGTTATACCATTGTAGTTATTTGATGATGTATATTTTTCTTATGGTATTTAATGATGTATATTTTTCTTAACAATGTATAATATATAATGATGTATAATTAAGTTTCGCAACTTTGGGGAAATATATAGTCGCATTTTTGCGAATCTTGTTTGGTAAATCAAACCTCAAAGTCATTCTTAACTTATTCTAGACTTATTTGCTACTCGTCTACAATCATTTTTGACTCGTCTACACTCGTCTACACTCGTCTGTGACTCGTCTACACTCGTCTGTGACTCGTCTGTGGCTCGTCTACACTCGTCTGTGACTCGTCTGTAGTCGTCTACACTCGTCTGTAGTCGTCTACACTCGTCTGTGACTCGTCTACAAACTCGTCTGTAGTTATAGAATAGATCCAGAGATACTACTATAACTAATTAAGAAAGTAAATGAACCAAGACAATGAAACCTATTATAAAAATCATAATGACTTCACACTTAAACAATGGAACATAACTTGACATTGACAATAGAGTGTTACCTACATATAACACAGAACATGACAAAGGAACAAAGTGGACATTGAAAAGTTGACAGAAGACAAATTAAATTCTTATTTGTTATAAAACATATAGAACATTCACGTAACATTTTCATAAGAAAACATCACTACGTGATCGACTCGAAAGATTAGCTGGTTACTTCCAAGATGTTAAGTCTGGATACACTGGGCATGTCAATCATAACGATAAACTACCAGTAACTGGATACGAAAGGTATTTGTGGGCGCGAAAATTTATGTTTTTGGTAATATTTCTGATAAAAGTTCGCCAAAACATAGACTGATCTGATTCAATCTGACGACAGGCTGGCGTTAACCCTTCAGCTACAGGTGAAACCTTCCAATCGAAAGCGTTCGAAAGACTCTTTTACGTCAAACGTGCATATCTGGTATATAAAAGAAGAACTTGTTTCATGAAATGCTTGTTCAAGAATTGTTTTTCTTTTCTATACTTTTCGAAACTATGGTTAATTTCAAATGCATCAAACATTTTCATCAAACATGCGAGTTTGTTGATGTTTGATGAAGTGTTAGATGCATTTGCGCCAGCCTTTATCGAATTGAATCCAGGGTTCCCACTCCTTTTTTGATCTCAAAATTGAGGAGATTTGAGGTGAATTTTTTCGTTTTTTGAGGAGAAATGAAACAAAAATTGAGGAGATTTGAGGAGATTTCCCAATTTGATGTCTTTAAATTCATGGTACGCGATGCTTTCATTGTGACAGTTTACTCGCAAATGACGAGCAGCAGGCCAACCCGTCAAAGGTGAACAATTATTCTCATTCGGTCTACTTAACTTAAGTGAGACAGGAGACACATGATCATCCTTAAACAAACAATATGAAAATCAGTCTAAATTGGCATGTTCGAAATATTAATGCAAATAAAATTGAAACATGAAACATCATACTTTCTTCATAAGAAAAACTTGAAGGTGAGAATACAATCGACTCTCTCTAATTCGAACCTCCATAAAATTCAAAGTCACCGTCAAAGTTCCTTAAGAAACTCTCATAAATGAACCTCCATAATTCGACACTTTCTAATTCGATTTCTTGAGTGTAAAAAAGCCCTTACTACAGTTTCAAACCAAATTTTGTAAACACAAGACATTAGAACTCAAGAAAATGGCGACTATACCAAAAAAACGAGTACACGAAGAAGTGAGTTTAGACTTAAATACAAAGCCTTGCTGGAACTTGACAAGGTAAAAAACCAACAAAGAAGTTTCATTGTTGTTTGAAATTCCACAAAACACTGTGTCCACTTGGGAAAAAATATATCTAAAACTCTTGAGGCTTTTCAAAAAGGCAGTGCTTCTACCAAAAGAGTTCAAGCAGTCAAGAACGAACAAGTTAATAAAGCTGTTCTGATCCTTGGAAAAAGTCTAATATTCATAGTGCACTGTTCATATTAAAAATGTATGTCTTATTCCTTTTTTGCGAGTTTACAAAGGTTTCCCTCTGTAATTCGTTTTTTTTCTACTTTGTCGACTAAAAATTCAGAGAGACACTCCCCAATTCGATTCTCTCCCTAATTCGATAAAAATTTTATTCCCCTGGAAAATCGAATTAGAGAGAGTCGTCTGTATTACCAAAAAAATGGAAATTAAGAAAGTATTTCAGGGCCAAACAAATTCAATTATGCCAATTGTCGACCATTGGACAAAACTCCCAAATGAAAAAATGAGTAGGATGTCTATCACAAGATATATTAGAATGTGATATACATTATGACATGATTAAAAGTAAGGTCCTGAACTGTTATTGATCCACATAAACAAAACAATAATAGTAAACAGAGAACCTGATGATAAATAGTCCGTAAACTACAGATATTTCAGTTTTCAATTAAAAAGACACATTGTCACATTTTTGGAGGAGATTTGAGGAGAAATCGACAAAAATAAGATTTTTTTTTGAGGAGATTTGAGGAGGAAAATCAAAAATGAGGAGTTTTGAGGAGGCGTGGGAACCCTGTGAATCCCAAAACGTTTAACTGTGTAGTGTGTAATTTATGCGCAATGTTCCTTTTTTGACGGAATTGCGAAAAATAGCAAATTGAGCAAAGCAAACTCCAGTATCCTGAAATCAGAAAGGACCTGAGTTATTCATTGATTGATAGACACCAACAACGTCCCCAGAGCTTTTCGCTTTTTGGGTGTTTGGATGGCGGCATCCAGGACACTGAAAAGGCAAGAAGCCCTGGAGAAGAGGTTGGATGGGTATCAAAGTGTAGCGGTTTTTATAAAATTGGTA
The DNA here is from genome assembly GCA_027922465.2 of Turritopsis dohrnii. Taxonomy (NCBI): domain Eukaryota; kingdom Metazoa; phylum Cnidaria; class Hydrozoa; order Anthoathecata; family Oceaniidae; genus Turritopsis; species Turritopsis dohrnii. The sequence continues at coordinate 392,117 of BQMF02000384.1, read as the reverse complement.
CATATATTTTCAAACACGTATAAAGCGATTGCATTGTACAGTGATAAAATTACAAAATGTGAAATTTAAAGAAAAATCATTATCATCGAATGTCGTTGCATACTGACGTTCTTGTATTACTCTGTTGAAATATCATTCTGAACGATCATTGGTTAAAAATAGTTAAGTTTATGGTGCATTTGTATCTGCATAACATTGTGAAAAGATGTTATTACAAATTGTCCCATAGTTTGAACTTTGACAAAATCTAGCGTTTAAACTTATAAAACAGGCTTGAACCGCCTTATAACGTCGATTTGAACCGAATCTGATATCGGATGCAGTTGATCTTTCCATTATATCCCTCACTTCTTTATTTGTGCGTTAATTCTTTTCGCCATCTTCACAAAATATTCCTCAAAGTAGCATTTCATTCGTAAACGCATATCCAAGCAAGGCATGCTTTTTGCCGAGACGTACATTCCAGTATTAGGGTCTATAACCTCTGCAGTAGTTTTAGCAACATCATAATTGACACGCAACAAAATTTCGAGGAGGTGTTCACGTGCATAGTACTTTTCCAGTGTAGACACCAGCGTCTGAATATATAAAGTGCCATTCTCTTCATTACGCAGTGCAGTCTTTGATGGAGAACAAGAATAGGCCACCAAGAAATCTCCAGAAGATGGGATGGAATTCTGCGGTGAGCCTATTCCATCTCTCTGAAATACCGTTACGCCACGATCATCTTCATTTCCTCTGCAAGCCTGGAGAACAAATATCTTTGGTTTCCCGGCTAATGTTAAATTCTTTGATGCATTAAATTTTTCTAGATAACTTTCGATTCTCACTGGCTTCTTATCCGTCCCAAAAATACCATTCTCATCTCCATGACTCATAATTATAAGAATAAGACAGGAAAACGTCGTGAAATCCTGTTTTGATAACCTCTCTAAGCAGCCTTTAATTTTTTCCGATTTCAAATTCCGATAGACATAAACATCAGTCCATTTAAGTTGTCCCTGGAAAAACCCTGTTAGAGCTTCTACGTCTTTTTTTGATCCTTTTCGTAGTACACCATCATGAAATTCTTCGTTGTTAATGATACACACATAACCGGGAGACAGACAATAAATAAAGTCTTCTGGTTCATATAAAAATCTCAAAACTGTTCGATAATCTGAAAAAATAAAAAAATAATAAAAATAAAAATAAGAAATAAGAAATTAAAAAAGGAGTAAAAAACGGAGAAATATCACGGGACACGTTTAAATGCCTATAAACTTGATATCAAGTTTGAAAAAGTTTATTGTGGTATCAGACATTTACTATACCTAAAGTATTAATTTTCAACATTCCCTTGCTGGCGGCGATTTACCTTGCGTGACAAGTCGCATAATTCAAAATGTTATAATGAAAGCTTACAAGTTATGTAAATTTTTTATTTCTCTTGGGATTTACTTTCGAGGCCGAGAAGAACTATCGATAAACATTTATCATAAATTTACTTCTTTTTTAAAAAATAGCTGGTTCCCTGTAAGGCCAAAGCCACTACTAGGCAGAGAGCTACAAAATAAGGAGACAGGAGTAGATATTATTATATAGAGTAGATATAATACTGCAAGCAACACATCTACACTAATAGACGAAGTAGGGGTACTAGACCGGATGGTATCTCTACTTGTCCCCTTTGATGTTTTCAGTGATTTATAAGATATCTTTGCTTTATACATAATAATAATAATAAGAATAATAATAACAATAATACCTTCCTTATTCATCGACATGGGATACGACCCGCTGTCACGTACGGACGGTTCGTCTAAAAAGAATTTTCATAAATTCTACTAATTTCTCGTTCGTGTATTCAACCAAGGTTCGAGGCATTACAGAATTGAATGAATCTAACATACTGCGCGTGTTTAGATCACGATATGGCTCCACCCGGCCATGTCCATCTTGTGCGATGTCCATCCGGCCATGTCCATCTTGTACGTTGTTTGAATAAATATTGTTCAATACTTGTGCAGATTGTACAGTTCCAACATTGCCATTAAATGTGAAATCCACTTTTGAATCCGTCATTACGCTTTCAAACTGTTTAGATTTAGAATTAAGTGTCTATAGGCAGGATTTTCAAAAAATAATGACATAGCAATATCAATGATAACATCAGCTAGTAAAGCAACAGTCACATCTTTTGATTTTCTATACAAAGTCTCCCAAATTGTGAAAACTTGTCATTAACATCCAATGTAGAGGAACATAAACACAAACACCTTACGCGTGTGTCATTTCAGAGTTCAAAAAATATGAATTGATACATTCAATTTGAAAATAATTTACAAAATAGGACTATGCAAGTTGATAAAAGTACACAAACTGATTTTACTACTTAAGTAGGGCAAATTTTATACAAAACTTCTGTAAAATTCTGTGAATTGAGTATACCTACCCAAGACTTCGAGTGTCCACCAGGCTTCAAAAACAATCTCTTATATATTAAGTATACATAACTAAAACAATCATATTCTCACAGGGTTTTATGATCGAGAAAGAATGTATGGAATTACATTATACTCTACCAATTTTTCCAAAAACACACCTGAAAAGCGATGGAAAAATAACACCAATAACATAACTTAATGAAGCTCATAAAGGTCACCAAAAGATCAACTATAATCGTAAAAAATGATTTACTAATGGAATGTTCATGCTATTACTATATCTTATTATACTAATTCGCGATTGTGCATCCGGTTTTTATTTTAGAGAGTGACATATTTGTTTTTTTTTCACGGTCAAATCCTTCTTATTTTTTCCCTTTTTGTCGTAAAACCACGCAGAGACGAGAGACACTTTTTTTGATTTTCCGCGATTAGTATATGCTCCTCCGTTTTGTTATTTTTGGTTTGCGCAGTGGAAATCAGCCGAAAAACGTCTTTGGAGGAGTGCGAGCAATGCAATGTTAATCGTTCGAAATTTGTCAACGATCATTTCGTGAGCAAGAAACTTCGCGAAGAAGACGTGTTTCTTTTTGTATACGAATATTTTAATTTAAATTTGATTGTTTTAGGCAGTTTCTGTATCGTGAAGTGTGGAAGCAAATCGACGAAAGAACTGACGAAGAAACGCTGGTTTGTATGCACGAAGGTATTGTTATTATTATAAAACGTTTTATTATCGTGTTTATTGCTAAACTTTTACTCTTATTAGCACGTGTAAGTGAGTTAGTTGTTTGTTTACAATGAAAAATCATATTGAGCATACAGAAGAAGTGCAGTGAAGTTTTTAAAAATTGGCTGTGCAGAACGAACGGACAGGTCTATACGGAAAGTAGTAATATCATAAGACTTTTATTGTTTAATATTTTAGATTAATAAAAGAACAGGTTTTTAAATGTTTGTTTACGTTTTAGTTATCAAATATCGCTATACAGAAGAAAGTGCAGTGGAGAAATGCAGTTTGATGTTTATTTACACAGTAAGGAATGGTTTTAATTTAGTTTTGAAAGATTAATTGATTTAGCTTTGAGTGGATGTCTCAGTTATTCTGTCGTTTAGTATGTGTATATGCTGCTGGATGAAAAGGAAGCCGAGAGAAATTTGTTTTGGTAACGCGCGCTATTATTACATTAAAAATGGTCCTACAGCTATGAATGTTTTTATTTCTCATGACGCTGTGGAAGTGGGGAATGTGTTATGCTGTCTAATTGTATCTATTGTATCTAATTTATATCGATGCTTGATGCTTTTGTCTGCCTGCCAAAATGTACAAAATCTACTGGAAAATACAGAAAGTTTAGCAGTTTTCCCAAACGAAGAGAGCAGTTTTATGTATTTCACTTAAAAAAAATGGTAGCGAAAGTGTTTTATAAATACCTATGTATGTTTGTGCTGGAAAGTAAATAAAGTATTAGTAATTTGTTTACAGGTATGAATATAGAAGTAAAGAGTTTAGAAGTGTTTGAAAATGTCTACAGAAGATGATCAATGCTGTTTAGTAGTTTACTAACATGTGAATTGGCAGTGAAAGGTATCCCATTTTGTTTGAAGTTCAGCTAAAGTTAAAATAGTATAAATCTATTTAGTTATAACACAGTTGGTATGCTGGATAAATAAGAATAAAGGGTTGTTTAACTGTTGTGAATTAGCCAGAGGAGATTTTAACTCAGATTAAAAATGTGGTTGTTTTCAATTTTTTATAAACTCTTTAGATATATATATAAATTCTGCCATTACGTTTGTGTTTTTAATTATTATTCATAAGGTAGATGTGAATGGATTATGTATTTAAGAAGTTCATTTGTTATTACTGTGCAATGAAATGTTTATGCATTATTTTGTGTTATGGTAATCGTTTACGTACCTGGGTATATAAGTTTGGCATTATGATTTTATTTGTGACTTTTTATCTTCTGGGTAAATTTTTGTTTTAAGGATAAATGCGTAGTTGAATTTCATTTTTTGTTGTTGTTGTTTATTTCAATATTCTTATAGCATGATTAGGTTTTCGGTATTACAATTCAAGTATTAATTTTTTAGGTAATAATAAAAAAAGCATAAAGAAATGAAACTCATGGTTTTAATCATGACGTTGATGATTTTGGGAAGAACAGACTATATATCATTTCAAAAATTCATTAATGGTTGCAGTCGAGTAGTAACTTTGGAACAAAAGAAAAAGTTGGAAGGTATCAATTTGTTTTGAATTAACATTTTGTTATGTTTGGTTTTGTATGTCTAGGTAAACAGTTCTGTGTTATATATTGCACTTTTTTTGTGAACGTTTCTTCTCTTCTCCGTATAAATATATATTCTGAGCCATGTTGCTATTTGTTTCTGTTTTAAACATTTTGAATGTAAGAAATGAATTAAAAAATTAATGCCTGTAAAAACTTTTCACGACTTAAATTTTGCGACACAACACATACTGAACATGGGTGGCGAGCGACGCCACCTGGGATGTTTTTGAGTTGCGATTCTATGATTTATTTTTTCGTCACGGGGTACGTACACGGGAATGGTGGATTTGACCTAATGTTTTCGAAGTTAAGTTCGGTAAAAAGTTTTTACCCGGGATACTAGTCTCATAATATAATAAGATAGAATTCTTATAAGAGTCTCTTCACTTCCCTCTAGTAGTGTCTGGATTACAGCTCTACAAAGGGCTTTCATTTTTTGCTTCCTAATTGTTGAACAGTTTCTACAAAATATTGAATTATTATAATAATAAATATTAAAAAATTTTGAAATCCATCACTCAACTTCATGGCTATGTTCAGTAGAACATTTAAAATCATAACACCGCCTGAGGTGAGTGTACAAAATGTGATGTTGCAATATTTTATTATTTATTTATAAACAACTGATAGTTACAGAGATTTCATCAAAAAAAAAGAAAAAAAAAACGAAGTTGAACATAAATGTATCTCTTTCTTGCTAACATACCTGCAAAAAGAAAGGTGTTTCATTTAGTGCACATACTAGCCTCAATAAAAACAATGATGCAATAAAAAGTTCTTTATTACAAAATTTATGCAAAATTACAAAATACACAGGACTTTTTCAAAAAATGGTAGTAGCAAAACTAAGTTTTGATATGAGCAAAATAGTTACAAAATCCTTCCATTCAAGTTTTGCTTTTTTAGATTAAGTTATTAGGCCAAATTATGTTGGTGATCTCCGATGCACGAGGCATTACTAAAATTGGCACAAACAAAGTCTTTCTAAAACCAAAAATACACAGAATATTTTATACCTTTCCATCTTGAAATTATCAAAGAGAAGTGGGACAGAATCTTTAGAAAGTTATCATCTAGACTTAACAATTAATCATTTATTATAACATGTGAGAATTATGACTTTAAATCTTTCTTCTTGCTAATTTTATCATAAAATGCTTGAAAGTAACATTTTCTCCGTAAACGCACATCTAAACAAGGCATCGACTTTATTGTAAGGGAACTTGTTGTATTTGCAACTGTGAAATTGACACGCAGAAAAATATCGACAAGGTGTTCCTTGTCATAAAAATCATTTAAGTATTTCATGAGCGTTTGTATAAAGAGGGTTCCATTTTTCTCATCTCTCAAGGCTGTATAGTCAGGTATGCAAGGGTAAGCAATGAGATAATCACTAAATTTTGGGATTTGAATCATTCTCGATGCTTCGGCCCGTTTCGCATCTGTTGCCCTGACACAATACCCTTCATCATCTAGAGAGCCACGACATGCTTGAAAAATAAAAATTTTCGGCTTATTGGCCAGTGATTGGCAACGGTCAGCTGCAAAATGTTCTAGAACTGGCGATATTTTCATTACTTCTATATCTACCCCAGCAGGCACCCAACGTTTATCTAACGTTAGTCTAACGTTGGTTCTAGGTTTAACGTTACCAACGTAAAACCAACGTTATTCCAACGTTAACTACTTACGTTAGTACAACGTTAGAAAGCTACATCAGGACAACGTTAAATTTCGTTAATTTACGTTGTATTAACGTTAGTGTTACGTTAGTTTTTACGTTGTGGTAACGTTAGTGGTTGGTTAGAATGGAAGTCTTTTTTTAATTAGTATAACGTTAAATACTTACGTTAGTATAACGTTAGATACTTACGTTAGTATAACGTTAGATACTTACGTTAGTATAACGTTAAATTTCGTTAATTTACGTTGTATTAACGTTAATGTTACGTTAGTTTTTACGTTGTGGTAACGTTAGTGGTTGGTTAGAATGGTCTTTTTTTAATTAGTATAACGTTAAATACTTACGTTAGTAAGGGCTATCATAAGTAAGTCCTTGAGGATGATATGAATTTTGATTCACACTTGCTACACATTTTCGCCTTTTCAATTAAGAAGTGTATCTCTTGAAAAAACTCGCTTTTACCATGCTAACCTAGTATTTCCTCTCCATTTTACACATGGTAATATGTCTATTATATATCTATTATATACTTCGCGCTAGTCTAGCCTTAAAACGAGAAATCAGTTTGATTATTTAATCTTGGTTTTGCTGGCAAGATCTGTACTACATGACTTATAGATGATAGCTAGAGTATTAGGGCCTGCTACTTGATTATTTTTAATAGAAATCTTTTACTCAAGGTTTCTGATTAATTTTGTTGTATCCCCAGAGTGTTTTGCTTTGTTAACATATGAAAGCACAAAATGTCTGTTCTATGGACATTAGTCAGCTGGAAAATAGATATCTGTTCTAGCATAAATTTCTATTGATTTTCATTTATTGCAATTTGCCGTAACCACAAGCATTCGTTTAACACCTTCACTTATATTTGTTTCTTTTTCTTCTATTAGGCATGCGTAAATATTGACATAAAAATATACTTTTCTTGTCAATTAAAGGTAAATATCAACTTCTATGACTATTCGCTGTTTTCGTCATTTGTCTTACTTTGTTGGGATGGACACCGGGATTTGTTTATAATGACTTCAGAAGTCATTACAATGTTATAACATTTTGATGTTGTTAACGCAATTTAACGTTGTCCTGATGTAACTTTCTAACGTTATGCTAACGTAAGTATTTAACGTTATACTAACGTAAGTATTTAACGTTATACTAACGTAAGTATCTAACGTTATACTAACGTAAGTATCTAACGTTATACTAATTAAAAAAAGACTTCCATTCTAACCAACCACTAACGTTACCACAACGTAAAAAATAACGTAACACTAACGTTAGTATAACGTTGGGTGCCTGCTGGGACTCCATATATGCCATCATTAGTACCATGACTTAAAACAACCAGGAAAAAAACTGAATAGTCAGAAAAATCTTTCTCAGAGATTTCAATAATCCATTCCTCCATTTCTTCTGCCTCCAAATTTTCCTTAAGCTTAAATTTCCACTGTAGCTTTTGTTGGAAAAATTTTCTTCAACATCTTTACTAGAACCACGTCGGTTATAAGATTGTTCATGAAATTTTTCGTTGTTGATAACATAAATGCATCCTTTATCCATGAATTGTAAAAAACCAGGCAGAGCTTCCGAGTACATTTGGATAAATTCATCATCTAAAAGAAAATACCAAAGAAAGTCAACAAATTGGAAGATAAATAATAATAAACATATACCAAGAAGACGGAATGCCATGGATGGAATGTCATGTTCCAAACAATCAGAAAAATTCTTACACTACATCTTATAAGCAATGAGTAAAAAAACACGAAGGAAACAATCATCATAAATGAATTAAACTACAATAATAATCAGTCGCTCATATCCTCAAATCTTATTTCCGTCTCATTTTGGAAATCTCATTTTTGTCTCATTTTATCTCATTTTTGCTCCAGTGAGAACCAAGCTTTAACGGAGAATTTTGATAGATATAAAACCGATGTAATTTGCATTCAAGAAACGAAAATGAAAAGTGTTATTACAAAAGGCATAAACATAAACTTCGAAACCAAAAACAAAATCATGGAATTCACAATGGAAAATATACAAAAAAGATTAAAGAATTATTGAAGACATAGGAAGAAAATCTCACGAAAATAATCAGCACTTAGTTTACAATTTTAAACAATCGACTCACAAACTTGGAAAAAGCATTGACTAATGCAGTGAAAAGAAAAGAAAAAGTGGAAAAAGATGTGAAAATGTGATATGAAAGGAACGATTAACATTCAAGAAGAGGATTTGAATAAAAAAATTACAACAATATATGAAAAGTTTGACAAAATACAGAAAGATTCAGAAGAAGCAAAAGACCATACAAAATGTTGGAAGATCGGTGTAGGAGAAACAATTAAAGAGTTGACGGCATCCAGGGGCGGATTTAGGATTTTTTGACTGGTGTAAATGTCAACTTAACTTAACTTATCGGGGGCGCTTAGAGCAACCCAAATAGTCTAGAGCCCTTTGTGCATTAATATGAACTGTAACAGGTCCAAACAGTATGTTTTCTCCCATATGGTCATGGTACATTGACAGTATATACGAAACAACTGAGTGAAACAGAAAAAATACATCCACAAGGTTGAAAGATGTCGAATTGTAAACATAAAAATTAAAAACAGGGATTAAGATTGGCCAAAAGCATATAAATAAAACAAAAAACAAAACATGTATTTTCGAAAAACTAAATTAGAGTTTCTCAAATTTACTTTCGCAGTCAAGCGCGTGCTATTAGTGACACTTTCATTTAAGGCGCCCTCACTGAGTACCAACGCCCTCATTGAGTATCAACGAATCAACGATAGACCAAAGTAGGTTTTCACACGTGAAAAAAACAAACAAAAAACATATGAAATTTGAGGTTCTTTTTCTTCAATTTAACTTTCGCGAATCCGCATTTCCGGTCACCATCACGGAAAAAAGGAGGAAAGAAAAATACAAATAAATTTAGATTTAGGATTAAAGGCATTCAAAAAGGTATGTAAACAAAATTTCAGACAGTGTACCGAGCTTAAAAAAAACCTGGGAAAGAATATCGCTACAGAGATGAAAAAAAGGAGACTTTTGCAAAAGCCTTAAAAATTCAAAGGAGTAACGGAAAAAACTATCAAATTTTTAAAATTTCCTAAAAGTATGTTAGAACTTTTGGATTTTGTACAAATTAGAATTTATATTTTGAACCTAGTGAAGGTTTTAATAATTTTAACTGTGTTGCAAACAGCTATTGTTTGGAGCTTTTGGATCAATGCTTTTATTTCAGTTTTTGAAAAATCGAGTTTGCAAATTATGTTCCAAATCTTTTCATACCCGAGGGCTCCTACAATAATCGATACCATGTCAAAGGTACATTCTTTGTAAAGCATCTGCATATTTCTGATGAGTGGTCCATACGAGTGGATTTTGTCAGTAGTTTTAGTGACTACATTTACGTCAGAAGGCAGCTTATTTCAACCACTTCACAGGTTTTGGACGAACGGTTCCATATGAAGAAGTCAGGTTTGTTGTGTCTATTGAATGTTTCAGTACATGTGCTTTGAGAAGGCATCTCACTGCAGGATCGTGGCGCATTGGAAGGTAATATCTGCTCGACATAAGAGGACAACCTGCCGTTATAAGGACGATATCCTCAACAGCTTCTTTACATTGTCGGCATCTGTTGTTATGTGTTGGTTGATGTCCGTTGTCTCTTTGTCGTTTTGTTGTCAGGCACTTTGTTGCAATTCCTTGCTCTTGAATAGCAGATGCATAGGATACCATAGGGGAAATCATATATCATCGTTTATCCAGGGGTCTGTCTCGAACATACATTTTATCATTGCTTTTCATTTTCCTCTCGGAATAGCCGTGGATGACCTTTGCTTCGTATCTCGACTGGTGTCCCTCTTTTATCTTTTTAAGCAGTTGTTTGCTCACTCTTTTCGGTGGATCATTCGGTGAGGTGGTAAACCCTTTTTCATTCACGAGATGGGTTCCGACACGAATGCTGTGTTCAAGTTCAAAATTATAAATACAATTCATGAGCCCATTCCGAACTTTGTTCTTTTCGTGATGCTTTCATCACCAATCTGCATTCAAATGGTGTTTGGACTGATTTAAGGCCACGCCCGTTTTTGAATCTTGGTACGTACAGCCTGTAGACGTGGCTATTCGGATGGAAGTTTCCAGACATTGACAGTATTTTTCGTATTTTTATGTCAATGTATTTGAGTTCTTCAATCGTCTAATCGATGCTGTTGGCAACCACATGCTGACGGCGAACAGATTGTGTGTGTTAGCTTTATGTGTAGCTGTTAGTTCGGAGTTCCAGATCTTTTTGCATCGCGAGAAAAGTTCCTTTCTGACACGTTCCTTGTTGATCACCCCGTCATACCCAATATTTTCATCCTGTCCAAGGTACCAGTCCGTGTCACCATCTGAATCGGTTAGATCTGAGCATTTCCATATTTATAATGGCTCTTCATCTCAAAATGCGAAAGATGTTGTGTTTGTGCGTTATGGTTAATTTCAAATGCATCAACGTTTTCATCAAACATGCGAGTTTGTTGATGTTTGATGAACTGTTAGATGCATTTGCGCCGGCTTTTATGGAATTGAATCCAAAACCTTTAAACAATGTAGTGAATTTATACGCTATGTTCTTTTTTTTTGACGAAATTGCGAGAAAATGACAAATAGACCTAATATCCCGGGTAAAAACTTTTTACCGAACTTAACTTCGAAAAGGATGGGTCAAAATCGCCTTTCCCGTGAACAATCCCCGTGATGAAAATTTCAATTTAGGAATTGGAAACCGAAAATGTAACCATGTTGCAGAGCTCGAAAAACTGATCAAAAAAATGTATGGGATCGTTTCGCTACGACCAACCGTTAGAGAGATATCGCTGATCAAAGATTTCGATGACGTCATATCCGCAGTACCAAATAAATTTTAGGCCCAAATGATGCGTCACCTCATCACCCGTATCGCTGACCCTAAAAAACGTCAGTTATCCCTATTGGTTCACGAGATATTTCCCCAAAAACGTCGCGTTCGATTGGGGATGCAATGCAATGATTCCCCGTGATCATAAAACGGCTTAAGTTGGAGACTCTGAAGTATTTGACACTCTCATGAGTGAATCAAACTTAATCAAGGGCCTGTGCTCTTCTGGATGACCTCCTGCAGCACCCGATGTTAGATCTACCCAATTTCTCTCCCATGGCATGGAGATGGGTCTCATGCACTGGCTCACTTTTCTTTCCTTTTTTTTCTCAAGTTATTTAATAATAATAATATTTAATAATATTTTGATATTTTTATTTGAAATTTATGTTCTAGGGAGAAGAACCATATATTATTGTATGGATCCCAATTTGATGATTAAAAAAAAAAAAAAAAAAAAAAAAAAAAATTCAGTAAAGCAAACTCCAGTATCCTGAAATCAGAATGGACCAGAATGGTCTAGACATTAATTGATAAACACCAACTTCGTCCCAGAGCTTCTCGCCTTTTCGATGTTTTGGTGTCAACCAGGAAAATGAAAAGGCAAAAACCCCTGGGGAAGAAGTTGGATTGATACCAAAGTGTAGTCGTATAATATAAAATTGCTACATATATTTTCAAATACGTATAAAGCGACTGAATTATAAAATGATAAAATTACAAAATATGAAATTAAAAAAAAAATCATTACCATCGAATGTCGTTGCATACTGACGTTCTTGTATTACTCTGTCGAAATGTCATTCTGAACGATGATTGGTTAAAAAATAGGTAAGTCTATAGTGCATTTGGATCTGCATAACATTGTGAAAAGATATTTCCTGGATATTTTCCAAAACACTGATGAGAATTATTACAAACTGTCCCACAAATTGAAGCGTGACAAAATCTTGCGTTTAAACTATGGTGAGACATATAAAACAGCCTTGAACCGCCCTGTGACGTCAATTTGAACCAAATCTGATATCGGATGCAGTATGCATATAGTATATCTTTCCATTACATCCCTCACTTCTTTATTTGTGCGTTAATTCTTTTCGCCATCTCCACAAAATATCCTTCAAAGTAGCATTTCATTCGTAAACGCAAATCCAAGCAAGGCATGCTTTTTACTGAGACGTACATTCCATTAGGGTCTATAACCTCTCCAGTAGTTTTAGCAACAGCATAATTGACACGCAACAAAATTTCGAGGAGGTGTTCACGTGCATAGTACTTTTCCAGTGTAGATACCAGCGTCTGAATATATAAAGTACCATTCTCTTCATTACGCAGTGCAGTCATTGATGGAGAACAAGAATAGGCCACCAAGAAATCTCCAGAAGATGGAATGGAATTCTGCGGTGAGCCTATTCCATCTGTCTTAAATACCGTTACGCCACGATCATCTTCATTTCCTCTGCAAGCCTGGAGAACAAATATCTTTGGTTTCCCGGCTAATGTTAAATTCTTTGATGCACTAAATGTTTCTAGATAACTTTCGATTCTCACTGCCTTCTTGTCCGTCCCAAAAATACCATTCTCATCTCCATGACTCATAATTATAAGGAAAAAGCAGGACCAGCTCTTAAAATCTTCTCTTGATAACCTCTCTAAGAGGCTTTTAATACTTTCCGATTGCAAATTCCGATGGAGATAAACATCAGTCCATCCAAGTTGTCCCTGGAAAAACCCTGTTAGAGCTTGTACGTCATTTTCAGATCCTCTTCGTAGTTCGCCATCATGAAATTCTTCGTTGTTAATGATACAAACATAACCGGGAGACAGACAATAAATAAAGTCTTCTGGTTCATCTAAAAATCTCAAAACTGTTCGATAATCTGAAAAAATAAAAAAATAATAAAAAATAAAAATAAGAAATAAGAAATTAAAAAAGGAATAAAAAACGGAGAAATGTCACGGGACACGTTTAAATGCCTATAAACTTGATATCAAGTTTGAAAAAGTTTAACAAAAAAGTTTAGACATTTACTATACCTAAAGAATTAATGTTAAACATCCCCTCGCTGGTGGCGATTTACCTTGCGTGACAAGTCGCATAATTCAAATGTTAAAATATGAAAGCTTAGGGATACAAGTTATGCAAATTTTTTGATTTCTCTTGGGATTTATTTCGAGGCCGAGAAGAACTATCGATAAATATTTACCATGCATTTACTTTTTTTCTTGTTTTTTTTAATAGCTGGCTCCCTGCAAGGCCGAAGCCACTACTAGGCAGAGAGCTACAAAATAAGGAGACCGGTGTTCATCATCCTAGAGTAGGTATAACACTGCAAGCAACACATCTACACTAATAGACGAAGTAGGGGTACTAGACCGGATGGTATCTCTACCTCCCCATTTTGATGTTTCAGTGATTTATATACATAATAATAATAATACTAAGAACAACAATAATAACAATAATAACAATAATAACAATAATACCTTCCTTATTCATCGACATGGGATACGACCCGCTGTCACGTACGGACGGTTCGTCTAAAAAGAATTTTCATCAATTCTACTAATTTCTCGTTCGTGTATTCAACCAAGGTTCGAGGCATTACAGAATTGAACGAAATTAACATACTGCGCGTGTTTGGATCACGATATGGCTCCACTCGGCCATCTCCATCTTGTGCGATGTCCATCCGGCCATGTCCATCTTGTACGTTGTTTGAATGATAATTGTTCATTACTTGTGCAGATTGTACAGTTCCAACATTGCCATTAAATGTGAAATCCACTTTTGAGTCCGTCATCACGCCTTCAAATCGTTTAGAATTAAGTGTCTATAGACAGGAATTTCTAAAAATAATGACATTAGTAATATCAATGATAACATCAGCTAGTAAAGCAACAGTCACAAAGTATTGACTTCTTCTGATTTTCAATACAAAGTCTCCCAAATTGCAAACACTTGTCATTAACATCGTTAATTACATCTCAAGTAACGCAAACATAATGCCCTTACACGTTTGTTATTTTGTGTTTTCAGTAAATGTGAGTTGATATAAAAAAGGGGCAAATATGTAAGTTGGTAAAAGTACACAAACAGATTTTACTACCTAAGTAGGGCAAAACTTTCATAAAAGTAACAAACATTATTTCGTTATTTTTATACAAAATTTCTGTAAATTGAGTGCCCAATCCTTCAAGTGTCCAGCAGGCTTCAAAAACAATCTTTTGTATATTGAGTATACAAAACTAAAACAATCATATTCTCAAAGGGTTTTATGATTGAAAAAGAAAGTATAGATTTACATTATATTCTACCAATTTTTCCAAAAACACATCTGAAAAGTGATGGAAAAATAACACCAATAACATAACTTAATGAAGCTCACAAAGGTCACCAAAAGATCAACTATAAACGTAAAAAATGATTTACTAATGGAATGTTCATGCTATTACTATATCTCTATGATAGAATTCTTATAAGAGTCTCTTCACTTCCCTCTAGTAGTGTCTGGATTACAGCTCTACAAAGGGCTTTCATTTTTTGCTTCCTAATTGTTGAACAGTTTCTACAAAATATTGAATTATTATAATAATAAATATTAAAAATTTTTGAAATCCATCACTCAACTTCATGGCTATGTTCAGTAGAACATTTAAAATCATAACACCGCCTGAGGTGAGTGTACAAAATGTGATGTTGCAATATTTTATTATTTATTTATAAACAACTGATAGTTACAGAGATTTCATCAAAAAACGAAGAAAAATCCGGAGTTGAACATAAATGTTTCTCTTTCTTGCTTAGCAACACAAGAAACTAACATACCTGCAAAAAGGAAGGTGTTTCATTCAGTGCACATACTAGCCTCAACAAAAACAACGGTGCAATAAAAAGTTCTTTATTCAAAAATTTATGCAATATTACCAAATACACAGGAGTAGGAAAACTAAGTTGTGATATGAACAAAATATTTACAAAATCTTTCCATTCGTATTTACCAAGTTTTGCTTTTTTAGACAAAGTCTTTCTAAAACCAAAAATGCCCATATATTTTACACCTTTCCATCTTGAAATTACCAAAGAGTTGTGGGGCGTAATCTTTAGAAAGTTATCATCTGGACTTAACAATTAATCAGTTATTATAACATGTGAGAATTATGACTTTAAATCTTTCTTCTTGCTAATTTTATTATAAAATGCTTGAAAGTAACATTTCTTCCGTAAACGCACATCTAAACAAGGCATGGACTTTATTGTAAGGGAACTTGTTGTATTTGCGACTGTGAAATTGACACGCAGAAAAATATCGACAAGGTGTTCCTTGTCATAAAAATCATTTAGGTATTTCACGAGCGTCTGTATAAAGAGGGTTCCATTTTTCTCATCTCTCAAGGCTGTATAGTCGGGTATGCAAGGGTAAGCAATGAGATAATCACTAAATTTTGGGATTTGAATCATTCTCGATGCTTCGGCCAGTTTCGCATCTGTTGCCCTGACACAATACCCTTCATCATCTAGAGAGCCACGACATGCTTGAAAAATAAAAATTTTTGGCTTGTTGGCCAGTGTTTGGCAACAGTCAGCTGCAAAATATTCTAGAATTGGCGATATTTTCATTACTTCTATATCTACTCCATATATGCCATCATTAGTACCATGACTTAAAACAACCAGGAAAAAAACCGGATAGTCAGAAAAATCTTTCTCAGAGATTTCAATAATCCATTCCTCCATTTCTTCTGCCTCCAAATTTTCCTTAAGCTTAAATTTCCACTGCAGCTTTTGTTGGAAAAATTTTCTCAGGGCTTCAACATCTTTACTAGAACCACGTCGGTTATAAGATTCTTCATGAAATTTTTCGTTGTTGATAACATAAATGCATCTTTTATCCATGAATTGTAAAGAACCAGGCAGAGCTTCCGAGTACATTTGGATAAATTCATCATCTAAAAGAAAATACCAAAGAAAGTCAACAAATTGGAAGATAAATAATAATAAACATATACCAAGAAGACGGAATGCCATGGATGGAATGTCATGTTCCAAACAATCAGAAAAATTCTTACACTACATCTTATAAGCAATGAGTAAAAAAACACGAAGGAAACAATCATCATAAATGAATTAAACTACAACCTTTCAGATCTTGGATGCTACTTTTCAATGCTTTCAGATTTGTGGAAGCTTGTGATGTTTCTATAAAGTACGAATTACAGATCATGAGTCATATTCAAGGAACAAAAGTAGACAACAACGGCAGAAATAGTGCCTGAAATAAAAAAATCATAAAGGTCTAAACAAACAATAAAATAATACCACCATTTTGCTCCTTGTTTGCATTTAAACTAGATGATCCATAGTTTATAAAAGTGGAGTCAATCCTATCTGCACTCTGGACATTATTAACAGGACCATTGAAATGAAAATTTGCTGCCATTCACTCCGTAACTTTTGACCAAAGAAATTTATAAACTCAGTGTCCCTTGAGAAAGGATGAGAAAAGCTGTATTTGTAACAATAATAATGTGTGTATTCAAACTAAAAAGAAACCACAGAAACACTGATATACTAAATAAATTTCCAACAAGAAATGATATTAAGACGATAAGAGTTGAAAGACCTGAGGATGCTCTAGCATATCGTAAATATATGATGAAGCGCCCAGCATTTATTAAGTGCCCCTCTCTAATAAGCACCCAGGTGATTTCCACAAAGATCAAGAAGCGTCCAGTATTTATTAAGCGCCCCCCCCTTGAATAAGCATCCACGTTATAAAAGAGGGCGGTTAATCGAAAACTGCCTTGAGAAACTGGGCGCTTTGAAATTTTTACTTTCTTATATCGGGAATAAAAAAAAACGTAGTTTATGTTGTGGGAAAAATTAATGTTTTTCAACTTTAAGGTCGAAAACTGTTCTTTGATCTTCAACAATTGCTCATCAGGGACTCTTATGGTTCGACTACATTTTGTGCGAGCACCGCAAGTCCAACTTCCCATTTTTCGTTTCCCAATGACTGTAACGTAGATGTAATTTCTTGTATCTGCCTTCAAAAACTGATGAAGTAGTTTTGAAATTTGACGATGAGAAAGATGATGTAGATGTTGTTTAAATTAAAACTAAAAAATCTAGAAAAAAATAGACGAAACCTCACTTTGTTAATTTTATTTTTAGTTTTATTTATAAAATATCAAATTATCATTGTCTTAATCTAGTGCAAAATTAGAAAAAATTATTAGCGCTCAGCATTTACTAAGCCCCTCCCTCGATGTAAGAAAAATCCAAAAATTTAATAAGCGCCCAGGGCGCTTGTTCGGATATTTAGGGTCTATAAAGAAATATTATCAATTTTTGAATAAAACATTTTTTATTCTTCTCAGTTTTGTTTTCATCATTTTATTTTATTTCTATATACAAAAAGTATATACAAAATATTCACAACATAATATTTTTGTTGACCTTGTGTCCACTCATCAGTGATAATGTCTGGGGACAAGCAAATAAAATAAAATGACAAGAACAAAGCTGAGAACAATAAAAATTTAGTCGTTTTGCTTGGGATGGAATTAATGAAATAATTGATAAATAAAAAATTGATTGCCTTAATCCCAAAAAACTACAATTCATGATATTATGAGGTCAAGAATATAATCAACAATGATATGAATGAGGACGAAATCTCGACATCACGCACCTCTATGATTATCATGATTACATTCATTTTATTTGGTATTGTTTTACGTGGTAGCCTCACTCAGTTGCTATTGCATCTGCTTTCCAGGAGGGGCCACGACTTAGGTTGGAGGCCCCATGATAACCTACACATGATAAAACATGGTTGTATGATCATGCCTCATAACTGGATGTGGCTTCCATATTTATGTCATTGATATGGTTGGAAAAGCAGCAACATTGAACCTACTTGCCAGTGCAGGGTGGCCAGATAATTTTTAAAAAAAATTCCAGGATTTTTCCAGGACATTTCCAGGAAAATCACCAACTATTCAAGGATAACTTGACAAGATAGAAAATGAAAAACAGCAAAAAATAACTTTTGAACACAAAAAAATGCACCATGATGGCAAAACACTCATTCATAAATTTCAAATTATTATATAAATGTACATCATAGAGCATCAAAATTATTGAAATAAAAAAGTGAGAGTCATTAGGTGTGTAGTTACTGGAATGCCGATAAAAGAAACATCATTGATACATACTCAGTAAATAACTTAAAATACATTATATAACTTCAATGAAACATTAAAAAATAGCAAAATCTAAAATTTCCAGGAATTCCAGAAAATTTCAAGGAAAAATGGGAAATTTGAGTCTGTTTCAGGATCTTACCAGATGTCTTTGCTGCTTCAATATCCATAACTCTAACCCCAGATTCCTTGGGTTGCACCTGCCCACCATCCAGGTTCCAGATGAGCCCTTCCACACCTTGGCTGCACAAGTAAAAGGAAATGCAGCACGAGTTCAAAATATCTTTCAACAGATCCTGATTGAACTGTCAAACAACAACATCACTGACAACATCTACTACAGTCGACATCTACTAGACTGACGAGGTGATAGGTAACATACTCATGAAGGGTATCGTAGAGACGGACATTTCTCATGAAGCTTCCACCACTCAAAATATCAAGACCAAGCCAAGACAGATGTCATTGCGTTTATATCATGCAATGCCAATTGGACATGTCCAATCTCTCCTCTCTCCGATACTGCAAGTTCAGCCATGACTCTCCTCCACAAAGGCTACCACATGATTGCACTCAGTCAACAACTGCATGTGACCAATCGAGGACTGCCAATGCCCAGATTGTGCATCTCCTTCAACGTCTACAGCAAAAGGGCATGGAACCAACATCCACACACATATTGTAAAGGATGTTGAAAGAAGAAAAATTGGCACAACAGGATCGATCTCTCAAACTATGTAATAAACCTTACACAAGTCTCCACTATCCAAATCTCCACCAAAGCACCTGGATCTCCAAAATGTTGGAAGATCGGTGTAGGAGGAACAATTAAAGAGTTGACGGCATCCAGGGGCGGATTTAGGATTTTTTGACTGGTGTAAATGTCAACTTAACTTAACTTATCGGGGGCGCATAGAGCAACCCAAATAGTCTAGAGCCCTTTGTGCATTAATATGAACTGTAACAGGTCCATACAGTATGTTTTCTCCCATATGGTCATGGTACATTGACAGTATATACGAAGAAAATGAAAGAAGTGAAACAGAAAAAATACATCCACAAGGTTGAAAGATGTCGAATTGTAAACATAAAAATTAAAAACAGGGATTAAGATTGGCCAAAAGCATATAAATAAAACAAAAAACAAAACATGTATTTTCGAAAAACTAAATTAGAGTTTATCAAATTTACTTTCGCAGTCAAGCGCGTGCTATTAGTGACACTTTCATTTAAGGCGCCCTCACTGAGTACCAACGCCCTCATTGAGTATCAACGAATCAACGATAGACCAAAGTAGGTTTTCACACGTGAAAAAAACAAACAAAAAACATATGAAATTTGAGGTTCTTTTTCTTCAATTTAACTTTCGCGAATCCGCATTTCCGGTCACCATCACGGAAAAAAGGAGGAAAGAAAAATACAAATAAATTTAGATTTAGGATTAAAGGCATTCAAAAAGGTATGTAAACAAAATTTCAGACAGTGTACCGAGCTTAAAAAAACCTGGGAAAGAATATCGCTACAGAGATGAAAAAAAGGAGACTTTTGCAAAAGCCTTAAAAATTCAAAGGAGTAACGGAAAAAACTACCAAATTTTTAAAATTTCCTAAAAGTATGTTAGAACTTTTGGATTTTGTACAAATTAGAATTTATATTTTGAACCTAGTGAAGGTTTTAATAATTTTAACTGTGTTGCAAACAGCTATTGTTTGGGGCTTTTGGATCAGTGCTTTTATTTCAGTTTTTGAAAAATTGAGTTTGCAAATTATGTTCCAAATCTTTTCATACCCGAGGGCTCCTACAATAATCGATACCATGTCAAAGGTACATTCTTTGTAAAGCATCTGCATATTTCTGATGAGTGGTCCATACGAGTGGATTTTGTCAGTAGTTTTAGTGACTACATTTACGTCAGAAGGCAGCTTATTTCAACCACTTCACAGGTTTTGGACGAACGGTTCCATATAAAGAAGTCAGGTTTGTTGTGTCTATTGAATGTTTCAGTACATGTGCTTTGAGAAGGCATCTCACTGCAGGATCGTGGCGCATTGGAAGGTAATATCTGCTCGACATAAGAGGACAACCTGCCGTTATAAGGACGATATCCTCAACAGCTTCTTTACATTGTCGGCATCTGTTGTTATGTGTTGGTTGATGTCCGTTGTCTCTTTGTCGTCAGGCACTTTGTTGCAATTCCTTGCTCTTGAATAGCAGATGCATAGGATACCATAGGGGAAATCATATATCATCGTTTATCCAGGGGTCTGTCTCGAACATACATTTTATCATTGCTTTTCATTTTCCTCTCGGAATAGCCGTGGATGACCTTTGCTTCGTATCTCGACTGGTGTCCCTCTTTTATCTTTTTAAGCAGTTGTTTGCTCACTCTTTTCGGTGGATCATTCGGTGAGGTGGTAAACCCTTTTTCATTCACGAGATGGGTTCCGACACGAATGCTGTGTTCAAGTTCAAAATTATAAATACAATTCATGAGCCCATTCCGAACTTTGTTCTTTTCGTGATGCTTCCATCACCAATCTGCATTCAAATGGTGTTTGGACTGATTTAAGGCCACGCCCATTTTTGAATCTTGGTACGTACAGCCTGTAGACGTGGCTGGATGGAAGTTTCCAGACATTGACAGTATTTTTCGTATTTTTATGTCAATGTATTTGAGTTCTTCAATCGTCTAATCGATGCTGTTGGCAACCACATGCTGACGGCGAACACATTGTGTGTGTTAGCTTTATGTGTAGCTGTTAGTTCGGAGTTCCAGATCTTTTTGCATCGCGAGAAAAGTTCCTTTCTGACACGTTCCTTGTTGATCACCCCGTCATACCCAATATTTTCGTCCTGTCGAAGGTACCAGTCCGTGTCACCATCTGAATTGGTTAGATCTGAGCATTTCCATATTTGTAATGGCTCTTCATCTCAAAATGCGAAAGATGTTGTGTTTGTGCGTTATGGTTAATTTCAAATGCATCAACGTTTTCATCAAACATGCGAGTTTGTTGATGTTTGATGAACTGTTAGATGCATTTGCGCCGGCTTTTATGGAATTGAATCCAAAACCTTTAAACAATGTAGTGAATTTATACGCTATGTTCTTTTTTTTTGACGAAATTGCGAGAAAATGACAAATTTAGTAAAGCAAACTCCAGTATCCTGAAATCAGAATGGACCAGAATGGTCTAGACATTAATTGATAAACACCAACTTCGTCCCCAGAGCTTCTCGCCTTTTCGATGTTTTGGTGTCAACCAGGAAATTGAAAAGGCAAAAAGCCCTGGGGAAGAAGTTGGATTGATACCAAAGTGTAGTCGTTTATAAAATTGCTACATATATTTTCAAATACGTATAAAGCGACTGAATTATAAAATGATAAAATTACAAAATATGAAATTAAAGAAAAATCATTACCATCGAATGTCGTTGCATACTGACGTTCTTGTATTACTCTGTCGAAATGTCATTCTGAACGATGATTGGTTAAAAAATAGGTTAGTCTATAGTGCATTTGGATCTGCATAACATTGTGAAAAGATATTTTCTGGATATTTTCCAAAACACTGATGAGAATTATTACAAACTGTCCCACAAATTGAACCTTGACAAAATCTTGCGTTTAAACTATGGTGAGACATATAAAACAGGCTTGAACTGCCCTGTAACGTCAATTTGAACCAAATCTGATATCGGATGCAGTAGACCTTTCCATTATATCCTTTACTTCTTTATTTGTGCGTTTATTCTTTTCGCCATCTCCACAAAATATTCCTCAAAGTAGCATTTCATTCGTAAACGCATATCCAAGCAAGGCATGCTTTTTACTGAGACGTACATTCCATTAGGGTCTGTAACCTCTCCAGTAGTTTTAGCAACAGCATAATTGACACGCAACAAAATTTCGAGGAGGTGTTCACGTGCATAGTACTTTTCCAGTGTAGATACCAGCGTCTGAATATATAAAGTACCATTCTTTTCATTACGCAGTGCAGTCATTGATGGAGAACAAGAATAGGCCACCAAGAAATCTCCAGAAGAGGGGATGGAATTCTGCGGTGAGCCTATTCCATCTGTCTTAAATACCGTTACGCCACGATCATCTTCATTTCCTCTGCAAGCCTGGAGAACAAATATCTTTTGGTTTCCCGGCTAATGTCAAATTCTTTGATGCATTAAATTTTTCTAGATAACTTTCGATTCTCACTGCCTTCTTGTCCGTCCCAAAAATACCATTCTCATCTCCATGACTCATAATTATAAGAATAAGACAGGAAAACGTCGTGAAATCGTGTTTTGATAACCTCTCTAAGCAGCCTTTAATTTTTTCCGATTTCAAATTCCGATAGACATAAACATCAGTCCATCTAAGTTGTCCCTGGAAAAACTTTTTAAGAGCTACTACGTCATTTTCAGATCCTCTTCGTAGTTCGCCATCATGAAATTCTTCGTTGTTAATGATACAAACATAACCGGGAGACAGACAATAAATAAAGTCTTCTGGTTCATATAAAATCTCAAAACTGTTCGATAATCTGAAAAAATAAAAAAATAATAAAAAATAAAAATAAGAAATAAGAAATTAAAAAAGGAATAAAAAACGGAGAAATGTCACGGGACACGTTTAAATGCCTATAAACTTGATATCAAGTTTGAAAAAGTTTAACAAAAAAGTTTAGACATTTACTATACCTAAAGAATTAATGTTAAACATCGCCTCGCTGGGGCGATTTACCTTGCTTGACAAGTCGCATAATTCAAATGTTAAAATATGAAAGCTTAGGGATACAAGTTTATGCAAATTTTTTTAATTTCTCTTGGATTTATTTCGAGCCGAGAAGGAACTATCGATAATATTTACCATGCATTTACTTTTTTGTCTTCTTTTTTTAATAGCTGGCTCCCTGCAAGGCCGAAGCCACTACTAGGCAGAGAGCTACAAAATAAGGAGACCGGTGTTCATCATCCTAGAGTAGATATAACACTGCAAGCAACACATCTACACTAATAGACGAAGTAGGGGTACTAGACCGGATGGTATCTCTACCTCCCCATTTGATGTTTCAGTGATTTATATACATAATAATAATAATACTAAGAACAACAATACTAACAATAATAACAATAATAACAATAATACCTTCCTTATTCATCGACATGGGATACGACCCGCTGTCCACGTACGGACGGTGCGTCTAAAAAGAATTTTCATCAATTCTACTAATTTCTCGTTCGTGTATTCAACCAAGGTTTCGAGGCATTACAGAATTGAACGAAATTAACATACTGCGCGTGTTTGGATCACGATATGGCTCCACTCGGCCATCTCCATCTTGTGCGATGTCCATCCGGCCATGTCCATCTTGTACGTTGTTTGAATGATAAGTGTTCATTACTTGTGCAGATTGTACAGTTTCCAACATTGCCATTAAATGTGAAATCCACTTTTGAGTCCGTCATCACGCCTTCAAATCGTTTAGAATTAAGTGTCTATAGACAGGAATTTCTAAAAATAATGACATTAGTAATATCAATGATAACATCAGCTAGTAAAGCAACAGTCACAAAGTATTGACTTCTTCTGATTTTCAATACAAAGTCTCCCAAATTGCAAACACTTGTCATTAACATCGTTAATTACATCTCAAGTAACGCAAACATAATGCCCTTACACGTTTGTTATTTTGTGTTTTCAGTAAATGTGAGTTGATATAAAAAAGGGGCAAATATGTAAGTTGGTAAAAGTACACAAACAGATTTTACTACCTAAGTAGGGCAAAACTTTCATAAAAGTAACAAACATTATTTCGTTATTTTTATACAAAATTTCTGTAAATTGAGTGCCCAATCCTTCAAGTGTCCAGCAGGCTTCAAAAACAATCTTTTGTATATTGAGTATACAAAACTAAAACAATCATATTCTCAAAGGGTTTTATGATTGAAAAAGAAAGTATAGATTTACATTATATTCTACCAATTTTTCCAAAAACACATCTGAAAAGTGATGGAAAAATAACACCAATAACATAACTTAATGAAGCTCACAAAGGTCACCAAAAGATCAACTATAAACGTAAAAAATGATTTACTAATGGAATGTTCATGCTATTACTATATCTCTATGATAGAATTCTTATAAGAGTCTCTTCACTTCCCTCTAGTAGTGTCTGGATTACAGCTCTACAAAGGGCTTTCATTTTTTGCTTCCTAATTGTTGAACAGTTTCTACAAAATATTGAATTATTATAATAATAAATATTAAAAATTTTTGAAATCCATCACTCAACTTCATGGCTATGTTCAGTAGAACATTTAAAATCATAACACCGCCTGAGGTGAGTGTACAAAATGTGATGTTGCAATATTTTATTATTTATAAACAACTGATAGTTACAGAGATTTCATCAAAAAAACGAAGAAAAATCCGGAGTTGAACATAAATGTTTCTCTTTCTTGCTTAGCAACACAAGAAACTAACATACCTGCAAAAAGAAGGTGTTTCATTCAGTGCACATACTAGCCTCAACAAAAACAACGGTGCAATAAAAAGTTCTTTATTCAAAAATTTATGCAATATTACCAAATACACAGGAGTAGGAAAACTAAGTTGTGATATGAACAAAATATTTACAAAATCTTTCCATTCGTATTTACCAAGTTTTGCTTTTTTAGACAAAGTCTTTCTAAAACCAAAAATGCCCATATATTTTACACCTTTCCATCTTGAAATTACCAAAGAGTTGTGGGGCGTAATCTTTAGAAAGTTATCATCTGACTTAACAATTAATCAGTTATTATAACATGTGAGAATTATGACTTTAAATCTTTCTTCTTGCTAATTTTATCATAAAATGCTTGAAAGTAACATTTCTTCCGTAAACGCACATCTAAACAAGGCATGGACTTTATTGTAAGGGAACTTGTTGTATTTGCGACTGTGAAATTGACACGCAGAAAAATATCGACAAGGTGTTCCTTGTCATAAAAATCATTTAGGTATTTCACGAGCGTCTGTATAAAGAGGGTTCCATTTTTCTCATCTCTCAAGGCTGTATAGTCGGGTATGCAAGGGTAAGCAATGAGATAATCACTAAATTTTGGGATTTGAATCATTCTCGATGCTTCGGCCAGTTTCGCATCTGTTGCCCTGACACAATACCCTTCATCATCTAGAGAGCCACGACATGCTTGAAAAATAAAAATTTTTGGCTTGTGGCCAGTGTTTGGCAACAGTCAGCTGCAAAATATTCTAGAATTGGCGATATTTTCATTACTTCTATATCTACTCCATATATGCCATCATTAGTACCATGACTTAAAACAACCAGGAAAAAAACTGAATAGTCAGAAAAATCTTTCTCAGAGATTTCAATAATCCATTCCTCCATTTCTTCTGCCTCCAAATTTTCCTTAAGCTTAAATTTCCACTGTAGCTTTTGTTGGAAAAATTTTCTCAGGGCTTCAACATCTTTACTAGAACCACGTCGGTTATAAGATTCTTCATGAAATTTTTCGTTGTTGATAACATAAATGCATCCTTTATCCATGAATTGTAAAAAACCAGGCAGAGCTTCCGAGTACATTTGGATAAATTCATCATCTAAAAGAAAATACCAAAGAAAGTCAACAAATTGGAAGATAAATAATAATAAACATATACCAAGAAGACGGAATGCCATGGATGGAATGTCATGTTCCAAACAATCAGAAAAATTCTTACACTACATCTTATAAGCAATGAGTAAAAAAACACGAAGGAAACAATCATCATAAATGAATTAAACTACAACCTTTCAGATCTTGGATGCTACTTTTCAATGCTTTCAGATTTGTGGAAGCTTGTGATGTTTCTATAAAGTACGAATTACAGATCATGAGTCATATTCAAGGAACAAAAGTAGACAACAACGGCAGAAATAGTGCCTGAAATAAAAAAATCATAAAGGTCTAAACAAACAATAAAATAATACCACCATTTTGCTCCTTGTTTGCATTTAAACTAGATGATCCATAGTTTATAAAAGTGGAGTCAATCCTATCTGCACTCTGGACATTATTAACAGGACCATTGAAATGAAAATTTGCTGCCATTCACTCCGTAACTTTTGACCAAAGAAATTTATAAACTCAGTGTCCCTTGAGAAAGGATGAGAAAAGCTGTATTTGTAACAATAATAATGTGTGTATTCAAACTAAAAAGAAACCACAGAAACACTGATATACTAAATTTCCAACAAGAAATGATATTAAGACGATAAGAGTTGAAAGACCTGAGGATGCTCTAGCATATCGTAAATATATGATGAAGCGCCCAGCATTTATTAAGTGCCCCTCTCTAATAAGCACCCAGGTGATTTCCACAAAGATCAAGAAGCGTCCAGTATTTATTAAGCGCCCCCCCTTGAATAAGCATCCACGTTATAAAAGAGGGCGGTTTAATCGAAAAACTGCCTTGAGAAACTGGGCGCTTTGAAATTTTTTACTTTCTTATATCGGGAATAAAAAAAAACGTAGTTTTATGTTGTGGGAAAAATTAATGTTTTTCAACTTTAAGGTCGAAAACTGTTCTTTGATCTTCAACAATTGCTCATCGGGACTCTTATGGTTCGACTACATTTTGTGCGAGCACCGCAAGTCCAACTTCCCATTTTTCGTTTCCCAATGACTGTAACGTAGATGTAATTTCTTGTATCTGCCTTCAAAAACTGATGAAGTAGTTTTGAAATTTGACGATGAGAAAGATGATGTAGATGTTGTTTAAATTAAAACTAAAAAATCTAGAAAAAAATAGACGAAACCTCACTTTGTTAATTTTATTTTTAGTTTTATTTATAAAATATCAAATTATCATTGTCTTAAATCTAGTGCAAAATTAGAAAAAATTATTAGCGCTCAGCATTTACTAAGCCCCTCCCTCGATGTAAGAAAATCCAAAAATTTAATAAGCGCCCAGGGCGCTTGTTCGGATATTTAGGGTCTATAAAGAAATATTATCAATTTTTGAATAAAACATTTTTTATTCTTCTCAGTTTTGTTTTCATCATTTTATTTTATTTCTATATACAAAAAGTATATACAAAATATTCACAACATAATATTTTTGTTGACCTTGTGTCCACTCATCAGTGATAATGTCTGGGGACAAGCAAATAAAATAAAATGACAAGAACAAAGCTGAGAACAATAAAAATTTAGTCGTTTTGCTTGGGATGGAATTAATGAAATAATTGATAAATAAAAAATTGATTGCCTTAATCCCAAAAAACTACAATTCATGATATTATGAGGTCAAGAATATACTCAACAATGATATGAATGAGGACGAAATCTCGACATCACGCACCTCTATGATTATCATGATTACATTCATTTTATTTGGTATTGTTTTACGTGGTAGCCTCACTCAGTTGCTATTGCATCTGCTTTCCAGGAGGGGCCACGACTTAGGTTGGAGGCCCCATGATAACCTACACATGATAAAACATGGTTGTATGATCATGCCTCATAACTGGATGTGGCTTCCATATTTATGTCATTGATATGGTTGGAAAAGCAGCAACATTGAACCTACTTGCCAGTGCAGGGTGGCCAGATAATTTTTAAAAAAAATTCCAGGATTTTTCCAGGACATTTCCAGGAAAATCACCAACTATTCAAGGATAACTTGACAAGATAGAAAATGAAAAACAGCAAAAA
Organism: Turritopsis dohrnii; assembly: GCA_027922465.2. NCBI lineage: Eukaryota > Metazoa > Cnidaria > Hydrozoa > Anthoathecata > Oceaniidae > Turritopsis > Turritopsis dohrnii. Next base: position 363,884 of record BQMF02000384.1, on the reverse strand, counting down.
ATAACTTTTGAACACAAAAAAATGCACCATGATGGCAAAACACTCATTCATAAATTTCAAATTATTATATAAATGTACATCACTAGAGCATCAAAATTATTGAAATAAAAAAGTGAGAGTCATTAGGTGTGTAGTTACTGGAATGCCGATAAAAGAAACATCATTGATACATACTCAGTAAATAACTTAAAATACATTATATAACTTCAATGAAACATTAAAAAATAGCAAAATCTAAAATTTCCAGGAATTCCAGAAAATTTCAAGGAAAAATGGGAAATTTGAGTCTGTTTCAGGATCTTACCAGATGTCTTTGCTGCTTCAATATCCATAACTCTAACCCCAGATTCCTTGGGTTGCACCTGCCCACCATCCAGGTTCCAGATGAGCCCTCTCCACACCTTGGCTGCACAAGTAAAAGGAAATGCAGCACGAGTTCAAAATATCTTTCAACAGATCCTGATTGAACTGTCAAACAACAACATCACTGACAACATCTACTACAGTCGACATCTACTAGACTGACGAGGTGATAGGTAACATACTCATGAAGGGTATCGTAGAGACGGACATTTCTCATGAAGCTTCCACCACTCAAAATATCAAGACCAAGCCAAGACAGATGTCATTGCGTTTATATCATGCAATGCCAATTGGACATGTCCAATCTCTCCTCTCTCCGATACTGCAAGTTCAGCCATGACTCTCCTCCACAAAGGCTACCACATGATTGCACTCAGTCAACAACTGCATGTGACCAATCGAGGACCTGCCAATGCCCAGATTGTGCCATCTCCTTCAACGTCTACAGCAAAAGGGCATGGAACCAACATCCACACACATATTGTAAAGGATGTTGAAAGAAGAAAAATTGGCACAACAGGATCGATCTCTCAAACTATGTAATAAACCTTACACAAGTCTCCACTATCCAAATCTCCACCAAAGCACCTGGATCTCCAAAATGTTGGAAGATCGGTGTAGGAGGAACAATTAAAGAGTTGACGGCATCCAGGGGCGGATTTAGGATTTTTTGACTGGTGTAAATGTCAACTTAACTTAACTTATCGGGGGCGCATAGAGCAACCCAAATAGTCTAGAGCCCTTTGTGCATTAATATGAACTGTAACAGGTCCATACAGTATGTTTTCTCCCATATGGTCATGGTACATTGACAGTATATACGAAGAAAATGAAAGAAGTGAAACAGAAAAAATACATCCACAAGGTTGAAAGATGTCGAATTGTAAACATAAAAATTAAAAACAGGGATTAAGATTGGCCAAAAGCATATAAATAAAACAAAAAAACAAAACATGTATTTTCGAAAAACTAAATTAGAGTTTATCAAATTTACTTTCGCAGTCAAGCGCGTGCTATTAGTGACACTTTCATTTAAGGCGCCCTCACTGAGTACCAACGCCCTCATTGAGTATCAACGAATCAACGATAGACCAAAGTAGGTTTTCACACGTGAAAAAAACAAACAAAAAACATATGAAATTTGAGGTTCTTTTTCTTCAATTTAACTTTCGCGAATCCGCATTTCCGGTCACCATCACGGAAAAAAGGAGGAAAGAAAAATACAAATAAATTTAGATTTAGGATTAAAGGCATTCAAAAAGGTATGTAAACAAAATTTCAGACAGTGTACCGAGCTTAAAAAAACCTGGGAAAGAATATCGCTACAGAGATGAAAAAAAGGAGACTTTTGCAAAAGCCTTAAAAATTCAAAGGAGTAACGGAAAAAACTACCAAATTTTTAAAATTTCCTAAAAGTATGTTAGAACTTTTGGATTTTGTACAAATTAGAATTTATATTTTGAACCTAGTGAAGGTTTTAATAATTTTAACTGTGTTGCAAACAGCTATTGTTTGGGGCTTTTGGATCAGTGCTTTTATTTCAGTTTTTGAAAAATTGAGTTTGCAAATTATGTTCCAAATCTTTTCATACCCGAGGGCTCCTACAATAATCGATACCATGTCAAAGGTACATTCTTTGTAAAGCATCTGCATATTTCTGATGAGTGGTCCATACGAGTGGATTTTGTCAGTAGTTTTAGTGACTACATTTACGTCAGAAGGCAGCTTATTTCAACCACTTCACAGGTTTTGGACGAACGGTTCCATATAAAGAAGTCAGGTTTGTTGTGTCTATTGAATGTTTCAGTACATGTGCTTTGAGAAGGCATCTCACTGCAGGATCGTGGCGCATTGGAAGGTAATATCTGCTCGACATAAGAGGACAACCTGCCGTTATAAGGACGATATCCTCAACAGCTTCTTTACATTGTCGGCATCTGTTGTTATGTGTTGGTTGATGTCCGTTGTCTCTTTGTCGTCAGGCACTTTGTTGCAATTCCTTGCTCTTGAATAGCAGATGCATAGGATACCATAGGGGAAATCATATATCATCGTTTATCCAGGGGTCTGTCTCGAACATACATTTTATCATTGCTTTTCATTTTCCTCTCGGAATAGCCGTGGATGACCTTTGCTTCGTATCTCGACTGGTGTCCCTCTTTTATCTTTTTAAGCAGTTGTTTGCTCACTCTTTTCGGTGGATCATTCGGTGAGGTGGTAAACCCTTTTTCATTCACGAGATGGGTTCCGACACGAATGCTGTGTTCAAGTTCAAAATTATAAATACAATTCATGAGCCCATTCCGAACTTTGTTCTTTTCGTGATGCTTCCATCACCAATCTGCATTCAAATGGTGTTTGGACTGATTTAAGGCCACGCCCATTTTTGAATCTTGGTACGTACAGCCTGTAGACGTGGCTGGATGGAAGTTTCCAGACATTGACAGTATTTTTCGTATTTTTATGTCAATGTATTTGAGTTCTTCAATCGTCTAATCGATGCTGTTGGCAACCACATGCTGACGGCGAACACATTGTGTGTGTTAGCTTTATGTGTAGCTGTTAGTTCGGAGTTCCAGATCTTTTTGCATCGCGAGAAAAGTTCCTTTCTGACACGTTCCTTGTTGATCACCCCGTCATACCCAATATTTTCGTCCTGTCGAAGGTACCAGTCCGTGTCACCATCTGAATTGGTTAGATCTGAGCATTTCCATATTTGTAATGGCTCTTCATCTCAAAATGCGAAAGATGTTGTGTTTGTGCGTTATGGTTAATTTCAAATGCATCAACGTTTTCATCAAACATGCGAGTTTGTTGATGTTTGATGAACTGTTAGATGCATTTGCGCCGGCTTTTATGGAATTGAATCCAAAACCTTTAAACAATGTAGTGAATTTATACGCTATGTTCTTTTTTTTTGACGAAATTGCGAGAAAATGACAAATTTAGTAAAGCAAACTCCAGTATCCTGAAATCAGAATGGACCAGAATGGTCTAGACATTAATTGATAAACACCAACTTCGTCCCCAGAGCTTCTCGCCTTTTCGATGTTTTGGTGTCAACCAGGAAATTGAAAAGGCAAAAAGCCCTGGGGAAGAAGTTGGATTGATACCAAAGTGTAGTCGTTTATAAAATTGCTACATATATTTTCAAATACGTATAAAGCGACTGAATTATAAAATGATAAAATTACAAAATATGAAATTAAAGAAAAATCATTACCATCGAATGTCGTTGCATACTGACGTTCTTGTATTACTCTGTCGAAATGTCATTCTGAACGATGATTGGTTAAAAAATAGGTTAGTCTATAGTGCATTTGGATCTGCATAACATTGTGAAAAGATATTTTCTGGATATTTTCCAAAACACTGATGAGAATTATTACAAACTGTCCCACAAATTGAACCTTGACAAAATCTTGCGTTTAAACTATGGTGAGACATATAAAACAGGCTTGAACTGCCCTGTAACGTCAATTTGAACCAAATCTGATATCGGATGCAGTAGACCTTTCCATTATATCCTTTACTTCTTTATTTGTGCGTTTATTCTTTTCGCCATCTCCACAAAATATTCCTCAAAGTAGCATTTCATTCGTAAACGCATATCCAAGCAAGGCATGCTTTTTACTGAGACGTACATTCCATTAGGGTCTGTAACCTCTCCAGTAGTTTTAGCAACAGCATAATTGACACGCAACAAAATTTCGAGGAGGTGTTCACGTGCATAGTACTTTTCCAGTGTAGATACCAGCGTCTGAATATATAAAGTACCATTCTTTTCATTACGCAGTGCAGTCATTGATGGAGAACAAGAATAGGCCACCAAGAAATCTCCAGAAGATGGGATGGAATTCTGCGGTGAGCCTATTCCATCTGTCTTAAATACCGTTACGCCACGATCATCTTCATTTCCTCTGCAAGCCTGGAGAACAAATATCTTTGGTTTCCCGGCTAATGTCAAATTCTTTGATGCATTAAATTTTTCTAGATAACTTTCGATTCTCACTGCCTTCTTGTCCGTCCCAAAAATACCATTCTCATCTCCATGACTCATAATTATAAGAATAAGACAGGAAAACGTCGTGAAATCGTGTTTTGATAACCTCTCTAAGCAGCCTTTAATTTTTTCCGATTTCAAATTCCGATAGACATAAACATCAGTCCATCTAAGTTGTCCCTGGAAAAACTTTTTAAGAGCTACTACGTCATTTTCAGATCCTCTTCGTAGTTCGCCATCATGAAATTCTTCGTTGTTAATGATACAAACATAACCGGGAGACAGACAATAAATAAAGTCTTCTGGTTCATATAAAAATCTCAAAACTGTTCGATAATCTGAAAAAATAAAAAAATAATAAAAAATAAAAATAAGAAATAAGAAATTAAAAAAGGAATAAAAAACGGAGAAATGTCACGGGACACGTTTAAATGCCTATAAACTTGATATCAAGTTTGAAAAAGTTTAACAAAAAAGTTTAGACATTTACTATACCTAAAGAATTAATGTTAAACATCGCCTCGCTGGTGGCGATTTACCTTGCTTGACAAGTCGCATAATTCAAATGTTAAAATATGAAAGCTTAGGGATACAAGTTATGCAAATTTTTTTATTTCTCTTGGGATTTATTTCGAGGCCGAGAAGAACTATCGATAAATATTTACCATGCATTTACTTTTTTTCTTCTTTTTTTAATAGCTGGCTCCCTGCAAGGCCGAAGCCACTACTAGGCAGAGAGCTACAAAATAAGGAGACCGGTGTTCATCATCCTAGAGTAGATATAACACTGCAAGCAACACATCTACACTAATAGACGAAGTAGGGGTACTAGACCGGATGGTATCTCTACCTCCCCATTTTGATGTTTCAGTGATTTATATACATAATAATAATAATACTAAGAACAACAATAATAACAATAATAACAATAATAACAATAATACCTTCCTTATTCATCGACATGGGATACGACCCGCTGTCACGTACGGACGGTTCGTCTAAAAAGAATTTTCATCAATTCTACTAATTTCTCGTTCGTGTATTCAACCAAGGTTCGAGGCATTACAGAATTGAACGAAATTAACATACTGCGCGTGTTTGGATCACGATATGGCTCCACTCGGCCATCTCCATCTTGTGCGATGTCCATCCGGCCATGTCCATCTTGTACGTTGTTTGAATGATAATTGTTCATTACTTGTGCAGATTGTACAGTTCCAACATTGCCATTAAATGTGAAATCCACTTTTGAGTCCGTCATCACGCCTTCAAATCGTTTAGAATTAAGTGTCTATAGACAGGAATTTCTAAAAATAATGACATTAGTAATATCAATGATAACATCAGCTAGTAAAGCAACAGTCACAAAGTATTGACTTCTTCTGATTTTCAATACAAAGTCTCCCAAATTGCAAACACTTGTCATTAACATCGTTAATTACATCTCAAGTAACGCAAACATAATGCCCTTACACGTTTGTTATTTTGTGTTTTCAGTAAATGTGAGTTGATATAAAAAAGGGGCAAATATGTAAGTTGGTAAAAGTACACAAACAGATTTTACTACCTAAGTAGGGCAAAACTTTCATAAAAGTAACAAACATTATTTCGTTATTTTTATACAAAATTTCTGTAAATTGAGTGCCCAATCCTTCAAGTGTCCAGCAGGCTTCAAAAACAATCTTTTGTATATTGAGTATACAAAACTAAAACAATCATATTCTCAAAGGGTTTTATGATTGAAAAAGAAAGTATAGATTTACATTATATTCTACCAATTTTTCCAAAAACACATCTGAAAAGTGATGGAAAAATAACACCAATAACATAACTTAATGAAGCTCACAAAGGTCACCAAAAGATCAACTATAAACGTAAAAAATGATTTACTAATGGAATGTTCATGCTATTACTATATCTCTATGATAGAATTCTTATAAGAGTCTCTTCACTTCCCTCTAGTAGTGTCTGGATTACAGCTCTACAAAGGGCTTTCATTTTTTGCTTCCTAATTGTTGAACAGTTTCTACAAAATATTGAATTATTATAATAATAAATATTAAAAATTTTTGAAATCCATCACTCAACTTCATGGCTATGTTCAGTAGAACATTTAAAATCATAACACCGCCTGAGGTGAGTGTACAAAATGTGATGTTGCAATATTTTATTATTTATTTATAAACAACTGATAGTTACAGAGATTTCATCAAAAAACGAAGAAAAATCCGGAGTTGAACATAAATGTTTCTCTTTCTTGCTTAGCAACACAAGAAACTAACATACCTGCAAAAAAAAGGTGTTTCATTCAGTGCACATACTAGCCTCAACAAAAACAACGGTGCAATAAAAAGTTCTTTATTCAAAAATTTATGCAATATTACCAAATACACAGGAGTAGGAAAACTAAGTTGTGATATGAACAAAATATTTACAAAATCTTTCCATTCGTATTTACCAAGTTTTGCTTTTTTAGACAAAGTCTTTCTAAAACCAAAAATGCCCATATATTTTACACCTTTCCATCTTGAAATTACCAAAGAGTTGTGGGGCGTAATCTTTAGAAAGTTATCATCTACACTTAACAATTAATCAGTTATTATAACATGTGAGAATTATGACTTTAAATCTTTCTTCTTGCTAATTTTATCATAAAATGCTTGAAAGTAACATTTCTTCCGTAAACGCACATCTAAACAAGGCATGGACTTTATTGTAAGGGAACTTGTTGTATTTGCGACTGTGAAATTGACACGCAGAAAAATATCGACAAGGTGTTCCTTGTCATAAAAATCATTTAGGTATTTCACGAGCGTCTGTATAAAGAGGGTTCCATTTTTCTCATCTCTCAAGGCTGTATAGTCGGGTATGCAAGGGTAAGCAATGAGATAATCACTAAATTTTGGGATTTGAATCATTCTCGATGCTTCGGCCAGTTTCGCATCTGTTGCCCTGACACAATACCCTTCATCATCTAGAGAGCCACGACATGCTTGAAAAATAAAAATTTTTGGCTTGTTGGCCAGTGTTTGGCAACAGTCAGCTGCAAAATATTCTAGAATTGGCGATATTTTCATTACTTCTATATCTACTCCATATATGCCATCATTAGTACCATGACTTAAAACAACCAGGAAAAAAACTGAATAGTCAGAAAAATCTTTCTCAGAGATTTCAATAATCCATTCCTCCATTTCTTCTGCCTCCAAATTTTCCTTAAGCTTAAATTTCCACTGTAGCTTTTGTTGGAAAAATTTTCTCAGGGCTTCAACATCTTTACTAGAACCACGTCGGTTATAAGATTGTTCATGAAATTTTTCGTTGTTGATAACATAAATGCATCCTTTATCCATGAATTGTAAAAAACCAGGCAGAGCTTCCGAGTACATTTGGATAAATTCATCATCTAAAAGAAAATACCAAAGAAAGTCAACAAATTGGAAGATAAATAATAATAAACATATACCAAGAAGATGGAATGCCATGGATGGAATGTCATGTTCCAAACAATCAGAAAAATTCTTACACTACATCTTATAAGCAATGAGTAAAAAAACACGAAGGAAACAATCATCATAAATGAATTAAACTACAACCTTTCAGATCTTGGATGCTACTTTTCAATGCTTTCAGATTTGTGGAAGCTTGTGATGTTTCTATAAAGTACGAATTACAGATCATGAGTCATATTCAAGGAACAAAAGTAGACAACAACGGCAGAAATAGTGCCTGAAATAAAAAAATCATAAAGGTCTAAACAAACAATAAAATAATACCACCATTTTGCTCCTTGTTTGCATTTAAACTAGATGATCCATAGTTTATAAAAGTGGAGTCAATCCTATCTGCACTCTGGACATTATTAACAGGACCATTGAAATGAAAATTTGCTGCCATTCACTCCGTAACGTTTGACCAAAGAAATTTATAAACTCAGTGTCCCTTGAGAAAGGATGAGAAAAGCTGTATTTGTAACAATAATAATGTGTGTATTCAAACTAAAAAGAAACCACAGAAACACTGATATACTAAATAAATTTCCAACAAGAAATGATATTAAGACGATAAGAGTTGAAAGACCTGAGGATGCTCTAGCATATCGTAAATATATGATGAAGCGCCCAGCATTTATTAAGTGCCCCTCTCTAATAAGCACCCAGGTGATTTCCACAAAGATCAAGAAGTGTCCAGTATTTATTAAGCGCCCCCCTTGAATAAGCATCCACGTTATAAAAGAGGGCGGTTAATCGAAAACTGCCTTGAGAAACTGGGCGCTTTGAAATTTTTACTTTCTTATATCGGGAATAAAAAAAAACGTAGTTTATGTTGTGGGAAAAATTAATGTTTTTCTGTTTCAACTCTAAGGTCGAAAACTGTTCTTTGATCTTCAACAATTGTTCATCAGGGACTCTTATGGTTCGACTACATTTTGTTTGAGCACCGCAAGTCCAACTTTCCATTTTTCGTTTCCCAATGACTGTAACGTAGATGTAATTTCTTGTATCTGCCTTCAAAAACTGATGAAGTAGTTTTGAAATTTGACGATGAGAAAGATGATGTAGATGTTGTTTAAATTAAAACTAAAAAATCTAGAAAAAAATAGACGAAACCTCACTTTGTTAATTTTATTTTTAGTTTTATTTATGAAATTTCAAATTATCATTGTCTTTATCTAGTGCAAAATTAGAAAAAATTATTAGCGCTCAGCATTTACTAAGCCTCTCCCTCGATGTAAGAAAAATCCAAAAATTTAATAAGCGCCCAGGGCGCTTGTTCGGATATTTAGGGTCTATAAAGAAATATTATCAATTTTTGAATAAAACATTTTTTATTCTTCTCAGTTTTGTTTTCATCATTTTATTTTATTTCTATATACAAAAAGTATATACAAAATATTCACAACATAATATTTTTGTTGACCTTGTGTCCACTCATCAGTGATAATGTCTGGGGACAAGCAAATAAAATAAAATGACAAAAACAAAGCTGAGAACAATAAAAATTTAGTCGTTTTGCTTGGGATGGAATTAATGAAATAATTGATAAATAAAAAATTGATTGCCTTAATCCCAAAAAACTACAATTCATGATATTATGAGGTCAAGAATATAATCAACAATGATATGAATGAGGACAAAATCTCGACATCACGCACCTCTATGATTATCATGATTACATTCATTTTATTTGGTATTGTTTTACGTGGTAGCCTCACTCAGTTGCTATTGCATCTGCTTTCCAGGAGGGGCCACGACTTAGGTTGGAGGCCCCATGATAACCTACACATGATAAAACATGGTTGTATGATCATGCCTCATAACTGGATGTGGCTTCCATATTTATGTCATTGATATGGTTGGAAAAGCAGCAACATTGAACCTACTTGCCAGTGCAGGGTGGCCAGATAATTTTTAAAAAAAATTCCAGGATTTTTCCAGGACATTTCCAGGAAAATCACCAACTATTCAAGGATAACTTGACAAGATAGAAAATGAAAAACAGCAAAAAATAACTTTTGAACACAAAAAAATGCACCATGATGGCAAAACACTCATTCATAAATCTCAAATTATTATATAAATGTACATCATAGAGCATCAAAATTATTGAAATAAAAAAGTGAGAGTCATTAGGTGTGTAGTTACTGGAATGCCGATAAAAGAAACATCATTGATACATACTCAGTAAATAACTTAAAATACATTATATAACTTCAATGAAACATTAAAAAATAGCAAAATCTAAAATTTCCAGGAATTCCAGAAAATTTCAAGGAAAAATGGGAAATTTGAGTCTGTTTCAGGATCTTACCAGATGTCTTTGCTGCTTCAATATCCATAACTCTAACCCCAGATTCCTTGGGTTGCACCTGCCCACCATCCAGGTTCCAGATGAGCCGTTCCACACCTTGGCTGCACAAGTTAAAAGGAAATGCAGGACGAGTTCAAAATATCTTTCAACAGATCCTGATTGAACTGTCAAACAACAACATCACTGACAACATCTACTACAGTCGACATCTACTAGACTGACGAGGTGATAGGTAACATACTCATGAAGGGTATCGTAGAGACGGACATTTCTCATGAAGCTTCCACCACTCAAAGTATCAAGACCAAGCCAAGACAGATGTCATTGCGTTTATATCATGCAATGCCAATTGGACATGTCCAATCTCTCCTCTCTCCGATACTGCAAGTTCAGCCATGACTCTCCTCCACAAAGGCTACCACATGATTGCACTCAGTCAACAACTGCATGTGACCAATCGAGGACTGCCAATGCCCAGATTGTGCATCTCCTTCAACGTCTACAGCAAAAGGGCATGGAACCAACATCCACACACATATTGTAAGGGATGTTGAAAGAAGAAAATATTGAAGTAGTAGTATACCAACAACGAGTAATCATTAATTATCGACAATATATTTCGGATTACTTAATCCATCATCAGGTCATTTAAAAGCATGATAAAAACAGTTAAAAACATCTATAAAATTATTCACACACATACTCTTATATACATATCTACACTTGTAAAAATGAGAAATCAGAAGTCAAACTTATATCTTAATTACCAACGCACGGCTTTTGTGTTCGTCCTTTGTGTTGAGATCGGGCTTGTAAGTTTTAATCATTAATGCCTCAAGTGTCATTAGGTGATAAACAGATTTCGTGCTTGAACATAGAATCTCCATGTCAACCATTGAGAGCTCGCGATCGTAACATTTCCCCCAGTGGGCTTTTACTGGACCCTTGCCTCGATGCTCCTTCATCCTGGTGACCAAATGTCGGCTCGTTTGGCCGACATAGCACGAACTACATCGTGAACAACTTATTTTATAAACGACACCACTTTTGTAAGGATCTTCGATTTCAGGTTTCAATGATGGTAAACAGGTTTTCAGTTTCCTGAGAGTGAACACAATTCTACAAGGGGCGCTGATCTTTCGTAGCGATTGCTCAAACTGATCCGATAACTTCCCGCGATATTGAAGGAACAATAACTTTACTTCCGGTACCTCAGTTTCTTTTATCTTGTTGTTATTCTCACCTTCATTCAAAATTGGCACAACAGGATCGATCTCTCAAACTATGAAAACAGCCTTACACAAGTCTCCACTATCCAAATCTCCACCAAAGCACCTGGATCTCCAAAACCCTGGATCACCAAATCTTCAGCATTCAGCATTCTTCAGCAAATGGATACAAACATGACTTACTGAACACTCAAGGATTCTAGGCCTTTTCTCGGATCTACACCCACCTAAGAAAGTTGAAATCTCCACAAAAGACCTATCTCTGAAAATTTACATCCAAATTCATTTATTTCAAGATAAAGTTATTTAGATTAAAAGCATTATATATTTAAAATTTAAAAAGCTTTTCGATTTACAAACTCATCATCAGTGCTTATTCTATATATCTTATTACATCATAATTTGATGTTGCATAATTTGATGATTTTTTAGTTGAAATATCTGCCCAAGGAGGCAGAATTTGCAAAAACTGAAAAGAGTTTTTAAACAACTTTGAGAGTTCGATCATCTCTTGAAATATCATTTTGGACGCAAGAATCCCTTTAAGTATTGAAAAAAATGTTTTGAGGTATAGGGTATAGAAACCCTTTAAGGGTTACTATAATATAGTATCAGCAACAGAGGACAAGTAAACAGTGAATGCATTGGCTACAGTGGCAAGTTCAGAGGTGATGTCACCATTAACAGATATGGAAAAGAATAAAGATTAGAGGATAACAGATAATTATTTCGTTCACCCCTTTCCAGATATTTTTAACATCATTGATATTGGAATTTAAGTACTCAGAATAATAACTTCTAAGGCTGAAATACACTAAGATAAGTTTAATTGGACCATTTAGTAACATTTCAACAGATATGTTTAAACTGATCGTATAAACAGCTGCCAATCTACATTTAAACTGAAGTCTTCAATCAGGAATTTTCCCAACAGTTGAAAAGATCGCAAAAATTAATCCTGTATATAAAAGTGGTGAACATGCTGATATTGATAACTACCGTCCGATCTCTGTTTTAAATATTCTTTCCAAAGTGGTTGAACGTATTGCATACAACCAACTAACTAATTATCTTGAAAATAATAACCTATTAAATGAAAATCAATTTGGTTTCCGACGAAAACGTTGCACGCGTGATGCCGTTTCAAAGTTCACAGACCACATCAGAGAAAACATGGACAAGTCGAGAGTCACAGGAGCCTTGTTCATGGACCTACGAAAGGCTTTTGACACCGTAAACCATAGCTGTCTTCTCAGTAAACTACCGTATTATGGCATCACTGGCAAAGAAATCGATTGGTTTAGCAGCTACCTATTCCATCGCAGCCAGGTTGTTTCCATTGACGGAGTCATATCAAACCCAGAATTTGTGGCTCATGGTGTGCCCCAAGGTTCGATCCTTGGGCCACTGCTTTTTGTCATCCTGATCAATGATCTCCCTCTGCAATCGCTAAACTGTAAAGTACTAATGTATGCAGATGACACCGTTATTTATTACTCGCATAAATCTATTCCTGAAATCGAGCTATGTATAAATTCTGATGCTGAGAGAATTCACCACTGGATGAGCAAAAACTGTCTCATCCTTTATCCAAAAAAGGGGAAAACCGAATTCGTTGTTTTTGCCTCACGAATACGTAAAGATATTGCTACCATTGTCATAAACAACAGCGTTATCAATCAATCTGGCCACTATGAATACCTTGGAGTCCAGCTTGATCCACATCTTAATCTGAATTCTCATCTTGAAGCCATGTACAAACGCGTTAGTTCAAGGCTGAACATGCTCAGGAAAATCCGTTATCAAATCTCGCCAACTGTTGCAGAAACGATATTCAATGCAATGATTCAACCACTCATTTTTTATTGCTATCCAGTTTACAGTAGTATGAGTAATACGTGGTTGGAAAAATTTGAATCGCTGTACATCAGAGCTAAGTTGGTTGTAAATTGTCGGAAGAAATGGCTTTCGTTTCAAACACGCCTACGAAGAAAAATCGCCCTTGATGTTTTCAAGGCAATTAGTGCTGGTGATGAAAAATATGTGTTCATTAATCACGTAACGGGTACCAGAGGAAACAAATGTCTACTGCGCCTACCGAAAATTAAATCAGAGGCAGGTCGAAAAATAACTTATTATCAAGGCGCTTTGTTATTTAACAGCCTTAGTTCTAACATTCGTGAACAAAAAAGCCTAACTTCATTTAAAAATTTAGTCAGTGAATTTGATTTTAAAATATAAATTCTCATGTATATATTATATATAAATATTTCTTATGTATATATATTTTAATAATTTAATTATGTATAATATTATAAAAATATTTTTTTTTTAGTATCAACTCCTATAGATAACCCGAGCATAGCTGCACACTCCTATATTCCTTGGCTCTTCATTACTTTTGCTATCTACTTTGTTTTTATCATTTTTGTTCTTTTCTTTTTCTTTTTTCTTTTTCTTTTTTCGTTTTTCATTTACACAGGTCTCGCATTGATAACAGTATTTATTATACATATATATTGATTTTGTATATATTGTATATTTACTGAAGCAGAATAACCTGTATAAATATGAATAATAATAATAATAATAATAATAAGATTTTTATATGCAACTTATTGGTCCAATTAAACTTATCGCGTATTTCAACCTTTATTTTACACATGAGATAATTTGGTTTCTGTAATGCTTATATTGTAAATGAAGAGAAGTTTTAAAGGATGGATCATTAGTTTTAATAAATTGTTTGGGTAGACATTATAGACTTCTTAATTCTTGGGGTTTTCCAGGGTTTTGATAAAAATTTAATTTGTTTCTTGGCCAGTTTGATGAGGTCACGTGTTGATTATAACTAAATTCATAATAGTGGTGTAAAATGTTTCAACAGAGGTATTGATGTTACCTACAGATAGATCAAGTTTATAATCCCAATCGATATAAAAAAGTCTAGCATCTTGATCAAATTTTGACCAATCACATTAGAAGATAGGAGTATTTGTGAGGTTTGACTTATCAGAGTTGAGAAGAAATTATTAATTACAGAAGATGGTCAGAAAATTAAATTAAATTACCTGTTATAAGTTTGAATTTAGATGAAGAGACACAAATGTTGTCAATGAGAGATTTTGATGAATTTGTTATCCTAGTAGGCGAGATATATATTTCCCCCAAAATGATTGGGGATCCAATGCAAAGCTCCCACACCAATCATGAAAAAGCACTCCCCACTTCTACTATACGGTTTTACATGTCACCAACAAGAACTTAAAGGGATTCCTGCGTCCAAAATGATATTTACATATATGATAGAGCTCAAAAAGTTGTTTAACAAGTCTCTTTTCAGTATTTCATAACTATTTATAGTTTTTGAGATATTTCGTTTATAAGAATTTATTATCTAATTTATGCAATGCATATTTATGATGCAATAAGATAGCAACTAACACTTTTCATTGCAATAACTTTAGATATGATTAACATTACATCTTTGTAAGTTACTATGAGGTAGAGGCTTCCACTCTGAGTTGATTTATAGAAGAATAAAGTCATAATATTTACTAATTCAGAAGTTATACACACTAACAAAATACTATCTTATTACATCATAATTATGCATTGCATAATTTCAACATTTTAAAATTGAAATATTTGCCCAAGGAAACAAAATTTCCAAAAACTGTAAAAAGAGTTCTTAAACAACTTTGTGAGTTCTATCATCCCTTGAGATATCATTTTGGACGCAGGAATCCCTTTAAAATGTAATTAAAACAGTTACTGTCTCTCTACAATAAAAGTTTATGCACAATCATACAAGAGTTTCTTTTCAGACCACATAAAATTTTTAAAAACCACATAATTAACCCATCTAATTAAGTTAGCATATTTATACAGTATAATTTTAATAATTTTTAATAAAGCCATAAATCAGAAAAGTCATTCACAATTTTTCAATCTGCTGTGTTGATCGATTTGACTAGGGCTGCTTGTGGGCAGCCAAACTTAAATCAAACCAATATATATACAGAGTTTGTACAGTCCTTAAACCTATAAGAAATTCCGACTTTTCCTGGAAAGTATATTATATACCTATTTTCCCTAACAAAAATCCTGAAAATGATATGTTTTTACCTGACTTTTTCTTAAATGCATAATGTTCTTTCCTGACTTTAGGCTAACAATTCCTGAAGCAAAAGCAAAAAATACAAAGGTTATACCCGATTGTCTAGTTTCAAACCAACTGGGACCAAAAGCAGGATCAGAAACGAACCAACAGTATAATCTGACTAGAACTAGATATTACAATGCCCTGACAGGCAGTTGAGTCTATACACTGACAAAACAGCAGTGTGTGGAGCACGTAGCGCAACCAAATTACAAATGTTATAGCTATCTAGAAGCCAACTAAGCCAACAATCTTGAAAAAAAGTTTTTTTATTATTCATTCTAATGAGTAAACAGATAAAATATAGATAAAAAGCATATTATACATATTTCTTTTAAGCTTGGTTTCCACTATGAGTTAACTTGAGTTAACTTGAGCTGGTTTATTTTTCTAAACCATGAGTTAATTTTTTGTTTACATAAGCCTAATTAAGTATGCATAGTTTCCACTACGAACACGTGAGCTATTTTAATCTGTTCGATATAACACAAGATGTTCAATGACACAGTAGCTAGCTCTGATGATGAAAGAGAAAGAACTGCAGTAAATAAAACGCGAAAGGTACACGCCATCTTCAACAAAGTCAAGAGCTTTTGCAACTTCTTTCCTTGAGTTCTGTACAACGTCTTTCTCTTAGTATGCCTTAGTTGTTTTGTCGTATAAACAAGGATATACTTTCACCTTTTCACTTAACGGTTCTTCCACAATCTAAGCCAAAATAATGGCCATATTTATCTTCCACTACTTTCACTACACTCGTAATGTTAACTTATTTATTGAAAACATTTTCTTCAACACTTCAGTAACATGCTGCAAGTAGTGGGAATCCTTTGATGTTTTTCTAAACCATGAGTTAACTTGATCTTGGAAACGAAAAGTTTAATTTGAGAAAAAACGTGAATTAAAATTTTTGAGCTGGTTCTGAAGATGTTTCCACTAGAGTTAATTTTCTAAACCACGAATTCTAGCTCAAGTTAACTCAAGTTAACTCATAGTGGAAACCAAGCTTTATGGTTCCCAGACTTTTAAAAAAATTCCCTGACTTTCAAAAAAAATTCCCTGACATTTCCCTGACTTAATCAAAAAATCCACTTTTCATCCTGACTTTCCCTGCCTGTACAAACCCTGCAATACTGAAATCAAACAATTTTTTAAACTTAATTTTGCCTCAGTATGGATTCTCGCGTCTCCACGCCAGACAAAAATAGCAAACAAGCTATAAATGATGACAACAATAACGAAAGTAAAACAGTGTTTTCGTTTTCTTTTAATTTATACTGAAATGATCAAATCACAACTCAACATAATTATAATGGCTTTTAACACTGTTTATCGATTGTATTTATCTAATCAGAAAGTTCAAAATCATCATAGTTTAACAAAGACTTTCTGTTTTCCCTCCCCGTCTCAATTTTTGTCTCCCTCTTCGTCAAAACATTAAAACGGGTTTGGATTCGGAACACTTTTTTTTTTTTTTTCAGCGCCGCGCCAAGCAACCTCGAACCCAGGGTTTCTTGCCTTTTCGATGGATGGCGGCGAATGGCACATACTTCCCAAAAGTATGTGTGGGCAATGATCGTTAGTGACCCCAGCAATGGCCAATGGTTGTTTTGTATTTAAAGCTGATAGGGCTTTTTTTTCTTGCATCAGTGTTATTGATGTAGTTATGATTTCATCATAGTACGTTCGTTCGGCATCGGAAATTTAGTTTGCGCATGCGTCGCCTAAACGGCAATTTTTAACGAAATATATAAGGGCGGCTTGGAGGGGTGTTTTTCGTTAATTTGTTTACTTACAAAAACAGGCGCAAAGAAGAAGCAAATAGGAAGAAACATCGTTTAATTTATTGATTTATGAAGTTCGTGATACCTTCGACCACGCTGTACAAGTTTCATATCAGAAATATGGCGGTAACGTGGGCTGCCACGAGGTGACAAAAAGCATGTCTACTACAATGCGTTAAAATGGCACTTAGGGAAATTGAATTTGAAGAAAAACTGGCATTGGAATTTCGTTGAGACTTGGCTTATTTTGAAGTAGAACCATTTTGAAATGTTTTCCCGAAAACCTCATAGAGCTGTCAGTTTTATTTCGTCTTTATTTGTAGTCCAAAGATGAGAGTTTTGACAACTGTATATTGCATATTCTCCATGGTTTCTTCACTAAAAAAAATAAACTAATTAACCCCTAAACAGGGTTTTAATATCTATAACAAACTTCAGAATGAAAATAAGAAAAGGAGGATTTATTCCTCAAGTCTGATGCGTTTGATCTTTGGTTTTAAGCACTGGGCTTTTGGATTTACTGCGGTTAGGTGCGCATCCATAATGGCTTTTAACCGTCTTGTATTTGGCTTCATGCGGCAGTAAGTACCATATAACCGGTTAAATGTAGGATGAATTCCCTCAGCACCCTGTTCCCCATAAAGCCCAAACCCAGCCTTCCATTTCCTAATGAAAGGTATAGCATGATGCTCCAAAAGATGTAATTTGGGCGTTATTGATGCATCTGGGCATTTTTCCCTCAATAACGTCATGAATTCTTTGATATATTGCTCTAAAAAAAATGTTATATATATCCACTCTAAATGAAAATCCTTCAAAAACACTAGTGGAGCAATCAGGGATAAAGACTCACCAAACTTTGTCAAATCTTCAGCAGTTATATCATTACTTGTATTTAGTATTTGGTGGCACTTTGCATATTTTGCAAATATTTCTTTATATTTTGTGCACACATCTATTGCTAGTCTGTGTAGCTCTGTCCCATGCTGTCCTTCCTGGTGCACTATTTTGGGGATGGAATTACATAATTTGATAATATTTTCTTCCTGAAATAAAGTTAATAAATTTGGTAGTATCTTATTCATTTTTTACTGTCAGACGACAAAAATGACATGAATGTTTCTGACCAGTCTATTATCATACTTGATTTTTATTGCTTTTCGTTTCAAAATTAATTGACTTATCACACAATTTCACATTTAGATAAGGTGACAAACCTTTAGCATCTTGTGAACATGATTGCCCACGAAACTTTTCCCATGGTATGCTTGACGCTGAACATTCAAGCAATTTAGAGTTTCATCTAAAATTTTCACGCATGGACCTGATGCTAACTTCATTTTCTTGTTGTTCTTTATTGATTTCAATTCACAATTCTGTTAAAACAACAACAAACAAGTGTAAATTATTTTGAATTTTTACTGTTGTTATTGTTTGACAAAATAATATGTAACCTTCTTTTGGATTCTCGCCATGAGGTAATCCAATCTAGGCTGATACGTCTTGTGGATTATTTCTTTATTGTCCGGATTTTTAAGGACATGCAAAGCAATGGCTTCGGTAACTAGATGAACTTTTTCATCCAAGTCTTCTAAACTTTTTTCTAATTCATGAATTTGAGAATACGCTTCGAGGGTTTTTTCAAATTCTTCTTTCGTGGTGTAGTTTTTTACAGCATTTTGGCCAGCCAGTTTTAAATCTAGCATGAAACACTCCTGCTCCAGCATGTTAAATAACTTCAAGTATGTACCCAAAGATATATGTAAAGCAGGAAGTGCAATCTAGATTATATAATGTTATATTTGATTATTACTTTCAATAAACGACTCTGATATTTTTATGCTATTACTTTTAGGTATATACCTGTGAAATATCAACATTAAATAACCGATCATGGATGACATTGTGGAATTGCTTGGCAATTTTGATATCTCCACCACTTTCTTGAAATTCAGTCAAATCATGTGTTAATGATGCCAAAGTTCGTTCAGTATGTGGATTTGTGAACTTCTGCATGTCATCTTTTGTTATGGTACAAAACAAGCAGCAGTGACGTCCTATATGTAAGATTAAACATTAATTTCAAAAGTTTCATATACTTTAAATACTAGATGGTTTTATGAATATTTACCGTTTGCTCCTGTTATACCATATATGGAACAAAGAAACTCATAGTCTCCTGCAATGAAAACACGAATCTTTCTATCACTAAAATGAACGAAAATAAATACACTTGCATATCTTTCTGTTACTTTTCATTATTTCAAATTCTTAACCCCAACTTACTTCCATTGCATAGATTGTAAACTGTCAACTTGGTCTGTAAATCTAGACAACGCCATTTTCAGATTGCTTCGAAAATCTTTGGCCTCAAATATACAAAACACAACTGTGTTGTCTTTACTATTAGGTTTTGATGTATTGCAAATTTGGTATGTCATTTTGAATGACCCTCCACCATGGTCCCCACCAATCTTGATACGTATTTCCCCATCAAAAGTTTCAGGGTATATCAGTTGATTGGTCCTATAAAGGTAATATTGTTATATGAAATCCTGTTAATATTTTCACATCTGAAAATGTATGATTTTAACTTTCTTACTGATCTAAATTATCTAAATGATTCATTATGTGTGATGGTAAGTCATTAATGTAGGCCCAAGCTGAAGATTTAATTTCAAAAATTCCTTTTTTATCTTTTATAGCAAATGTGAAGGGCGTATCTTCAACAATCACACCATCACCTGACCACATTTTTGCGATGTTTCGTTGCTTGTTGACAGAAGCTGTGTTGATTTGAAATGTTTTCAACCACCTGAAATACAAGTGTTCAACTGTTTTGACTTGGTTGATTAAGAGGCATAATATTTTGTTTTTTAGAAAGTTTACCTTGCCATTGTCTTCAGTTTTTCCCATGGAATACCCATGTCAACTTTCATTGCAACCAGTATGTCTTCTGAAATTTCAACACTAGGTATTTTTGAACTTTCAAGAATAGATTTTCTGCTTTCAATGTCGAAGGATTTTAACAGCTTCCCAGTTTGTACAGTAACTGCCTCATTTGAATCCCCAGAAGTTGAATGAACCATATTTACAAGGAACCTGTTTCTGTTATATATGGTCTTAGAACATGCATTGTTACTGTTTTTTGTTGGTATTGGTGTTGATGTAAACATCAGTGGCTGTAAAATGAGGAAAAGGTCAAACCTGATGTATAATGATATAATTATTATGATGTTATATATAATATTAGATATTATAGTGTAGCTTCTTATGTTATTAGAAGGGTTATTGAAGCTATATACTAGAGAATTGAACATCACAACTTACCCTTCCTCCTGTGTTTAAAACTATACTTTTGTTTGGCAATTTTGAACTATTCATTTTCGTTTTTAGAATATGAACTACAGCATCATTCATTTCTCCAGATATGTCTTCATCAACACTCACGTTCATCATATCTGTTACTGTTGTCTGCGATGATTCAGTGGAGCTACTTTGCTCAGAATGTCGACACTCGTGTTTTCTCAGCTCAGTCATACACATTTGTTTCTGACATCCATCACACTGAATCTGAAGCTCGTTAACAAGTGTAATGAGTTTCTTGGATGGAAACACACTGCCGATACGCGAGCTGCATTTGGGGCACTGTAGTTTATCCATCTTCATGCCTTCTATCGTTTTTAGTAAGCATAAAGCACAAAAGGAATGGTCACAAGGAGAGACAGTGACGGGCCTTGCCAATAGGTTCGCACAAATCTGACACTGCAAGATCCCTTTCGGCAAACGAGTGAGAAGTACACCTTCTTCGAAATTGTTAATGTCCATGACAGATGTTTCCTTTAACAGTTCATCCGATTTTGATTTATCCCACACTTCCACATAATGTGCATTACTGGGATGCCCGATAGTGTTTGTTCCTTTGGCTTTCCTTTTGTGTAGTGGTACACATACAGGACACGAGACACGAGGCTTTATGGAGAATTGATAAGGTGTTAAGGATGTTCTGGTTCCTCGTTTTTCTACGTTACGCATTGTTGAGTAACATTTGAGACAGATGTTTTTCGGATGAACATCTTCTAAATCTTCGTTTGTGTCAATATGAAATATTTCCTTTATTTGTTTAGATATTTTCTCGTTTATTTTAAAAATGTTCTTTTGCTTGTTGCCGACGTAATTACTGCAAATTCTGCATACTTTTGAGAGCACAAATACATATGTGTGTGAACAAGCCATTTTTTTTCTTGTTTAAACACCTGACCCCGTGGTGCTAAAATCACTAAAAAGTGACTCAAATGAAAACGCCCATAACTTTCTTAAAAAAGCTGACAGCTCAACAAAATAACTTGTGACTGAAAGCTAAATGATATAGCTAGGCAAATAAAGTCATTTGAAAGGATTTCTAATGTTGAATTTTTGGGAATTATGGGAGGAATAAGTAAGATTTTTGCAGTTTAATAGTTGACAGTTTGGCACGTCATACAATTTGTTTACACAAATGCTTGGTTACAAATTTTTGATTTCGGTGATCCTTGGTTATACCTCTTACCAAATAAATTAAACTTTACGTGATACAAACTGTTTGAAACGAGTTTCAGAACATTTTAGTGCGTTAGGTCATTATTATGACTCATCAAAAACGAGAGAATTTGTCGTCAACTTCGAAAAAAGTACAATGCGCAATGGAATGGCTTCTTTTCTTCTGACGCGCCTGATCTGAACGAACGTGATTGCGTTGTGTCAAAATTAAGCTGCTTTTTTGATTCTATTGTAGTAACCATTGATTTTGCAGGTGGTTACGTACTGGTTTCAGGTGAACCAGTAGACATTCGTTTAATGGAAAATTTTTGTCTTTATTCAATTTGACTCCAAAGAAGGCATTGCATTTTCTACAAATAGTTTCTGGAATGGAAGAAGGCCGTCACAAAAAGCTATTGTCAGTAAGTTTACTGCACAATCTGCATGTTCCTTCAACTCTAGGTTTTCGAGAATAGACTTTTTTTAGGTGTAATTTTTAATAACTCTTCATTCATTATGTAACTAAAAATTTATATTCATCAGCAACTGATATGCTACTTGAAAATTATTGGGAAGGAACAGCACAAATTAGTCAGAGAACTAAAAGTCACACTAGCAGCCTTTTTTTAACTAAAAAATATTTTAATAAAATCATTATTGTGCTATCAAGTTTGGCCAAAAACACATGTAGATGAAGGGTTTGGAATAAGTTGGAATGTATGCAAATTAAGGAAAAACAAAAATATAATGGTTTTTCCAAAAACAATGAATTTATAAAATTTTCTCTTCCAAACCACGTGCTCGGACTTTCATTCTCACTTCTGTGTTTACCATTTTGATAAACAACGCGCTGCTTAAATTATTCGAGAATCCTACTGAACAACCAATGAAATCAGAGAACGCAACAGCCGGGACCAGGGTCTTCTTCGCCACGCCATCCGTATATCGAAAAGGCAAGAAACCCTGGGTTCGAGGTTGCGCGCCAACAAGGTAGCTGATCTTTCATTTCCCCCCGAGTTCTGTCAGTCAGTGTGTCAGTCCCGTTTGTGTTATGTTGCAGGTCATTATTTATTATTTGATAAAAATGACCATTTGTAAATCCCAAATGAAAAAAAACAACAGTATTCGGTACTGAAAATAGACTACACATCCATAACCAAATCACTAAAAAGCTGAAAGTAGACGTGTTCTGGCTTGATTTGATTAACAGATTGTTTGTTGGATTGTGCTTTGATTTATATACGTTTGTTGTCTGTGTAAAGAAAATTGACAGTATATATATCAATTTTTCTTAAAATACCATATAATACAGTACCTATCAAAACAGTATAGGTGATCATGGAATTAATCCATAGTAAATTATGTTTCTGTTGTCAGATTATATGACTATCCCCAGGGAAGCACATTTTTCGACCAGATTCTTTCAATTGTGCCTCAATCTTGTCTGTTATATGTTATTATACGTAATTGGTTTTCTGACGTTCTTATTGCATATACGACATCACATTTTTACTTGCATTTTTACTAATGTACTTTTTGGATTAACACTGGTTGAACCGGTTGTTCTCCACATAAAAAAGGTTTCCTTTTTTATAGCTGTACATCATGTGCTTTCAGTTCACATTATATCAGGACGTAAAATAAAAATAAATCTTCAGCCTGTATTGATAATGAATTTTCGCCTTTGCACTGAAATCACAGCTTCAATGGTTTGCTGTTCCAAGCATTTAATTACCAATCATCATCATCAATCATAGCATTTTTGTCATATCAAACAAAAACAAAACAATTTCTGTTTTTTACACGCTTCTTCAAAAGTTTTTACGAAACCTTTTAAGACAATACTGAACTAAAACGATTCATTTCCATCACTTCACGTTGAATTCTCTTGAATTATTTTAAAAGCTAGTTGGAAAATCAAAAATCTTCTACAGCCCATCTAGTCAGGACGCTGACGACAAAAAAAATAGTGAGTAGTTACATTTTTGTGGAGAATTCAAAATCTAGCTAAAATGAATCAGTACAGTTAGTAGAGCATAGAAAGCTTTACTGGAAACCCTAAAATCGATTAAGGCGGAATTCCAGACAAAAAATAACTCTTAAAAAACTGTGAACAAGCTTTCCATCTTTTCCGCCATTTTATCCATTTCGGTGCGATCATTCCAACAATGTTTTTAAAAATATATTTTAAAATCCGGGGGAACACGGTTTACTTAACAAAAACAATGAAAACATTAAAATTTAAATACCAATGTAAAAAATACAAGCAAGCATTTGTTAATTTTTTTAGATTTTTTTGCATCACAATGTTCATTTTTCTATTATTTTAAAAGAGAAAATGAAACATTTTCCTAACTTATTGCCCCCGTTCATTATTTCTCTGCGGAGAAGATGTGTGCTCTCGCCAGCAGAGATAAAAATCCTGACGCGGTTTTTTTGTCATCAGGTAATTTGCACTGAAGAAGAGGCAATTAATACGGCCCAAGAAGAAGCCGACACCAAAGTTTTTCTGTGTGCACAACATGGACATTCTAATTTTGGTCTTACCTCTGTGTGTATCGAAACGGTAGATAGTGATATACCGTTGTATGCACTGTATTAGTGAGCTTAAGCAACTACAACGGCAACATGGACGACGACGTGAGCAAAAAGAAGAAAATAATAAAAGTACTTGTGAAAAGTATTTTGAAGAACTACCTTTTATTGGAGAACTCATTCCATTGATAAACTTATAACGAATAGAAAGTTATCGAGCTTCTATAAAACCTAAATATGAGAAAAAGGCTTTCTCTATAATCACGTCTCCGTTGGCAGTACGACTTCAAATCATGAATTTTCACGTTGTGCATAGAACGTGCAAATATGTAAATGATATAACTATCTTATAAAATTTTCCCAATGGTCTCATAAGTAGTAGACTTCCTTTCAAAACAAATTCCACATAGAAAACAAAGCTTTTGTTTTAAACACGTCGCCGTCTTCGTTGCCGTTGCGATTGCTTAAGCTCCCTAAGTAAATGCCCGTATGTACATTGATGTTAAAAGAAGAAGAAGAAGAATCGATGTGACCAGTGTTTGTGGAGATATTGGTTGAAATTGTTCGTTGGCGATACCTGCTCTCCACGCTTTCACTGGAAATGATTACACCAGTGCATTCCATGGCATTGGCAAAGCAAAGGCTTTCAAAATTTTAAAGGCCTCTGATGAATTCCAGTCAGTATTCATGGAACTTGGTGACTCATTCACTTTTGAATCATTCTTATTTGCCAGTATCGAAAAAGTTGTTTGCAAATTATACGGATTGGATTGTGATAATGCAAATGAAGACCGCTACCTGAAATTTTGTGGAAGCAAGAAAGCACCGGAACCACAAAGGCTTCCACCAACAAGAGATGCTCTCCTTTGTCATTGTAAAAGGGTATCTTATGTTACCGGTGTAATTAAACGTTCTCTCCTACCCAATGCAGTAATTCCTGGTCCTGCTGGATACGGATGGATGGTCTATCGATGATGATGTTTTGCTGGTTGACTTGATGCTGAGAAAAGCTGCACCAGACGAAGTTTTGCAGCTGATCTCGTGTAATTGCAATGGTTCATGCAAAACACCCGAAATTGCGTTTATAAATCGCATGGCCTACCGTGCACAGATTTGTGCGGCTGTAATGAATGCGAAAATCGGAATGACCAAGACGATTCAAGATCCCCATATAGTTCTTCCTCCGATTCTTCCGAATCTGAAAATGATCTTGAATAAAGTGTGAACTTTATTTTATCAATACTTTTCTTAAGTCTACATTTTTTAATAGCTTCTTTATAGAAGTTATAAGAAAGACTGGGCTATGACGTCATCTGTTGTTTACAGCCTCCTAACTTTTTAACAATTGAAAAAAATGTTGCGACCTTTTGATATTTTTTGTTCTAAATCAAAAGATCCTTTGATCGGTGCAGTTGTTTAAAATTCTTAAACTATTGCTTATATGTAAGGTTATGACGTCATCAA
The DNA here is from genome assembly GCA_027922465.2 of Turritopsis dohrnii. NCBI lineage: Eukaryota > Metazoa > Cnidaria > Hydrozoa > Anthoathecata > Oceaniidae > Turritopsis > Turritopsis dohrnii. The sequence goes on along the minus strand of BQMF02000384.1, from coordinate 338,015 downwards.
TTGCTTCTAGATATCCTATAACTTCTTAACTGTTGAAAAAAAACGACATAACCTTTTTACATGTTTTGTTCCAAATTAAGAGACCTTTCGAATGGCGTAATTTTTTACCTTAAAATCCGAATTTTATAATTGTTGGCTATAGATTGGGTTGTGACGTCATCAACTCCTGGCCCTATAACTTCTTAGCGGTTAAAAAAATTGACCTGACCTTTTTACATTTTTTGTTCCAATTTAAACGATCTTTCGATTGATGTAAACATTTTTTTGTAAATCCAACATTGAATTTTTTCCTATGAATGATGTCATCAGGACCAAAAATGTTCCTGGAAAGGACCCTTAATCGTTTTCAGAAGTTCCAGTAAAACTTTCTAGTGTGACAATAAAGTGCTGAACCCATTTCAATAGTTTTTATTTTCTCCACATCAAGTCCAACTTTTTTTGTCGTCAGCGTCCTGTCCGCACTGACTGAAAAAACATGGCGTCTACTTGACTGTAGACTAGCCTCTATTCTTATCTACTTTGGCGACTAGGTGAAAATTACATTCTGAACCACGGCTATAAAAGTGAACGGAGAAAAGAAGAAGGAGGAGGAGGAGGAGAAGAAGGAAACTGCCGGTTTTAACATATATTTCGCCCTATGGGGAAATATATAAAAATTTTTGATTTCAAGTTCACGTTATTTCATGAAATATAAGAGCACATCAAAGGATAGCGACATGCATATGTGAGTTGAAGAGGCTTCGATGAAAACTGTCAGTGTGTGTGTCGTAAAAAAAGTTGATATGGCAAGCATTTCTTTACCCGTGAAGAAGAAACTTTAGCAGAAAAAATAAAACCCTGTCTTATATGAGAAGCAGTGCAAAGGATATAAAGAGAAGGATGTAGTTAACAATGCGTGATCTGCAGTAATTGTAAATTCTCCAAGTAGATAGTATGGTAAGGTTTGTTCATGACTTTCAGCTAAATTTCTATCAACTGGGACATGTAGGAAATCATCTTAAAACATTTTGCCCTTTCTGAATTTGCCAGAACACCACTGTCGTTGTTGGAACCGTCAAAAAGCGTGAAGCAGCAGTTCGCGACGCAAACAGCTATTAGAAAACACTAAGGAACTTTTTATAAGTTTAATCAAGTGTTCTGTTTAGTTTTCACTCTGTGTTTTCTATCAATGTATCCAATGGCATTACCTGAAGAAATATTCCCTGTCTTTATTTACGAAGTTCCTTGATAAGACGGTGATATTCACCGAGTTCCTCCCTTTTTTGGAATAGCTATATTTCTTATCCAAAATCACAGTGAACTTTTTTCTGTTTTCTTCTTCGGTTTCTTCTTAGCAACAACATTAAGAAGACATCTTCTGGGATACTTTCCATATTATTAATGAGTTTCTTGAAACAACATGAAATAATAGTGAGCAGGGATATGTTAAAGCTGGATGCAGAGCGAGATTCAACAAACAAAAATGTTCATTGAATTTCTTTTGTTTTAAGAAAACAAAGACGGTCCTATGTGTGTTGTCAAAAATGGCGGCCAATCGGCATGAAGCGATCAAAATGATAAGTCACAAAAAGCCACTTTTTACTTCATCTATACGTTTTCTGTACAATCTCAGTTCAGATAGACTTTTGTCAAAGAAGCTTTTAGACTTTTAAACAAGATTTAAATTGTATCCTGCCTTATAAGGATGATAAACAGCCATTTATAGCCTCGCACAGAGCGAAATCTGTTGGTGTTATATCGATGGAAGGAGGAATTCCCTGATATCCTGCTAATTGTCAAGGCAAGATAAAGCATTAAATTTTATCAAATCTTTTGAAAATAGAATCAGGGAAGACCACGATCTCCCACGACTTTCATTTTTCTGGGGCATATATCTACGCCATTTTCTTTTCGTCTATATCTTTTTCCGTCACTTTAATCACGTGACTTTCAGTAAATTCTTGTATGTCATGTGATATTATTCTGAACTGCAAGGACACCTGTAATGAAATGGCAGAAATTTTCTATTTCAAAACAAAAGAAAACTCGGTATGAATATCTACTATGTGCAAGAAATCCCTGTAGTGAGTGCAGTGGAAACCTATGCATAATTAATTTTCTGTCATGAAATAAGAAATTATTCTCAAAAATTATTTCACCTTATTTCACAATGGAAACCAAGCTTTATTATTCATGTTTTTTATGTTCTGCCTGAACTAAAAATCAAAGAAAAATTGATTGGGTCAATCAATGTGCATTAAAATGACTTTCATTTTATTGTTTTTTTTGTTGCAAAGTTTGTGGTAAAAAATAATGGGATTCAACATAAACCAACAATGCATATTATTTGAGAATCAATTTCGATTCCAATTAAATCATCTTCAGCGGTTAAAATTGTTCAGAAATATCTAACAAAAAAGTCAAGTAATATTATATATTTATATACATTATGAATATTACCTTAAAGAAAGAAATTGTTTACCGAAGAAGTATTTGCGGATTTAATTTTGCAGATTAGGGGTCCAAAAATTGGCTTAATTTACAGAATTGTTGCGAATGAGTGATTTTTTTATAATATGAATTTGCAGAATTTATTTTTGCGGATATCAGAAATTGGAGCAACAAAAAGGTTCAACAGGGTATAACAGGGTATCAGATTAAAAAAAATTAGTTTCATGATACAGCCGTTGCTCTTCTAATATATATAGATATACGAAAAAGCGTACTCTCATGCTCCTTTACCACTTTTTCCATGTCAATTCAAGACTTATATACAAACAAAATGATAAGAAAAATGACTTTTTATGCAAATTACTTTGCGGAATACATTTCTGTAGATATATATTTATATCTATATACATACACGCTTTTTTTTTATAAGAACCAGTAAAATCTGACCTGAGGCTGGCTGTTCTTATTTTTGGAGCCTTTTTTAGCCTGAATTGTTCTTATTTTGTTCTTTGCTTTAAGAACACAGTTTCAAATTTCAGCCTCATTTTGTTCTTCTTATTTATGGAACTTCCAGTAAAATAGAAATATTTTTTAAAAACAACTGGTTGCTGTTCGGTAATGACTCATTCGCACATTTATTGGAGGCGAAAAAAACCCAATAAACTTTTAAACCATTTACCAGTGAGAGAATTTACATCATGAACTGTTCTTATTTTCCAAGAAAGTTCAGGCTCAGGCTGTTCTTAATTTTTGGAACAATGATTTGAGCCTCGGGTTGTTCTTATTTTGTTCTTATTTTTTTGCCAAATATGAGGCTCGTGTTCTTATAATTATTATTAGAATATTCCTCGTTCATACTAGGATATCTGTGCATCGGTTCTGTACGGCGTACGAAACCGTGATATTTATTGACTCAACAATTATATTGTAATATTTATTGACTCAACAATTATATTACAAAGAGTTGCCGCGAACCTTGGATAAGTAATAAATTCAATCATAATCATAAATTCAACCATTTCCTCCGGTTCTTTGGACACAATCTAACCAGCGTTAAGAATAAAAACAAGTTATTGGCCTTGCTGGAAAAAAAAGGCACAAAATCTAATTGAAAGAAACTTTGTACCCAATTTTCTCGATATGTCGAACTTTTTTCCCGGTCCCCTGACAGATATCAACAGTCGACTACAATACAGTTCCCGCTTGATATATGAAACCCGGATAAATGTAATCCATCCGTAATGGATGGCTGTTCTGCCCGCCTATTTGCAACTAGTTGACTTACGTATAGCGTTGCTCTAACTTGCCCGAAAGCCAGTGCATTCAGTCCATGGCTCCTGGGCTGATACACTGCTTGTAAAGCACATTAGAGTGGAGTATCGAGATGCAACGTGACTGGACTCGAACACGAGTCGTACAGGTCGCTCTCAAAGGTACCAACCACTACACCATCAGTGCGCTGATAAGTAGAATTTTTTCCTATTCCTAGAAGATGAAATGTGTCCAGGTTGGTCGAAAATGAACTGACAAGTCACTTAAAACAAGCATCCATTCACGATGTTTTCTAGAAAGACTAAAACGTTATGAAGTCTCGTTCTAAGTAAATCTGACAAATTGAACTCTCTATGTCTTATTTTACCCTTTCTGGAACCTTTTGCATTCGAATTTTTAGATGTTCTAAATTCTTTTTCAGAACTACGGGGTTGTTTTTGACGGAATTAAAGGTTTTCAAAAAACTTCAGATAAGTGGAACACATTCGCTAAGTAGAACCATTTTTTCGGTCCCAAGAAAGTTCCACTTATCGAGCGGCAACTGTATTAAACATGTTGCATCAAAGCATTTTGATCGCATTTCGGAGTGAATACACCTTTCCCGAGTTCATGTTTATATACTATATTTTGGCTGAGTTGTCCATACGGGCCAGGGGCGGATCTAGAATTTTTTAAGGGTTAGGCAAATTTTTTTTGCCAAACACACATAAGGGCGCAATCGATGAAATTTACGCCAGTTTACGCCCAATCTAATACATACTTTTCGAAATGTAAAAAATATTCGTTCGTCCTAACGTAAGGAGTGTTATATTGCAAGCCTGTATTGTTGCACTAATGGAATAAGGGAAATAAACAAAAGAAAACTAATTGAGTATGAATGGAATGTATTGAGCTACTTTATGTAGGCCAAAATAATATTTTCTGCCAGATTGGAGGTTAAGTAAATAACCAATAAATTACTTCATCTGTTATCTTCTTCATTTTCTTGATTGCTTGTACATGAACAGGAAGAATTCATCAAATGAAAACATACTTGTAATGAATCAAATAAATAAATTTTCAATCACCTATACCATGATAGATTGGAGCACTCAGATAAATACATGATATTTCATCTATGTACTGGTCAAGATGGTCAGATAGAAAGAAAAGAAATTATGTTAAGAAATAGAGTAAAATGACCAAAATCAAAGTTAGAGACAAGCTCCTTGATCATTATCCGGCAGCAAAATAAAAACAGATTTCTGCACTAGGCGTTCATCAAATCAAATAGTATACCCCACCCTAAAAATGATCCATGGTTAAATAATTAATGTCAACCACAATATAGTAAAAGATGGTGTTTCCAGAAATCCCTGAGACAAGTCCAAGAACCTATATATAAAACTACACAACAACAGATAAATTATGTACTGCTTCCTCTTTAATAAGAGCTACAACATTTTTTCCAGAATTTAATGTAGCATAGGAAACAAGAAGTCAAACTAAAACATTATGTATACCTTTTTCAAAAGAAGATATTAACATAGGTTTTTGTAAAATGAAAGAATAACTCCAAAGATGCTAAAGTGTTCCTGCATCCAAAATGATATTTCGAGGGATGATAGAATGCACAAAGTTGTTTCAGAAGTCTTAGTTTTTGGAAATTCTGTTTCCTTGGGCAGATATTTTGATTTAAAAATCATAAAATCATACAATACATAATTATGATGTATAATTATGTATAAGAATAAGATTTTTATTCTTTGCCTATGTGTATAAACTCTCAATATACACGCTTTTTTTTTTATAAGAACAATTTTATAAGAACACGAGCCTCAGATTTGGCCAAAAAATAAGAACAAAATAAGAACAACCCGAGGCTCAAATCATTGTTCCAAAAATTAAGAACAGCCTGAGCCTGAATTTTCTTGGAAAATAAGAGCAGTTCATGATGTGAATTCTCTCATTGGTAAATGGTTTAGAAGGTTATTGGGTTTTTTTCACCTCCAATAAATGTGCGAATGGGTCATTACCGAACAGCAACCATACTTTTTGCCAGTTGTTTTTAAAAAATATTTCTATTTTACTGGAAGTTCCATAAATAAGAAGAACAAAATGAGGCTGAAATTTGAAACTGTGTTCTTAAAGCAAAGAACAAAATAAGAACAATTCAGGCTGAAAAAGGCTCCAAAAATAAGAACAGCCAGCCTTAGGTCAGATTTTACTGGTTCTTATAAAAAAAAAAGCGTGTATTATAAATTCACTAGTAACCCGGGTAAAAATTTTTACCAAACTTAACTTCGAAAACAATAGGTCAAATCCACCATTCCCGTGTACCTACCCCGTGTACCTACCCCGTTTATACCGACTGGTAGCCTTGTGGTAGAGTGCTCGCTTCCTGTTCGGGAGGTCGCGGGTTCAATCCCCGACCGAGTCATGCCAGCGACTATAACAGTGTGAATCACTCCTCTCTGCTTAGCACTCAGCAAGAGAGTAGGAATGATGTCTAGGGTGGTTGTCTAGTTGAGCGGTTCCTGTCATTACAGCTTCCGTAGCCCAAATGGGGGCTTTAAATGCTCTAGGACCTCCTTCGCAGGACCCTCATTGATAACAGTACCTTAAGGAACTGAAGAGGCTATCCTGGGTAAACATTCGTAAATAAATAAATAAATAAATGACGAAAAAATAAATCATAGAATCGCAGCTCAAAAGTGTATCTATGTTGTAGAGCTCGAAGAACTGATCAAAAAAGTGTATGGGATCGTTTCGCTACGACCAACCGTTACAGAGATATCGTCGGTTAAAGATTTTGATGACGTCATAGCCGCAATACCAAATTAAATTTAGGCCCAAATTTTGTGTCACTCCATCACCCGTATCGCGGACCCTAAAAAACGTCAGTTTTCCCTATTGGTTCTTGAGATATTTCCCCAAAAACGTCGCGTTCGATTAGGGATGCAATGCAATGATTCCCCGTGATAGATTAAAAAACTGGCGTCACGGCACTTGCTACTATATAATAATCGTAAAAAAACGCATGGCCTAACGAAAAATATGACCACGATTAAGAAGATTTTGACCTTAAAATTCAACAAAATTTATCACTCTCTAAAATAAAAGTGTGACACACACTCGCTATTATATATAAGACTAGTATCCCGGGTAAAAACTTTTTACCGAACTTAACTTCGAAAACATTAGGTCAAATCCACCATTCCCGTGTACGTACCCCGTGACGAAAAAATAAATCATAGAATCGCAACTCATCCCAGGCGGCGTCGCTCGCCACCCATGTTCAGTATGCGTTGTGTCGCAGAATTTAACTCTTGCAAAAGTTTCTTTTCAGCATTAATTTTTTAATTCATTTCTTACATTCAGAACATTTAAAACAGAAACAAATAGCAACATGGCTCAGAATATATATTCATACGCAGAAGAGAAGTAACTTTAATGTAAAAATATGCAATATATAACACAGAACCGTTTACTAAGACATACAAAACCAAACATTGAATAACATTACAAAAATGATACCTTCCAACTTTTTCTTTTGTTCAAAAGTTACTTCTGGACTGCAACCATTAATGAATTTTTGAAATGATATAGTTAGTTCTTCCCAAAACCATCAACATCATGATTAAAACCATGAGTTTCATTTCTTTATGCTTTTTTTATTATTGCCTAAAAGAATAATGTTTCAATTGTAATACCGAAAAAAAAAAAAAAGAAACAAAAAAAAAAGGAAATTCAAGTACCTATTTATCCTAAAAACAATAACTAAGAAGAAAAATTTGCACAAAAGATAAAAAGTCACAAATAAAATCATAAATTCAAAGTTATATACCTAGGCATAGTACGTAAACGATTACCATAACACAAAATATGCATAAACGCGATAAAATATAAACTTAAGAAAAATACAGCCAACAACACTTATTTTTTGTAAGATAGTTTCATTGCACAGTCATTAAGTAAGTAAATCTTAAGTAACCCTCTCGACATTATAACCCATCATGTGCTTCATTTCTATATTAACAGATCAAAACATTAAAAAAACATATACAAAAAACCTAATCATGCTATGACGAAATCTAAAGAAAAACAAAACAAAGTAAAAGAAACTTTGAAAATGTATTAACCTTAAAAATAATAATTAAAAACACAAACGTAATGACAGAATTAGTATAGCTGAAAAATTTTTAACATATGAAAACATTCGTGGAGCCATTTTTTATTTCCAGTTAGTTCAAAGCTCCTCTCTGCTGGAAAATTCAAAACACAACAGTAAACATCCCTCTTATCCTTTATGTATCCACTAATACTAACTGTGTTTAACTAAATAGATACTATTTTAACTTTACCTTTCAATACCAATTCACATCATCATGATAGTAAACAATAATATTGATCATGTTCTGTAGCCATTATCAAACACACTTCTAAACTCTTTTACTTTCTGTATTTCATACCTGTAAACAAATTAATAACACTCGATTAACTTTCCAGCATACTTTCCTATTGTAAAGATACACTTTCTCTTTGCTTTCTACTGAAATTCCAATACCATTTTTATACAGTGAAAGTTATAAAAATGCTTTCTTCGTAACTTCATAACTGTGGAGCCATTTTGAATTAAATAAAATAAGGAACAGCAACTTCGTTACCAAAACAAATCATTAACTGCTCGAGGGACATGCATCTTAATGATTTGATCGTTTTAACTCTGTTTTTACTCTCTTTTAACGCTGTATTTACTAAATCCGTTTGACTCATGTACTTACGTATATTACTTTATATCTTTTCCAAACAATTTCTCTCCGAAAAGAAGTAAAATCATTTTCTTCACCAATGTAAATAAACAGCATCCTTTCTGCAGCCATTTTTAAACAACTTCAACTTCATCTACACTACTCTACTGTTGCACTCCCATAACTATTTGATAACTATAAAAAGAAATACGTAAACAGCTCGTAAAATAAAAATAGACTTTCTTCATCTCGTTCTTCGTTTCGTTTTCCTCTGAAAAAACCTATATATAAAAAACAACATCTGTTTAAAAACTCACCTAAGCATGTGGTTATACCTGTTCTTTTATTAATCTAAAATAAAATCTAAAATACAATAACAATAAAAGTTTAACAATAAATTGATAACTAAAACGTAAACAAACATTTAAATACATTTAAATACTAACTTGTTCTTCTATTAATCAAACATAACAGTTTTATAATAATACCTTTTGTTCGTTCGATCTTTCTGCAGCTAATTTTTAAAAACTTCACTGCACTTCTTCTGTATATCTAAATATGATTTTTCATTGTAAACAAACAACTAACCCGTGTTCTTTTAGCAATAAACACGATAATAAAACGTTTTATAATAATAACAATACCTTCGTGCATACAAACCTGTGTTTCTTCGTCAGTTCTTTCGTCGATTTGCTGCCTAAAACAATCAAATTTCAATTGAAATATTCGTATACAAAAAGAAACCCGTCTTCTTCGCGAAGTTTCTTGCTCACGAAATGATCGTTGACAAATTTCGAACGAAGAAATTGCATTGCTCGCACTCCTCCAAAGACGTTTTTCGGCTGATTTCCACTGCGCAAGCCAAAAATAACAAAACGGAGGAGCATATACTAATCGCGAAAAATCAAAAAAATCACTCTCGCTTTGGCGTGGTTTTACGACGAAAAGGGAAAAAATAAGAAGGATTTGACCGTGAAAAAAAAACAAATATGTCACTCTCTAAAATAAAAACCGGATGCACAATCGCGAATTAGTATAATAAGATTTTCTTATCACTCACTCAGAGTGAAAGCCCTTTCTCTCTATATATAGTAAATTAAAAAGATATAGTATTAATGATAACTTGCGATGAGAAGTTTAACCTATATACTATCTTATTATACAGTGGCGAATCTAGAGGTATGTCGAAATTTGTGTGGGAGAGTGTTTAGCAATCTAACCATAAAAGAAAAGTGTTCAAATAATCCCATTGGTAATATAAATTGAATTCACAAATTATGTTAATGCTCTCCTACACAAATTTCGACATACCTCTAGATCCGCCACTGTTATATACATCATAAAATATGCATTGCATAAAGTGAATGTAAGATTTCGAAAATTAAATACATATCTCAGAAACTGGAAGTATATAAGTAATACTAACAAGAGGCTTTTTGATCTCTATCATATTGGTTCATATCATTTTGGACACAGGATCCTTTTAAAGTTCTTAATTATTAGCTCAGCTATGTATAATAAGTTTGTTTGTGTCAACTGAACCGAAGCCTATTCTTTATTGATTAATGATGTATATAAATATTTTCGGTATCTGTTCTGTTAACCAAAAATGCATATGTAAATGTTATAGTCAGGGAGCTATTATGGAGTTACATTTGAATGACTGAGTTTATAATACACAAAGTCATTGTTATTTTTCTGAGTTGTTTTGCATAGGCAGCTGCATGGTTTTTTTAGCACCAGTATCCTGTACCTGGTAACTTATTTGTACAGTTCAGTATAATTTTTCTTGGTTCGAGATGACTGTCTGGTTTTGAATTTAACTGTCGTCATACTTATGGTCAACGAATTAAGGCCGACCTCCACTTGTGCGTACGTACGTACGAACGTCCGCTCGGCGCCGTGAGGCCAATTAATTTGAATCTCCAGTTAATAAAGAAACACCAGGTGTTGAGTGTTTCTTTTTTTCGCAATGTTTACAATTTTTTGCAATGTTTGCATTTTTCTTGAAATTTGATTGACTAACATGCTAGATGGCCGCGCGGCCGCCTGAAAAAGTAGAATCGAATCCTACTTCCAAGCGCACAAAATCTGGCCGTCGACGACTAACAAAGTTGAGCAATAGTTGTCACTGAGCATGCGCAAAACTGGTCGCGTACGTACGTACGGGCAAAATCGCACAAGTGGAGGTCGGCCTTAATGGTGCTAAATCCATGCTAATCATTTATATTACATAAAATAAGCAGCCACAATGTTTTCATTTCGCAAAAGCAAAAGAAGAGACATAACTCGAAAAAAAAAATGCTTTTCCCAGATTTTGAAGTCAGTTTTCAACAGATGTATTAAGTGAATTCAAAATTTCCTAATTAATACTTCATTATTGCTATCAAAAGCTGCAACGATGTTTTCTAGCGAATCCATGTTGAACTTTCGAAGGTCCCCCACGGTCGTTTTGTGCAGATTTGGTGACCATTCATTCAATAAAGTGTGTAAACCCATGGTTGTACCTTAGGCAAATTTTCTTCTGGTTCATTCATTTAAAGTGTGTAAACCCATGGCTCCTTAGGCAAATTTTCTTCCAGTTCATTCATTAAAGTGTGTAAACCCGGGGCTCCTTAGGCAAATTTTCTTCGCCTAAGGTGAGCGTTAGGCACTAGTCTGTGTTGTCAATGTGACTATGAGAAGTCGTTTTCGGGGCAGAGATCACTACCTATAAACTCAAGCTGTAAAAAACATTAATTTTTAACATCATCATGGCGCGCGCCGCGCCTCGCCGGGAGAATAATAATCCTATTTGGGAAAGAAAGGATCGGGCGGATTTGGATGCGGGAATCTCTTGATATTTTCGATTATTTTCTGATTATTGTAATACAATACCTTTTTCATACAATTTTATGAAAAACATTATTTAACTGATTTTGGGTTAGGCATTTGCCTAAGTTGCCTAACCCTGGATCCGCCCCTGCGGGCCTCGTCTCTGTGCTTATAATTACCGAAACTTTTCCCACTGCGGTTTGTTAATGATCAAAATCTATAACTTAATAAATACCAGATAACAAAAGAGTACATCAAAACGAGGCCCGTATGGACAATATAGCAAGAAAACAACATATAAAAACGAATTCGGGAAAGGTGTATTGATTTACTATAAGACCCTCCCAAACCATGAATACCAATACCAAGATAAGTCTCCGCCGCCAAAGATGGAGGGATAGGTCTTTTCCCAATCACAGCAAGACAATCGAAAAGATATAACTGCTCCAAAAACTTTGAGAAGGACTTTACCAATATTTAATCTCAAATATGCTATTCAAACAATTTCAGTTTTCGTTTGAACATAAGCGCTAATCAAACGAACGCAACATTTCATGCAACATTTGATGAAAAATGTTGTGATCGTTTGAGGGGGTGGTTATTATTTTCTTGCAACACTGTCGAAAACATTTCATTTTCGGAAACAAAAAGTCTTTTCAAAATAGGATATCCTCATGCTAACCATTCGATTTGACGTTCGATTTATCGTTCGACGTTCAAAATGTTTTAATAATGATGTTTTAATATGTCAAATGAATGCAACATTACATGTTCATTTTGTTGTTCATTTTGTTGTGTAGTCATGCAACACTGTTGCATGGGCGTGTAACATCACACAACATTGGTGTTAAATGAATGCAACAATTGACGCAACAGTGTTGCATAGAATGTTGCATGAAATGTTGTGTTCGTTTGACCAGCGCTTACGGCTTAGTAGCATTGACCAGGTCATGTCTAGCACAAATGGTGGATATGTCATGCAATATCAAAATCATAGTCCAGATATCATCGCCAGCACACTCGAGGAAATATGAAGTTTGAATCACAATTAAATCCATTTCCCAATACTTCGCTTGAAGTTTAGCGGGTTTTGTTTTTTATAAATTCCTTTGAAAGCGTAAGCGAGAATTTAGAATCAATTTTAAGTCCATCAAATTATTGAACAGGTTTAAAAGACAGTATCCACACTCCACACCGAATATTTCGGCCAGCGGAAAACTGTTGCTCTGCCGCCCATTGAAAAAAAACTTAATACTAGACCAAAACCAAAGTAGTGTAACAAAACTTTTAGTATTATATATAAGTATATTTACGCCACTTGCTTTGAAGTTCAAAAGGCTGAGAAATCAACAAAATGGTAAAGAAAAAGAAATATATGTATACTTTTTGCATACCAGTATGGTGGATTTAATGAAATTGTATTTACGGTCAAATTCTTCAAAGGAACAAGTAAAGGAACGCGTAAAACCACGCAGAAATGAGAGCCATTTTTTTGCGATTAGTATTAGCATTAATCACGTCAGATCTTTGATCACGAGGGAACCAATTGCATTGCATCCTCAATCGAGCGTAACAGTTTTAGGGGAAATATGTAGCGAACCGACTTCGTCAGCGGTTCGCACACGGGAAAGAGGGATTTGATACATCATTTTTGAATTTACACATGGTAAATATTTTCACCCGGGATGACTAGTCATTCACATAATATGTCAAACTGGATCATTTACCCTACTCCTTTCCGGTGCAAATGGAGGAATGGAACGCAAATGCCAAAATTTCATTTTTCCGAAAGGATTGAGTACAATAGGAACATACTTCAAATAGCAGTGCTTAACTGTCTGCCTTCATTCGATCATCCATTATAAGCCTTACAAGTAAGCAGTACCTACTAAAAAGTCAATTGACGAGTATCAATGGTTCAAACAGTAACTTTTCTTCCTTCCGCCATGCACAATCGACAACTAAAGTCTTTTTGACGACATATTTTAAAAAGGAAGAAAGCGTTTGCGGAAGAAAGTTTTGCGTTTTTTGCTGTTTTGGCTCGAATCGCAAAATTTTATTTCCGCAAAATATTGCAATATTAGTAAACCGTGAAAGTTTTTTCCCGCAAAATTTTCAAAATACTCCCAATTTTCGTTAATTATTACAAGAGAAAGTCCTCCGACATAAAGCCTGCTGGAAGAAGTTCATTGACTACAATTTCAATAAGTGGTTTGATTTACTTTATTTCGTGAAAATTTCGAAGGTTTTTTTTCGGCAAAATTTTCCCGAGGAAAAATTAAACGACGTTTGTCTAGTGAATTTTTTCTGTCTTAAAATTTCCAACGTATAAGTTTTTCTTTGTCTGGTATGAATGACACTGACAAAAATTGGATAGTAACGCAGGAGAGCGAATCTGAGGGGCTGATTACACGATCCCGGTTAGCCGGGATGAAATTTCATCCCGCCTTACCGAGGTCTTGGCTTCCAGGTCAAATCTTCATAAATTTCCCATCGCGATTACATGATAAAATTTTCATCCCGTCTATCCGAGATCTCGGCTATCAAGAGCCCGCTCAACCGGGACAAGTTTGAGGTTTGAGCTTGCGTAGTTTGTCAAAAATTCAAAACACAAAGGGTTAGTTTTGTCCCGTACCACCTAAACGGGATGAAAATTTTGCATGTAACACCGAGTTGAAATTCATCTCGGCAAGGCGGGATGAAATTTTATCCCGGCTAACCGGGATCATGTAATCAGCTCCTGAGAGATATAGAAATTATAATAGAACGCGAATTCCAATGTCAGTGAGTTTGTTTACAAAGTGTAGTAACTATCAAAAGAACAACACGCAAATGGCGTCAATATACTCTTTTAATGTATGTAATCATTGCCTCGAGGCTTTCATGTTGATAAAGAAACAACTTCCCCGACGAAATTCCTCCCTCTAAGGTACTCTCGTTTGTTTTTACGGCAGAAAAAAAATGCTAACTGAGGAACCGCAAAAGTTTTTTCCCACAAAAAGGATTCATTTCCACGAACCGCAAAAGTTTTTTCCCCCAAAATGTAAAAATTTTGCGGTTCGACCGAACCGCGAAAACACCTTCTTCCTTTAAAGTAATTGTGATTGGAAAAAAGACTTTGAAAGGATTTTAAGGCTGATTCCTCCGTGGTGAAAACCATTGGAGATAAATAAAATAGCTTATAATGTAGGTTTTAGAAGTAAGGCTACATGAGTTTATTAAAATAACCAAAGCTGTGATTAAAACAAATATACGTATGATAAGTTTTCTTTTAGCTGTAGTTTTGTCCTTGCAATAGGCGCGCTTTTCAGATTTTTTTTCGCAGCGCATTCCTGAAGTTACATTAGCTGAGCCTTTTTATTTCGTTTTTGGTAAATGCAATAGTTTTTTATCTTCGGATTGGTCATATCAATTTAGACAAGCATTTAGACAAACCCATAACAATGACAGTAGACCTTTGAACACTATGCCATGACTGATTCCTCAAGTTTCGCCTGGTTTACATTGCTGTACTTGCTTTTAATTAATCCGTAACGGGATCGGAAAAATAAGAGATAGTTCACAAAAAGTTATGTAATCATTAAATCGATTAAATCCGCAGAAAGAAGGCAAAACTTAATAATGCGGTAACAATAATTAGGGCGCTTAAGCAAAATTTTTGGGAAGGTCTAACTTTTTTAGTGTTGATTTAAAGTTATTTTCACGTAAAAATGTTTAACTTCCAAATGTTTCCTCAGGAATAAAAAAGTCGCAAATCGGGATAATTTTAACTAGTCTTTTCTAAATTTGAGTGGATTTGGACAAAACCACATAATGCTATGAAATGTGAAGCAACAGCCACATGCCACATGACAGCGACTCTATCTCATTATCAACTAGTCATTATCTTTTGTGTAGTATATCTATATATATTAAGCCTGTTTGGGAGTGGAAATATGCTAATGAGACATAAGACATTTTATCTCCATAATATTGAAACATAACCATTCACTCAGCCACAAATAGAACGTCCCTTGTCATAAATAAACTACCAGAAACTCATAAGTCATGAACTAACCATAATTAACCTATGCGTCATGCAAAAATGTTTATTGGTTTAACCAAGCACTTAAAGGGCAATAGTTTCATTCGAAGATCCAATTATGCGAATGGTATTTAAACGTAACAGTGAGGATAAGGGTGAACTTGTTGAAATTCGCAATCACTCATCAAATCAAACGGCTGTTTTTCAAGTTGCTTTTTCTTTGAAGGTCATTTCGGTTGTATGAAAATATATTTTCAAATACGTCATTACACATTATGTAATATTTAAACCTATCGAAACAACTAAAATCGACCTCTCAAGAAAAACATAAAAACAATAACCTCCGCAACAGCAGCGATGAAGCACAGATAATTGAAGAAGTCTTTATGTATTAGCTTCTGACCCCTATCTTCTAATGTAAACATAACAATGATGTGCCAAAGAAAGATATATAACATCAACAAAAATTTCGTAGTTATCATTTTCACTAACATTTAATATTGGCAAATCCCAATAAAGTAATAGCACGCCAGAATGATAGTTAAAACATGACATCATACGCTAACAAAAATAAAAACAAGAGAAGAACGTAATCGGAACGTAAAGAGTACAGAATAAAAAGGAGGAAAGAAAAGCTTGTTCAAAATGTATAAAAATGAATAAAAACAAACGAGGAACGTTAAATCGAGTATTGTCAAAAGACAATGTTATTCATACTTCTTCTTCCTTTGTCGTTCGTAGTTAACTCGGGTTCGCAGCTGTGGAATGCTAAATCTTTCAAGTAGACCGCTTTCTTTCAATAGACTTTCAATTCTTTTCACACTTAACGAGCCACCCTGGATAATTTCTTTCCCATGTTTGCGCAAAGTCTCCAAATCTCTTTTGCTAAATAGGGATCGTCTTTGCATGGGAGACAATCTTGGTGGGCTATGCAATCTGCGCAGTTTATCGTAGATTTGGCGTGGAGATGCGTTAACATTTACTTCATCCATTTTCTCCTTGACTTTACAATAATGTATTTCTTCGTCGCTATTGAACATTGCCTTCAGGTCATCAACCTCATTTTTTGACCACATTTTTCTCTTCGTTGGCGTTAAGAATTACGAATCCGCAGAACCATGAAACAGCTATGTTACTGACTTGGTACCAATTATGGAAGATTTCTCCATTTTTCTCAGATAGTAATGTTCATCTGCAGTCCTCGTGCTATGTCCCATTGCATTCGCAGCTTCTTCCAGGAACATGCTGTGTCCTTCTCTCAATCCCGTACTAGCAGATTTGCGGACGATATTGGCAGTTAGATTCTTCGGGATGACTTTGTCTCGAAAATTTCCCGCACGCTCCCAACAGAGATGCAAGCGTTTGCTGATATCGCCAGAAGAGACTTTTTTGCCCGCCCAGCTTAAAAACACACAATCTGACTTCGGCTTCGTTTGATTACGTGCATAATCAACGTATATTTTCAACCGGTTGTAATTTTCAGCAGACAAGATCACTTTGGCTGGCCCATAGGCTTCTACCGTTTTATGATTCCAAACGTTGATAATCATTTTAGCATCTTCAATTTCTTTTGCGGCCTTAAATTCTTTCATAGTCATGTTTGCTGTTACACCGGACCACTGCGCGATCGTGAAATGAATAATTGTGTATAAGTGGTCTCTTATAAGACAATATTCTCTTTGGCTCAGTTTGTAGTTATTATTTTGATTCAGCAATTCAATCAATGAAAGTGCCTTCGTAGCATTTTCACTCCTCTCGTAAGTATCAACTTGTTCTTTCCCAACAAGCATTTCCTGGTCGTCGGCCATACGTTTGTAGCGAGCCAATTTTCCTGCCTTTTGAAATTTTTTCGCCATTGCTGGATTTTTCCAATCAATGTTTGCACATCTTTTTGATTCACATTTTTGACAATCATGTCTTCAGCTATGATAAAATCGCAGAAATCCTTTAAGGAGTAAAGATATTTTTTAACACTCGTAGCTTTCGTTTTTCTTTCATTGCAATATTTCACAAGATAGGCTTCTCTGAAATAGGTACCACCGTCTTGGAAAACCTTGCTTAAATCATTTCCTACTTCAACAGCTTAAAATATTCGTCGCAAATCACCAGCAATTACATTCACTGAATCCCTTTTGCGATTTCTGTCAGGTCCAATCATATAACAAACAAACGAGTCCACCAGTTGCTCCACATCAGGTCCAAGGCATTTGCTTGTTAGTGCTTCATCTTCAGACGACATACTTAGGTCACTTATTGAGGAACAGCCGTCGCCAGTTTCATCATCAGTAAGGTTTTCATATTGGAGGGTATCTTCATCATCTTCTTGCAATAGGTTATCTGGAAATGTTATTGATCGTCTAGGTCTTAACCTCAAGTTACTAAATTGAAATTCACTTGAATTGTTTTTATGAATTGCAGAATTCCCAGATGTCTTTAAAGGCAGTAAAGAAATGGTATCATCGTTCACTGATGCCTGTTGATAACCAGATGTTCTAAGTCCTTCCGAACCAATAGCAATAACGAAGGACGGAGCTCCCTTTTTTGATGATCGAAGGGGTTCGTTAGCAGATGAATTTTCAACTAGATGGCTTCCTGCTTTTGCAGTACACTCCATCAACAATTCGATCTGCTGATTTCTCACTGAAATATTATCAGATATTTGGCATTTTTGTTGTTGTCCAAAAGGAATTGTTTCGGTAGAAGCTTTGATACCTCGTAGCGGTGCTTTCGCGGCATCCGATGTTATATTTTTCGCTAAAGGTGGATCCTGTCGTACAATTGTGATTACGGCTTTTCTAGGGGATTGTACCACTTCCCTAGGTATCATCTCCTCATAAAACTTTAAAGATTTTCGAAGCAATTCATAATATAGCGGGCCCTTTTCCATCTTATGAAATTTAACTAAGTGTTCTGGCATGTTTTGACGTACTTGCAGACAATTCTCTATGGGGCAGATTCTCTTCTGGTGGTAATTCGCCTTTTTTTCACTGGCTTTCTTTTTCCTTTCGGTCTTCAATCCAAATTGGCTAGTAGCCGCAGCCGCACTTTGCCAAGTCTTGTACTTTCATATTTGTCGTGGTTGAAACACAAGAAAAATACAGGAGGCAATGGTGGTACAAATGACGAAAAACGAAGGCACGTTACCCTTGTTCGAAGTTGGGACAATGTTTAAGAAGAATTACTGCTGGTCGAAGAAAAAATCTGAAGTTGGATTCGGTCTAGACTGGGCAAATCATTTCTGTGGACCGATTTGGTGGATTTTTAACACAGCCTAATTTGCAATGTAAATATGGCTGCTGTATCAACCACAAAACCGAAAAAACAAGAAAAAATGAAAAAACTTATAAAGTTAAGAACATCTCCAGATGATTCCAGTAGTGATGAAGAAACTGAGGATGATTTTTTTGATAAGGAAAAAATAAAAAAGAAATTTCTCTCTGCCTGGAACAATGTGAAATATGGTGAGTAAAAAATTTATCAGCTAAACACAAAAAAAAATATCCTCTCGAAACATCTCTCCGCTCATACTGTTAACTTTAATTATAATGTGACAAAGTTCTTTGCGGTGAATGAGAAAACACAACTGGATTAAAAGATTCAAATATCTAAAAAAAATCCATACCTGCTTCAGTTAGGACCATCACTCGACCAGAATCTGCCGTCGCCAAAATAATTGTGATTTATTATAAAGGATTGCCTCGATAATATTGTTTTACTCTCCTATTGGAATACATCTGATTGAATGATGACGATCTAGCATAGCAACATAACTCTAGGGAAAGTTTGACAAGGTAAGTTTTTTTTATTTTGGAGGAAGTGAAACTTTATAATATGTAAACAGTCCGGGGGGACAACTGTAAATAGCAGGATCCCATAGTAATAACCTGATGTGAATTGTACATACTGTAATTACGCGATGACCATAATGGTGCGCATACTGTAATTATATATATACATGAACACAAAAAATCAGCCCAATTAGATGTGACATGACAATAATGGCAGATTTAAATAAACTTGTGCTTGCATAAATCATGATCAGTGGTCTTATGACGAGCTATTTGAAACTCGTAACATTAAGAAATCCAGAGTATTCGCCATTTTAATTTTCCACAGCAAGAAAATTATTGATTCTGAAAAAAGTTGCTGCGGAAAGGTCACACATTGCCACATTAAAATGTCGAGAAATTCCCTAAGCTTTAAGATAAAAAAAGTTCTAAGTCTTGCAGGGGAAGTGTGTTCACCATAGATTCAAAACAAACAAAATTCCTGTAATTGCGGGATGTATCGCGTAATTACGGAATCCTGCTATTTACGGTTGTTCCTGACTGGTATAAACAAAACTTCCTCTTTGGCTTAGTTCTTCAGAAAATGAAGAAAGAAGAAAACAAACAATTTCTTCATCTTCGAAGGAGTGCTGCTTTTCTAGGGATATTAGCATCAGTTTCAATATTGGTTGTAAAATTAAATTGCGCTATTGTGTGGCATATCGACAAAACGATTATTAAAATCATTAGCATAACAATATGAAATATTACAATAATTAATTTTCTGGATCATTTGGAATGAATAATTCAAACAAACGAATAGTTATCAGGGTCTAATCTAGAATGGAAGGGCAGCGTCCGGCGGAAGGAAAAAGGGCACATTATGGAGGACACTTTTTTTAGGAAAAGGGCAACCTGAGCTTTATTTCGGTGGTGGTTTTCCCTATACAAGAGTGATTTTTTAAGTTTTTAAAAGGAAATTAACTTTCAACAAAAAAAAAAAACTGTAGAGGGCAGCGTCTGATCAACGGATGCTCTTTCGGCCTGGAATAGACCCGGTTATTATATATATGCAACTCCCGAGCTACACCACTGCTTACTTCTTTGTGCATGTTTTCTCTTTGAAAGTATCATTGAAATGAATTATTTGGAGATATGGAAATCTGTATCTCGACAAATTCTATTTAAATTTTATAGAAAAAGCGCAAGTAATTTGTTCTGGACAATTTATTTATTTCAACGTGAAGAGTCCTAAGTGAAGAGTCCTAAGTTACAAATTAAATCAGATTGATATACTTTCACAATTTTACAATGCATTTCTCAATCTTGTGTTCTCAAATCAGAAGGAAAAATTGTGAATGCACTTTGTTGTATGGCTGTCATAAAGCAGTATGAAAAGCTTTTTATCGCAAGTTTTGGTCGAGTGGTCCTAACTGTAGTCAATTGGGGGTAAAAACGAGACATCAAGAATGTTTGGGTAAATAAGGGACATGTCATTAAATCAAGAAATATTCATCAATTCTTGTGTTTGACCTTCAGACAAGAAAATACGAATATTCTTCTAAGAGCCTGCCGAATTTAAACTGATATGGTCAACTCAATGCGGTAAAATCGTATCTTGAATTTTTCATTGATGCGCCCACCACGATTGAGACCAATCCTGGTGTATTCCAAATGCAAAAATAAGGGTGACGGAAACTTATATTCTGTTCACTATGGGGCCATTCACATAGTACGTACGCACAAAAAAGTCGAAAATCAGACCCCCCCTGCCCCCCTGTACGCAAACGTACGCATTTACTCCAACCCCCCCTGATTAGTACGTACGTTTTTTTGGTACCCCCCTCGAAAAACATAAATTTTTCGTTTGTAGCGTTTTTGTTTAAAAATAATCGAAAAACAAGGGTGTACGAGTCAAAAATTGAAACAGAAAGAATATCGTATCTATTAAGTCTTCAATCTTGAACAATCTTTATTAATGAAACAAAAGTTAGAAGTGAATTCACAAAAACCTGAAATAATCAAATTTGTACGTCAATGTCTGTAAACGGTCCTTTAAAAATATCAAATATATTTTCAAATACTGGCATTCTTTCCTCGGTTCTCTGAGTTGGCTCAGGGGTATTTGCTTCAACGTTGGTGTCGATCTCAGCTTCGTTATCGGTATCACCATCGTATTACGTTCGAAACAGGTTTAAACGTCTACGATTAGTTAATCCAACATTTGAACAATGAAACTTCAATGAAGCGAGTTTAGGAAATGTAAACAAAACTTTGTTTGACAATACAGAAACAGTAAGTCGTACACATACAAACCCGTACATTTTCTTGATCAGCGTTTCGAGCTCTATCACATTATAACACTTAACTATATTGATGAAGTGTATTTTTCACTGACCGGCCGTGGCCTAAAGTTAGCGACGAGCCCGACGGGCGAAGCATTGCTTTACTTTGCTTTACTTTTACGTTTATGCATTAAAGGGTGGATGGGTACAAATATCGTTATGAACATACCGGGCGGCGAGCGACGCCGCCTTGGCGGCTAGTCTTCTAATGAATCGATGAACCAAGACGACAGATTTTTTTAACAGACTTTTATTTAAAATTTACGAGGTTCATTGCAAATCAAGATATATATTGTTAAGAAATTATAATGTATCTCATAATTTTTCTAAACAGCTAAAATCGATTTACTTCAAGGAAAAAAAGCAACAAAAAAAATTTTTTTTGCGTACGTACTTTTCCCCAGCACCCCTACCCTCCCCCTTGTACGCAAGCATACGCTCTTGCAAAGACCCCCCTCCCCCCCCCCCCCCCCCCCCCCCCCCTTTGTGCGTACGTACTATGTGAATGTCCCCTATGTACATATGAATGGGTGAGAACTTCTTTGTTAATGAAAATGTGCTATTTCAACTTGAAAACACCTCCACGGTGTCAAAAAAGACTGTCCTGTTTCACCCCATAAAAAAATTAAGCCATTGCAAGCCTCGAAATAATTTTTTGAGGACAGTCAGACAAAATGTCCGGTATATACATTTTAAATCTGGTCGAACATGTCCGATAACCATTACTTTCTAATATATTAAAATTGATTAACTGTTGATAACACAAATAAATTACTTTTGCTTGAAAAATAAAAATCAAAACAACTTAGGAACAAACAGTATGTTATTTTGATGAGAGATTAGTCTGTTATTGCCGCGGCTTTTTTCTTTGATAGAACTTTCCAGTTTGCCTTAACACAATAAATAGAACTTTCTACTTCGGAATTAATCATCTCACTGACAAACAAACAAAATTCATAAGAAAAATGGAAAAACTAAAGGTTTGACATATAAAAAACCTAGGAAGTCCTCATATTCATCATCATCGCCAAAGGAATCATTCCAAAACGTATCATCTTCTTCACTCGAGCTACAATCACTTAGCGAGGCAAGTTTACGTTTCAATACAGTGCGTGGTTTATACTGCAATCTCTTTCTTTGATTTGGTTGCCTGTCCTTTTCCTCCACCCACAATTTTATGGCATCGGATGGGTCACAATCTTCTACGGATGGGCCATCTTCCACGATCCTCAATAGAGACTCTAATCGGTGTTACGATAATAAACCACGGTTGCTCCTTTTCACGATTTTTAACTTTGAAAACATCCGTTCCAACTTTGCATTACTGACAGGGATGGTGAAGAGTAACTCTGCAAGAATTAATAAATCCTTCCTTGATTTACTCCTTGATGATAGAAAAATACGTCTCCAGCATACTTGGTATGGTGTCGACGATACAGAGAGGTGTAATCATGCGAGTATTGTAGGAGATAATGAAATTGGTTTAAAAGATCTGCAGTTGATGCATTAAAACCAGCATGCTTCAATGGAACCGCGAAATGTTCCTTCAAATAAGTGAGGGCTTCATCTGCAAACTCGTAGTCCGTACCAACAATCCCATCATCGTCTTGTTTCTCTCATGCCCAACCTTCCTTGTTCAAAATTTGATTCGCATATATGAAAATATCTTTACTGTCATCTTCTTCTTCCAGTCGCACAGCTATCTTTTCTGTTAACATGTTGGCGAAAATTCCTTGTTAGATTTCACTTCCTCTTTTGCTGCTTCAGATTTTTCCATTTTTACGTTCTGAGTCAATCTTTGTCAGCAAGACTTGCACATGCAGCAATTTTTCAAAGCTCTTGCGTTGAAACAATTCCAAACGATCCTTGGTTAGCGAAAGTGATCGCATCACCGAAACTGTGTCGATCTGATCTTGTTGAAAGGATTGCGATAATACTTATGGAATTTCAATGATGGGAAATCAATGAACATTGGCAACAATAATGGTATTTTTGGTTGTTTCCACTTATGTAAGTACCCTTTCATTTTAGCACGATCATCCACTTTAACTGTCTTATCTTGACTAAGATGTTGTAAGTGGTGGATGAAAAGGCCATTATTTATCCAAACAAACTTTCATAGCGGCTAGTTTGTGAGTTATCCAATGGGTACCATTAGCTTTTTTTGGTTTAACCCCTCCTTCTAAGTAGTTCATTGCAGGAGCGTAAAGATCATGCATCTCAGGCAACTCTCTAAATTTCTTTGGTGCTTTCTGGTATAGATAATATGTCCTTAGCAGCAATTCATCTACTTTGTCGAAGTCGGTGCCACTTAATGTGTCGGATAATGACAATTCTAAACGATGCGCAACACACCAAATAAATACGAGCCACTCCAATTCTTCTCATAATACCGTCTTCACACTATTTTTATTTCCTCGATTCACACTTGCACCATCAGAAGTAAAGCCAATCAACTTGTGAGTCTTAAATTAATTTCCGATATAATCGCGGAAGACTGATCGAAGACAAATTTACCATTACAGACCTAACTTTTTGTTGCTTTTAACGATGTCAGTATTTGCGAAGTAAACTATCGCATGAAAACATGTCGGACAAAAAGTCAGGCCAGAACTGATTTCAGTCGGATAATTTTGAGTCTGGGTCGGATGTCCTACGGCTATTTCGAGGCTTGCATTGGGGTAAAACAGGACACAATGTATAAAACAAATGAAGTAATACAAATCCCTCGTGATTTAGAATTATCTACGTTCTAATATTAGCTAATTGTTATAGCTGAAGAATAGCCATGTGGGATTATCCAGCTTCATTCAAACTTGGATATCCATTGTCATATTGAGAACCATTGAAATAGTAAGAACAAATGCGTATGGAAGAATGCCTTGCAAAATATGAATCAGAACGGGGCACAATGTATGAAACAAATCCTTCGTGAATTAGTGTTATACAAGATGTAGCTAATTATTGTAGCCAAATAGCGACGCGGGGATATCCATCCTTATACAAAATGATTCAAACTTGGATGTTCATTTTCAAATTGAGCATCATTGAGATAGCAACAAACACGAGAACACCCTGCCTTATACATACGTATCAAAGTCCAAGAAACATTACACCGAACAAGCTCTGGCTGATGCAGTCGCTAAAAGAAAAGAATTCAGTATGTTTAAGAGTATTTGTTTTCTCTTATCTTTTTAAAAAAAGTCCTGAGTTTAGTGACTTTTGCGTTTTTGCTAATTGAGGTTTTTTTAATATTCAAATTTTTCGTTGAAAGTCCAATTCATGGAACTACTTTTCACATGAACAAACATACATTTTTAGATACCTCTTACCGTGCTCTGGCAAAGGAATTCAACATTCCTAAAACAGTTATCGAAAGAGATTGCACTCAAGACGTGAAACAATGTGAATCTTTACCTGTATTCACTGAAGAATTAAAAACATGTATTGTTGAGATGGCTGAGATCGGTTTTGCACTAGGCACTAAAGACATTCGTTCAGTTGTAAAAGATTACGTCCAATGTAATAGTCATGAATGCGGTCTCCAAAAACCTAAACACAAAGGAAAAAAAGGATCTCCAGGAGATGACTGGATATGGGATTTTTTGAGTAAAAACAACTTGAGTATCAAATGTGCAACAAAAATGTCTAATTCACGACACAACGCAACAAAAAATCCCTTCATAGTTTACCTCTGGTATGATTTTATGGAGTCCACCCTTGAGTAACTTGGTATCAAGGATAGACCTGACTTGATTTGAAACTCCGATGAGTCTGGTCTACCTTATGAACCAAAAAAATGCCGTGTGGTTTCCTTAAAAGGGCAACCAACTCTTCAAATAGTTACAGGAAGTGATTGTGCGAATACTACTGTCCTTGCTGCTGTTTTTGCAAGTGGAAATGTGTTGCCACCCTTGATAATTTTTCAAGGTCAGAAGGTCCAAACAACCTGGCGACCAACCACCTCTGCAACGGATAAATTCTATCCCTGGATATATGCTAATCCTAGTGGTTGGATGAAATCCGACATTTTCTTCAAGTGGTTTCAAGAGTGGGAAGCGTACACCAAAACCTTGGATGATAATGGAAATTTGGAATCAAGATTAATGATTTATGACGGTCATCTTTCCCATGTTAGTTTCACAACTCTCGAATATGCATGTAACAACAACGTCACCATATTAAAACTCCCGCCCCATACCACTGATCTACTGCAACGGCTGGATGTCTCTGTCTTTAAGTCCCTAAAAGAAAAATGGGGTAGCTTACTTCACGATAGATTGTGAAAAAATCAATCAACATTATCAAAATCAGAATTTGCTACTCTCCTAGCAAGTAACGAGGTGTGGGAGGCATCATTTACAAAAGAAAGCATACAAAGTGGTTTTCAAAGGTAAATTTCAGTTTAAAGTTACGTTGTATAATAGTAAATACATACAACCTTTTAAAAACAAACTTTATTTACACAGGTGCGGAATTTGGCCTTTCGATCGAACAAAGTACCCCAATCAATGTTTCGATCATCACTTGAAATGCTGATACGACACTTGGGTTTCCAATGGGAAAAATGATCTTTCAGCCGAAGAATAAGATAACATCTTTGAAGAGGCTCGCTGTCGGAAATCAACATCAAAATACATCAATGCCAAATACACCGACAGCGGAATTGAATGGAACCTTTGAAGGTATCATGCATTAGCTATTTCAACTTTTACATCTTTAAATTACAATTGCCCACAAAACTAAATTTTCAAATCTTTCATAGAGCAAAAGGGCAAGTTTGTAACGTACTTCATTCCCGAAAAAAGTCCTGGTAGCACGATTAGGGTTGACGACTTACATGCGTTAAGTTCTCATGATGGTGCAACGGCATCCTGTTTAAACAACAGTACTCCAAAAATCACTTCTTCATTTAAGGTATAGTGGTTGCTTTTCATTTGTGACTGAGAGAAAGGAATACAATAATATGAATGTATCGTGAAATTATATTTATGGTGTGACAAATTTTAACAGATAATTGCTTGAAAAAATTGGCTAGCAAAACATATGAGCAACCGAAAATCAAATGACAAGGAATCAGCAATTACGGAGAAATTGTTACGTCAGATGCTATTTTCGAAAAAGCATTCAGTAAAATTGCTGAAGAAGAAGAAGTAAAGCAAAAAAAGCAAATCCTCCTCCTGCTGAATCTTCTTCTGGTGAAAGTGAAGACGAGCTGCCTGTTCCACTGGATGAAACAAGAAGTTCCTTAAACAGCGAAGGTGATGAAAACATTTGTCCGACCGAATTATCACAATTGTCGTATTACCTTTGCAATAATATATGGGCATTCTTGTCACCTCAGAAGAACGCTGTGTAGGAGATTGGTATGCAGGAATGTTTTACAACAATATATTGGAAGGATGACGAAACAATTTTTAAAAGAAAAAGATGGTCCCGTTGACTCAATCGAGATGGACTGCTTAAAACCAGCCAGCAGTCCCACTTCCACCACATTGGTGGAGCCCCGGAACACTTTGGAAAAGCCATAGGGGTGTTTAAAATTTTCAACGTGATTGCTGGTTTACTAAAACTTGAGTATTGCGAAGGGAAGAAGTGGAAATTTGATGTGTAGCCATTGTTGCACTGTTACTATAGTACGGTAGAAAACGTTGACACGGGCATCACTTTATAACGAAAAATTTTGTTTTAGTCCATTATAAACAAGAGAAAGATGATAACACTATTGAGCAAATTTTGTGTTATTCTTGTTTTGGTTCATTTTTTGGAAGCCCTCATCAGAGATTTGTCGACCCATTATTACCCCAGAGTAATTTATGGCTGGGGTGAATTCGGGACACTGTCCTGTATTTACCCATGTAGTGTCCCGAATCCACCCCAAGATGTGGGTAAAAAGCGGGACATTAAAAAATCCTGTTAAAACCTAATACATTCAGTATTGAAGGCAATAACCTACCGCAAAAGGTTAGGAATTTCTATCACTTTGCCGGTTCCGTAAACGAATGTTCGAAAATGGTAGAGATACCGAAATAATAAGATGTTTCGTTCATTTGGCCCGTTTATACCCCAGCTGACTACTTCTTTTGTTTCTCTCCAATCACACACACCATCTTAGAGAACTACTCTCTCAATAATTGGACACATGAAAATCCAATGAGCCATGTAGTTTTCCTGGTGCAATGCACTTTCCTACCCCCTAATATTATTCACGATTCTGATGCAGAATTTCACACTGATTACCTGTACCTGTGTCTCAAAATCAACAGGCTAGGGTTAGGGTCAGGGTTAAGTTTAGATATATCAATAAGCAGCGTTAATTCTGCATCAGAATCGTGAATATTATTAGGAGTGTACGAAATTTTTGGGAAATTTTTTTTTTTTTTTTTGAATTTATTTTACCGAGGCTAGAATTGTAGTGAACCCCCATGTAGTGGGCCTCCACCGGAAATGCATACCTCAGATTTTAAGGCAGAGAACTTGCACATACTAGACTGATAGGTGATTGTGGTCTTATGAAATTTTTGGCACTCCTTTCATTCATATCATATACAATTTCATACAGCTTTCTACTGCATATGTTATCTTTTTTTTCGGCTAGTTAAATTGAATAACTCTGTCCCCCTTGTGGAAATTTTTCTTTCTGTTTTTTAGCTGGTATATAGATTGTCAGAGGGACTCCAACTGCATCGAATCTGCATCAACCTAAATTCGACCTAATTCCGTTCTTAATTCAGCCAAATTCGTTCCTTATGAAAATTCGGCTTTTCACCAATTCGTCCATTTCACTTCAACAAAATCGAAATAAAAAATCATTTATTAAAACAAAAAGGACGATAATTTTCATCCCAATTCGTCTTTTTACAGGAGGAACATTTTGAGACGATCTCTTACAAATTTACTTCCGTAAACTTGAAATACTGTGAAATATTATGTTGTTCTGGAAAAGACTTTCAGTGCAGTATCACACACCATTCATAAAAAAACAATTTGTTTCATATTTTCCTAAACATATGTCAAAAGATTGCTGATAGTGGTTATTCATTCCCTTGATATTAATTGTACCACTTCAGACAACACACTAATTCCTTGTTAGATTTCGAAATATCTTAAATATCTTAGAGTTCAAAGACAAAATGTATTATTACATTACATGTAATGGAACATATTAATCTTTCACTCTAACCTCTATAGTTCTTCCTTTTCTTACTGCTTCGTTTGTGCTGTCCACCACAGTTGAAAGAGAAAATATATCAAGTTTAATGAACTTAAGAACTGTTTTTATATAGGCTTCAACATCCAGTATAAACCATCATTTAGTGAAGAATTGCCAATATGGTTTCTTGGTAGATGCTATCATATCAGAAATTTGGGTACAGCTTTTCTATAAAATATTGTAATTTGGTTTTATAATTTGAATCATGTTATTGTTAATTGACTGTAGATAAAGAATACATAACATAACATGTTATTGTGTTGATTAAATAAACATCAATACCTTTTAGAGTTGTCATCAGATAACCGGGAAATTCAGGATCGTCATAAAATCTTAAGTTTGGATCAATTCTTTGAAGATTTTTCGTCACTAATCTGGTTAACATACCGTAAACATTTTTCACAATTGGCAAATTCGAATCTCACATCTGATGGTGGTTGGGGATGCATGTTACGTACTGGTCAAATGTTATTGGCTAATGCCATTCTTATTCATATGTTGAAAGAAGGTATGCTGTGTTCTTGATTTTGGAACCTTTTTTAATGCATTTCATAAGAGTTCTTGTAGGATATCAATCTCTGTAGAAATGATATCTTGAGGGATGCGTTGTAAGAACCTTGTTTTACTTTGTATTCAAGACTCAAACCTGAGAATGTTTTCTAAGAGCTTTTTATCTTTGATCAGGTTGGCGCACATCACAAAGAGCAACATCTTATCAAAAGCATTATATATATAGAATGGTAAGGACACTATGTTTTTGATTGTATTTAAATGTATAGGCGAAGCTTATCTCCATAATTATCTGTTTGATTCTCCATTACCATAATATTAAATTGTTGTATGAGATTCAGATCAAAACTTAATTATTTAATTAAATTAAAAAATTTAATACTTCTTTTTAGGATAGGGTATACGGTATACATTACATACATAAAAAAAATCGAAAAAATTTTTTTTTCAGTAATCTATCTAAAAAAAGTCCAAGCTTTTCAGTGTTAAAGCTAGTTTTTGGATTTTTTCACAGGAAAGCGGTTTATTTCCTAATAAAAGTTTTTCTCACTAAATAATCGTGACTTTCTTCGCTTGATCTTTCACCCATTTTGTGTAAACATGAGTTATTTAAAATTGATTACTCTTTTGTGTATACATTTTCAGTTTTTTTTGTTAAGTTGTTAATCTTCATTTTGATCATGCTGAATATGTGATCTTTTTCAAAACTTTTAAAACGCTTTTTCTCAGGGTTTGTTTTTTATTACATCTTGGATCTCTTTTACAAAACTGAAAAAGCTCTGCCAAGGAGACTGCCACCATGCTCAAGTATATTGATTTTCCTAAAAGCATTTTGTTTTTCTGAAAAGTGAGCCATTCTCAAGTGATTAGGAAATAAAGTTTGGACCGAAAAAATTCACTTTTCAGGGAAAATGAAATAACTTTAAATGAGGCTTTTTTTACAAAAAATAATAAAAAAACGTTTTTACTCACATCTTTTGTGATTCTATCAAGAGTGGAATGAACGCTGGAAACTGAGTAGTTTTGTAAATGAAGTCGCTTTTGTGAAGACTGTGTAAATTTTCCAAGCCTTCTAAATTCTTACTAGTACAAAATTTTCTAATAACATTAATACCATTCGATAGCTTATATAAAAAATGCTTTCCAATGATATATAATTTAGCAAACATTTATTTTTTCTTGGCATAAAAAATTATCATATTAATCATATCTGAATTAAGAACACAAACTATCCTCAATTTCAGATAGTCCGCTTCTTCAATGATGAAGACAGCGATCATAGTCCATTTTCACTTCATGAGTTAGTCCGACATGGTGAGGTTTTTGGGAAAAAACCTGGTGATTGGTATGGCCCAAATTCAGTCGCATATGCTATCGGGTAGTTAGACTGTGTTTTAGTCTCACCTTAATTTTTGTTTTCTTATGTTTCTTTTAATAATACCTTTTTGTTTCAGTGCTGCTGTTAATAACACATCACATCCAGCTTTGGAAACATTTCGTGTTTATGTAGCACAAGATTGTACTGGTAAAACAATATCATGTATTAAAAAAAGCTGAAGCAAGAATATTTTTGCATTTTTCACTTTTTTTATTTACGACATTTCAAAGTGTCACTCAACGTTCATCATCTACAAAATCTACGTCAATTACAAAAATTAGAACACTTTCAAGGCTCTCATCCAGGCTCAAAAGCAGGATTTTTATTTACTTCCAGCTGTTTTATCATCAACTTAATCATAATAATGCATGATGAAATTTGAGTTGTAATGACAATATTATTTAATAATCTAAGAGGTCCTCACAGAGCTAATAATCTCGTCTTATTTAAGTTTTTATTTTATTTTGTTATTTTGTCAGTTTACAAGGAAGATGTTGCAAAAATCTGCACCACTTGCAAGAATTGTGACGACCCTACATGCCAGGAGAAGTTTTGGAGATCTGTGTTAATACTTGTACCAATCCGTCTTGGGAGTGATACTTTGAATCAGATTTATATTCCTTGTTTACAGGTAATGTCAAGTATTGTCATAGATTAAAACTTTTGGCTGACTTTGGTAGCATTTCTTTGGTAGCATTTCTTTGGTAACTTCATAAGGAAAAACAATTAAATTACACATTCTTATGCAATTTTATGGCCATGGTCTGTTCTGAATGTTAATTTGAAATTTACTTTTTGGATTGGTGATGGCAGCTGCTATGCTGTTTTTGTAAATAATATTTTTTTTCTTCAGTCTTTGTTAACTCTTGATCATTGTGTTGGCATCATTGGTGGCCGACCTAAACATTCTTTATATTTTGTCGGATTTCAAGGTAAGAATATGCCTGTTAATGATGGTACCGCTACACCTAGTAGTAAAGGCTTTTAATTTTTCTAACTAGCTATGGTCTACTTTTGTGCAATGTTACATGAAATTGTTGCCAAATGTGCAATTCCCACGTAAGTTGGACCGAAATAGAAACTTCACCAATTTTCATAAAAATTTGCAAAGAACAATTGGAAGGCACTGATTTCAAATTTGGCAATGCCTTTTCAGATTTGACGAAAATTGGCAATTTGGGCCAAATTTGGAGCTATTTTCGAAATTTCTTTAATTTTTCATGAAAATTTTGCGTGTTTTGGCCAAATTTGTGAGATTAAATACAATAAAATATTTTAATAAATAAATGAAATAAAGTGATCAATCACAATTATGATGTTATCGTACGATATACGATTGTGGTATGTTTGTAAAGAACTTCTTGTTAAGATGATTAGTTTCTTTTTGTGTGTGACCATGGACTCTTCATGTGACTGACCGTGGACTCTTCATGTTTTCTTTTGGTACGTAGGTTGTTATAGAGATAGTACTGTGTATTTGATTTAAATCTTCAGATCAAAAACTTATTCATTTGGACCCTCATTACTTGCAAGATGCAGTGGATATGTCATACAAAAGTTTTCCAGTTGATGTAAGCCTGAATAGTAATTACTTTTTCATGAAAATGGAACATGATGAAATATTTCATAGCTTTTTATAATCATCTCACCATAGATTAGTTGATTTTCATGAATTTCGGATGAAAAAATTCTTTTTCACTTGTTCTGGTACACTATGCAATTTTTTAAATTTGAATTTGAAAATTAATCGATGTTTACATCTCAGTGAGATGTTTTTCTTCGTGTAATCATCAATTTAGCTAATTTCTTCCATATGTTAATTTTCCAATTTCAATGTTAATTTCCGATTCGGTATCTCTTCAGGAATATATAGTATGTTCCAATTTT
The DNA here is from genome assembly GCA_027922465.2 of Turritopsis dohrnii. Classification (NCBI taxonomy): domain Eukaryota; kingdom Metazoa; phylum Cnidaria; class Hydrozoa; order Anthoathecata; family Oceaniidae; genus Turritopsis; species Turritopsis dohrnii. Next base: position 305,645 of record BQMF02000384.1, on the reverse strand, counting down.
AGTGAGGGAAAATCGTGCAAAAATTGTGCTTTTGAAGATAGAAGCATGAAATTTGGTGAACATAATATTTATCAAAATCTGAAAGTTTTGAGACTGGGAGCCACTTTCAAAATTTTCGTTCTGTGTAATTTACAGACCAGAATACGTTTCCATAGCAACAAAAAATTTTTGCACAAAATATATACTATTATATATCATTAGAAAGCTCTTGATATAAGGATAAAAAGTCAATAAAGAACCTTACCCTAAAAATGAGTTGGTAACGAGTTATAAAAGATCAAACGTTTACGAATCCAGGGGGTCAGCGGAAGCTTTTTGCATCAGTTTCATTAATTTTTTGGTCTTTTCTTTCAAAAAAAATCGAAAATTAGCTCTTATTAAATGAATTAAAGTTGCAGAATAGGTAGAAACCAGAAAAAGCAAAAGGAAAACTCTCCAGAAAGAAAAACTAGAATCACACATTTGCATCGACCTCTGCATCCTTTCTCTTTGTTGCAACCACATCGAATCAACTCCTTGCAAATACTGGAGGCTTCCGGTATGGTAGTCCACACGATACTGTAACCATTTTCAATCAGCTTCCATCCCCACTCGTTTGGATCGGGAAGATGTTGTGTTTTATTCAGCGATTGGCCCCAGCAGTGCACACCCTGATATATTGCTCGCTTAACGTGTTGACGTAGCGCGTCAGCGGATGGTGGTATTCCTTCTAACGATCTACCCTTCCTTGCAAAAAGCACTTTCCTTAATTCATTTACAGAAGATGTGGTGTTTGTACGGTCGTATAGTAACACAACAAACCGCTCAATGGTTGAAAAACAGCTTGATAAAGTATCGATGGAAGGCGAATTCACAATCATGGCAAAAGCACCCGTTAAACCTTCCAGAAGGTTCCAAGTCTTCCAGGCTACCTTCTTTCCTCTGCCACCAAAAAACGAGACTTGATCGCACCCACTGAATGCATGGAAAAGGGGCATACAAGAACTTTTTGATGTGCCAAGTGTGTGTACCAGGGAATGAATTGGTATGTATCAAAAATTTTTACCAGTTCCAAATGCTATCCAAAGCTCATTTAAGGATAGGTGAGGGAACATACCTATTGCAATAATGACCACATCTGTATCAACGGTTCGGATTGACACTTTATTCATCCCTGAACAGCCAGCATCCTTCGCATGAAGAAGCATGCGTGTGTCAGCTTCTTCATGGTTTGAAGGAGATATCAGGGACAAATCATAGTACGCGTTGGTCATTGCTGAAGATTCGACAGTAGTCACAATAATTTTGTTTGTTGGAATCGCCAGTATTTCTTTAGCAAGGAAAATGAATAACTCCTTCTTGTTATCATCAAGGCGAAGAAATGAGAACCAATTTCCTGGTATCCTTGAATTTGCAAGTACTCTTCTTCTCACTCCTTGACCTGAATATAATAAGACAAATTTTTACGAATTTGAGTAACTAAGCACACTTTGTATACAGAAATTATAGAATAACCTCTTTTGCATCTGGCAGCTGATTTCAGAGAATTCTTTAGGTACACGTCCCAAACAACATCGATGCGTGATGAGTTGATCAGCTGTTGTTCAATATACGGCTTGAAAGTGTTATCCGCGTACTCCTTGAATGTTACAGCACCATTCGGTTTCAACATGTTGACAATTGCAGCTCCATCTAACACTATACAATCGACAGCAACGTTATCAGACAACGAAGGTACTACATCTTCTAAGCACTGAAGAAGATCTGATTTAGCGCCGGATCGTAACTCGCCATTCTTTGAGAGAGCTGGTGGAGTAGAACAATTTTCATGCTCAAAAAACTCATCCAAATTTCCATGTCGAACTTGGCAGGCAATATAAAGTTGTGAAAAGAGCTGACAACGTTTCTTTAGCGTTGTTACTTCATTGTTCTTCATTGCTTCTTTGGACTTGAAATTTGAAGATGAAACATTTGTTGGCTGAAATTGTATCGAAAACACTTTTCTTTTTTGTTTTCAATCGCTCTTCGATGAACTTCGAATACTGATCCTTTCCAATCTTTTCGACGTTGTTCAATACTTCTATAGCCTTTGGACCAGCAGTATTTCTAGTATCTAGGGCTATTAATGTATAAATTTGACAGGCATGTCAAATGGTACATAGCATCCTGAGCAATCATATCTCCTCCACTTAGTTTTGCTAATAAATTGTTATCTTCCGTAATCCTTGCACAACTTCTAACTTTATGATCCAATCGGAAAGTGGAAACTTTATTTAGCTTACCACTGCTCTTGCTGCAAAAAAAACATGTTTCTAAAGGTTTAGGGTTCAGTTCTCTTGGTTTTCTCATTTTTTTAGATATATTCTCACAATCTTCCGAATTTAACTGGACATCGTTCAAACTCTTATCGTCATTCTCGCTAGATGTTTTCACTCTCTTTTCTGCTCTTGCCAATTTCAAATCGCTAACTTTAAATTTACAATTCTTGTGAAACTTTCCTTTGTTTTCTAATATAATTGCAACTTCAAGCAGTTCGTTCGGTATACACACATCAAACGGTAAGCTGTCAAGTTCGTTGAAGCGTTTTACGTTCGCAATTATATTTTCGTACGATTTCTCTTTTTCATGACCTTCTCTTTCAACAGAAGCAGGACACAGAAGTTTCTCTGATGTAGCCTTTTGACATAAAAGACACAAGTTCCAGTCAAAATGAGAACTCGATGCACTTAATTTATCTTCTGATAATCTTCTTTTCGACATTTTTGCACTTCTTTATTTTCTAGAGATAGAAATTCATGTGCAAACAGAAAAATACTTAATTAAACAAATTCATGTACAAACAGAAAAATACTTGATTAAATAAGTTCAAGTTCAACTAATCATGATTAAAATTCAATACTCTCAGATTATACACAAAGATAATAAATCGAATCTATTTCAAGTCTGACGAAATAGCTCATTTAAGCGTGGTTCACACGAGTCATAAAGTTGTTCTAATCGTATTGCGCATAATGAAATTTCGTAAGTTTATTCCCGTGCGAACGTCAGCAGGTATCGAATAACTTTACGAAAAGTGGTTTTAGAACAAATTTAGAACAACTTTTGCAATCAAAAAGTTTTCATTTTAAATTTTATTCTAGAATAACTTTTGTACGCAAAGTGAGTTTTTGTCAATTTTTGAAGGAAAAATGTGTTTTCGGCGAGTTTTATTTTCAAGATGGCAGAAATAAAAGGCCAAAAAGGAGAAATCGTAATAATGCCAGCTGAAGGCTAAAAGCTAGCCAAAAAAGTTAGGCTTTATGAAGTTAGACCCTTCTCATAGGGAAAGAGATAAAAATGCTTGGGAATAGTTGATGATAATAGTGTCTGTAGCGCCCTCTTTCTTCAAGAATATTTCGTTCTTTGAATTTTCGATTTCATCATCACTTCGCCTTTTTCGTGAATGAACAAGCAGAAGCTTTCCCAAAGTGACATCCTCCATTTCACAGATAGTTGCTTTCATAAATTTACGTCTTGAAGTTTTCAATGTGAACGTCAACAGGTACTTACGAAAATTCTACTCAAATATCTACCGTAAAGTTATTCAGCTAGTTTTTCACAACTTTATGACCCATGTGAACCAAGCTTTAACAACCTATGCAATGTTTTCTTCTAAATATACAGCATAAATCAGGGGGTCAAATATTTTACATTTCAAGGAAAAACATTAACGCATGCTGGTATAAAAACACAACCAGCGATAAAATTTTCAAAGAGTGTCTTGGGCTACACTTATTTTCGCATTTTACAACAATTTATGTATTTTATAAAACAAAAATAAAAGGTCAATGAATTTTTTTATTAGCCGCGACCCCCTGAATTTTAAAACATTAAATGGCTCATAACTCCTTACAAGTTCGTTTTCAACTAGATGTTCTTTAGTAATTTTTGTTGCATTTTAAAAAAGCCTTCTAATGATATATAATAAAGTATGTTTTTGGCCAAAAAAATTTTTTTGCTATGGAGCTTCATTCTGGTCTGTAAAATACACATGTGATGAAAATCACGAATGGCTCCCAGGCTGAAAATATTCCAATTGTGAAGAACACTCACTGTACCAAATTTCATGCTTCTATCCTTTAAAGCACAATTTTACTACATTCTTGCACAATTTGCCCTCACTATTTCCAATTATTTATTATTTATTTGTTTATTTGTGATTTTTTTCAGAGTTTTCACTGTCAGTATCCAAAAAAACTTTCCTTTGAACGAATGGATCCATCTTGTGCAATTGGTTTTTACTGTAGATATAAAGAAGACTTCGATAGTTTTTGTTTACAAGCTGCTGATGTAAGTCTTGTGTTCTATGTGTTTTTATTTGGCGTGCTTCCGTGAACCGTAAACCTGTTTTTGCAAGCTATGGATATTGTTTTCAAAACAATATGACGTCACCAATATTTCCGACCGTGTTGTTCCGTGTTGTTCAAACTTCACGTTTATGTATGGCCCACTTTATCACGTTTTTCAAGATTTGCCTAGTTCCACTACCCCCAATCCAAATTCTTAGTACTTAAACAAATGCCCAGCCTAAAATGTGCAGCCAACATTCAACAACCCTCAACGGAACAACACGGTCGAAAATACTTGTGACGTCATATTTTTTTGAAAACAATATCCATAGCTTGCAAAAAGTCTTCTCGTGTAAATCCGACTTTATAGATTTTTTTGGTCTCCATGGTTACAAAAATATCATGGTTATGTTACAGGTATTAAACCCACCTTTGCAGCGCACAGAGTATCCGATCTTCGTGTTCAATGACGGTTCCAGTCAAACAAACCATACGTTAACCGATGCACTTGACGGCGAGGACGTGTATACGTCAACAACCATACACGTCACCACCAAACAAAAACAAAAACACAAGAAGAAAAAAGAGAAAAGTCATGCGCCAAAACCACATGCTGCTAACGACGACTACGTTTTAGTTGATTAGATCGAGTTTCTTTATGCATTTTGTCACTGTTGAGGAGATTAGCTCTCACTCTCCATCTGATTTTATTTGCTTGTGTTTACATTCATTTTGAAGATATCATGATTTCATAGTGACGTCAGCTCGTTGAAAAACGCGCTTTCGTAACTGTCAGAACAGTTTGAAGATTTGGTGACATTTTTACATGAGGATGGCTGGTGACATGCCCGAGTAAAATAAAACCCGATGTTTCATCCACAAGAAAATACAATCTTTTATCGGAAACGCGTGCATTCTTCGTCTGTCCCTCGTTTTTCGAATGCTTTGTTGCTTTAGCTGGTTTTATAAGGATCTACTGTGATATAAATTTAAGATGGTTGCATTCACAACTCTATCTATTTTTTTTTTTTTTTTAATTTCAATTATGAGGAGAAAGAGACTTGACAAAACCTTTCACTTTTTGACCGTTCGAGGCTAGAGTAACTCGGCCTTAAACAGGTTTTCTGTTTATGAAGGTTCGGAGATTTTTTTTCGTGTGCTGCTCACATGTCACCTTTTCTACGAAAAGCTGTTTCTTCCTCTTCTGGCTTTCATTATTTTTAGAGAACTTGTAAATACTACGTCATAACTTTTTATACATAGAAATGTTGATACAATTATTATGTTTTCTAAGATATTATCAGAACACCAAAGAATATCTTGTGTTCATTGTGTCTTCCAATCATCGTGTCACTGTGACTTGGGATATGCCCAATATTCTCAGCACGTATAAACATTATTAGTGGCGAAAATGATTTAGCACGTCTCAAAAAAGTTAAACCCTTTTCAATAATTTTATAATAATGTAGTACAATACTTTTATTTTTTGACACAAATGCTAATTCTTGTAAGGTACTGTTATAATCAAAAGCCATTTTATCAGCAAAGTCATGCTTGGTGTTAGATCCATCGAAATCCGGAACCTTTGATAAGGTTATCTTAAACATCTTCTATCCCGACATCAAGACTACGTACGGTCATGCGCAGTACACTCTTCGATTAACTTTATACGACGCAAATTTTTCTTAATCCAATTTAATTCGAAAGGATTATGGCTGTTCGTTTCTCTCATTCATTGATTAAAAATACATAACTTTAGTGTAATTTTACGCTGAATGGATAACGGTGTTAATGGTACTTTATGGCATATTTATTAATATTTGGATTTTATGCACGTCACCTTAAATTTTGCGGTTCAACCATGAAATATTTTTACGTTTGAATTTCATGGTAAATAGACCCAACATTTGCACATTCCACGGTAAAGTTTATTCCAATATAGCAACCATCCATTGTTTTGTCATTTGGGCCAAATTATTGTTGGCACACTTTCATTCTACACTCTTCAGTAGGATTTACATTTCGTAAAATTGCACATGTATTAAGTAGCATGATAGAAAGTATCATAGGCGGACACAGACACATATGGTTGCGTATGAAAATGTATTTACAATTTGTTTTGTAAAACACAAGGTATGTGTAGTGAAATCAAAAAAAGAATTCAATTCGACCTTTCAAGAAACATACGTGTATCAATCTGCAAAAATAATTTTTGTTCTTTCCTCTTGTCATCTTTTTGATAAGGATTTAGATTTTTTGTACCCTTGCTATTTTTAAGTGGACATTTACCCCAATTACACCTTTTAAGTGCCACAGCGTATTTTGATATAGAACGTACGAGTAAAATTATACGAAGTAGAAATCTCGCTTTACAACTTGATCTGGAAGTCATCGAATCATACGTTAGGAAGATTCAACGCATGTCCAACTTACAAATCAATTAACTATCGATCAACAATATTGTGGAGTCAACGAAAACGGAAGTTAAATATTAAAACTCCTTTTTTGATGATTGACGTCAAAATGCTGTACTGGAAGAATGCATTGTCTCTTTATGTCACCAACCTTGATAAACAACATCAAAAATATTTTTCGAAGAACTTGATCTTCAACAAAACCGTAAAATTCATCTCTACACAGACCACACAATCTATCAAGCGGTGTTATTGCCAAAATTAGTACTACTCAAAAATATCGTATCGTAACATCACAATATTGAAGTTCATTGCGTATAGTCACGGTAAAATACAGACCAGATAACTGATTTACGTAATTTAAAACTCCATTCTACGAATTCCGCTTTGCTGCTTTGGCTTATCGTAAAATTTTATCACACGTTTTGGAAGTTATACTACTTGATCAAAATCTTGAAAGAGAAGAATCGTTAGAAACCCACCTAAATATAAATAATAAATAAGTAATAAATTTAGAACATTGAGATTCTGAGTAACAGAAGCAATAGAAATTTGGAACTTATTCAAAGAGACCTTTTACTCGTTTTTCACCAATTTTTATCACCATTTTTTATCACACCAAAAAAAAGGTGTGATAAAAACTTAAGGCTTCGGAATTCCCGAGTTACAAAACCGAGTTACAAACGTGAGTTTGACGTCCCAAATCAAGTTACTAACTTGGACACTTTATATTCATTAAATCTTTCAAAGATACTTACGCGGAAATTTTTATATGCTTCATCTTTTCCGAGTTATTATCTCGTATGTAGCTAAATTTCAAATAACGATCTTACTCTGAATTTTAAAGTCATAACAGACTAGTTTATTTGCTAAAACATATATGTATCCATCATAGCAATAATAATGGAAAATTACTTCTCAAAACCGTAATTTCAAAACCTAAAATTCCCTTCACAGTGTTTACGGGCGATTTGAATCCACTCCCTGACATTATAGAAAAGACGTTTTGATGCTGCACTCAGTATATTTAATTTACATTATTTTGTTTGACATTGCAGAGTTTCAAGAATTCTTATTAGGGATCTTCCTCCAAGTTTGCCTTTGACGCCAGTAACTAAAACGTTACCAACTGAATGGAAAGTTAGTCTGTAGTCTTGCATTTGTATATCTTAGCCATCATATCGCTGTGAGTTTATAACAAAATTATAACAAATAGCGAAATGTTTTGTTTCGTTTTGATTTTTGTTTTGTTTTCAACTTTATTTTGAAGTACAATATTTGACAAAAAGGATGAACCGGTGACGCATACTGGCAACCTCGAACCCTAGGTTTTTTACCTTTTAGATAGGAGGATGGTAGCGCAATAAGTATATCATCAGGCAAGAAAACTTAAGTTCGAAGTTGCCATATTTGAACTCATCCCAAGTTTGAACCATATGGAAAAACACAAGTTCTCATGCTATTACGCTTCGTAATGACAAAAACCTTAATCACTTTGTTTGCCAAATTGAATCGAAACTAAAAGTTAACTTTTGTGATCAACATGAACTTTGAACTTTCTGTAAAGGACCAGGGTATATAAAGCTGCACCGTGTGAAGCTTAATACGCTAGGGATTGCATGAAACAGACAAACCAAGAACTCAGATACGGAACATTTATAAATATACGAGCAGCAACGTTTGTAAGAATGTTTGATTAAAATCTTTGAGATTTTCTTAACAAACAATTATTTCCTAACAAAATGATTAAATGGTGTTTTTTTTCTTATTGTTCATACAGCACGCATAGAAAAATGAAGAAGGAAGTCTTTATGTTACTGTTGGTCTTATCGATTAACATAATCACCAACACAGATGCTTTCATTTCGAACTGTTATGTAACATGGAGTCGTTGTTCCAGATGGAGTTCCTGGGGTACTGGTACAATCTGGAAAACTTGTGACAACAGATGCAAAGTGCGTGGAAGCAGTGGCGGATCGTGTCAATTAAGACCGTCATTGTGCCCTTTTACCAAAAAAGCTTGGACATGTGTGTGCTACTAATAAGCTTCTTTTGGAATAACTGAACAGTTTGACGAAAACGATCAATGAAAATGAAGAATTCAATCAAACTAAATCTTTATGTACCATCTTTTATCGAAAATATAAAATGTCTTAGTGGTAAAGTTTGAAGTATTTGCGTCCAAATTATTTGAGTTTCGCTCAAATATGTAACATTTATTTTGCAGCCCCAGTTGGCAGATACACGAGAAACCGGCGGAAAAAAAAAATGTTGTGACGCCAATTTTTTTTATTTTTTAACTCGATTTGCCCAAAAAATGGATATGTTTTGTGTCTTATTAAGTCATTCATACTATATAGGGCGATGACGGACGGCGCGACGTTACTAGGCACAAAGTGAAACACACAAAAGAATGCGACGTTTAGGGGCATTGGGGATAACTGTGACGTCAAATGCTAACGTCAGCAAAATGTTTGATCAGCGATATCTCAGTAAAGGCTCATCTTTAACACGTGATACTATTCATTATTTTGATCAGCGTTTCGAGCTCTATAACATGGCACTGCTTTCCGTTCATGACTCTTTGACTGACATTTTCACAAGTTTAAGCACCGAGAAGTTTCATTCTAAACCAGAAACCAGAAAAATAATTTGCGTTTTTGCCATCACTATATCAAGTACGCTATCGATTACGTTGTCCAACTAGGTATCAGTCTATTATACCATAGAAATACGAAAAGAGATAGAATAACATCTGTTAATTTATGCATGTTTTTCTATTGAAAAAGTTATTGTTCTTTTAAACAATGATTTTCAATCCGCGTGTACTCGATCCAGTGTCTTTTCAGATGTTTTGCCGCGCGGTCTGATGCCGACAATTCATGCAAAAGTTCCGACAATTTCAAGCCAAAAACGACAGCTGTTCCGTTGCTTAACCCTATATGGATAAGATACCTCCATATATGGGCATATTTTGAGAAACTTTTGCAAAAAACCGCTTCTTCTTTTGACTTGTCGTTCGAGAGATATCGAAGGAAGTTTCAGAAGCCATTTTGTGAAGTAAAGTTTATGCCATTATTTGAAATGGTTTGTTTCGATATTTGTAGATCCGTTTGCTTAACGTTTGAAATAGTATGTGTAGAGGAGGTGTGTGGGAGTGAATTGTGAAATTTTCAAGGCTTCTTTTCAAGGATTGCCAGTAAGAAGTCTCTTTTTGTGTTGATGTTTTTATGGCAGCCATGTCTAATATTGTCGTGTTTTCGGTGCAACCGTTATCTTCACGAGAAAACTTTTCAGTAATGTAACGATGATAAAAAGCTTTATGTTTACAGTGGCCAAAAGAAACTGAATCACTTTATTTTTAACTTGTGGGATATTTTCTTCCAGCTGTTAAAAAACTATGGAACATCATGTTAAAAAACTTTCCAGTTTATGCAGGATTTTTGGTTTGGAGTTGTGTCAATCCAAAATTATGTATTGACTACAGTGATGTTTTGAAAAATGTTTATGGAATTATTTTGTGAAAGGATGAAAAAGAGGTGAGTGTCTTCATAAAATATGTATATAATAATTATATTTCTATGTTGCAGTTTTAATTTTTTTTGTCAAACATGTGGATGTTCATTGTTACCTGAGGATATTTTCTGGAAACATTTTACAGTGTTTTTCGTTCATTATGTTATATTTCATTTTATTTTTCTCATATATAGATGCATCCACAGATGTTATGCGTAAAATGTAAATTAACTTCTGAAGTAAAATTTTCAGTTCACAAGGAGTATATGCACAAGAAAGTCAGAAATCTGTGATTCTTATATTATCATCGAGGAGGAAATGGTTGAAGAAGTAATCGTTTCTAAATGTGAATTGCTGATGTAGAGAAAGAATGCTGAGGAGGGAACTGCTGAGGAAGTAACAATCTCTGAAGATACACTTGTTGATCCAGATGTATGAAATTATAATGAAAATTCCTCATTTGTTTCGTTTTAAGAAGTGACAACAACTAATGGAGAAAACTTGCACCTGGACACTATCAACCAAGTTTTTATCGCCAACTTGATCTAGAATTGTCGAAACACTTTCAGGATTGTTGAAATCTCAAATTGTAAATACTGAGTTCAGTTTTTACTTTATAATAAATAGTGAAACTTTTTGTAGATATACTGAAAGCTGGCTATAATTTTTATGTAACCTGGTAACAAGATTTGGAATTAAAATACATATATTTTGAAATATTTTTTTATGGTGTCATTATACATAATTGAAACAGTATTTTAGTCCTTGTAAACCCCATCATGACTGATTTTTCCTAACTGCTAAAGCTACACATGATAGCACAGGTCTATTTCATTTTCCCAAGCGGACCCATATTTCCACAGAATTACCTGTAGGGTGCTTTCCTATAATTATTGCCATTGAAATACCACTCCTAAGATCTTATGTAAAAGCTTTCACTTTGATATTGAGAAGCAATAATGTAGACACATCTCTGTTCTATTTTCTAACAAAATTACTTTGTTTATGCACATAAATAACTTTCTTTGAAAAAACAGCTGCAAAAATGAATTTTAATAAATAAAAGAACCGAAAAACGCATTCTGTCACATCGCTAATTTTGTTTTTATTTTGTGTTATGATCACGTGATCATAATATTTACAATTTCATCCGTCAATAGACTCTTTAATTGTCGGTAAAAAGAAGTTTACGACTATCAGAAGACATATCTCGAAAGCACAACTTCTATTGTTTGCCGTTATTGAGACGCATGGCGTTTAAATGTTGCAAACAAAAGAATTTAAAAGTCGGCGCGAACATTTGAAATAAATTAGAGTTGCACAACTATACGGCCACCTGCATTGTACACGCGGATATAACAAAAGATTCGAGGTCGATGTTATTCTATCTCTTTTCGTATTTCTATGATTATACTTAGAAGTTCATACAGGAAGGTACGCAATACCTTCTATGGCGGATCTTGAGATCTCTGCGACAAAGAAACGTATACGTGAGGTAAACTCAATCCACTAATCAACTGTATTGTTGTTTTCTTTTGTATCAACACAAACGGGGAGGGAATCAGTACCGGAACGAGTTACTACAGTGAATACCAAGTCCTATGTTTTCAATCAATTAATCGAAACAGGCTCCAAAAAGAAAAACTCAAAGCACAAGAAGGACAACCATTCAATACAAACATATAAAAAACATAAACGGTAATGGCGATAAAGACTAAAGACGATAAACTGTAAAAATACGACAAAACAAATACTCCTAATGACGACACACAAAAATCAAGTCGATTTACAGCTGCGGCAGTTCTTAAACTTTGAGGACCTACGGTACGGTACTGGTCCGAAGGATATGTTTCTTCCCAAGCGGGAGTTTTGCGCATCCGGCGTACCGTTTTGCCGCCATAATACATAACGAATATCAACATCAATAGTGAACTAGAGGACCAGAGAGCGAGAATAAAACCAATAACAGTGTAGAGAGTAATTTTGAGAGTGTTTTAGTCTCACCTTAATTTTTGTTTTCTTATGTTTCTTTTAATAACACTTTTCTGTTTCGGTGCAGCTGTTAATAACACATCACATCCAGCTTTGGAAACATTTCGTGTTTATGTAGCACAAGATTGTACTGGTAATACAATATCATGTATTAAAAAAAGCTGAAGCAAGAATATTTTTGCATTTTTCACTTTTTTTATTTGCGACATTTCAAAGTGTTACTCAACGTTCATCATCTACATCATCTACAAAAATTAAAACACTTTCAAGGCTCTCATCTCCCAGGCTGCAAAGAAGCATTTTATACTTGCAGCTGAGATGAATTTTATCATCAACTTGATCATAATAATGCATGATGAAATTTGAGTTGTAATGACAATATTATTTAATAATCTAAGAGGTCCTCACAGAGCTAATAATCTCTTCTTATTTAAGTTTTGTTTTTATTTTGTTATTTTGTCAGTTTACAAGGAAGATGTTGCAAAAATCGGTACCACTTGTAAGAATTGTGACGACCCTACATGCCAGGAGAAGTTTCGGAGATCTGTGTTAATACTTGTACCAATCCGTCTTGGGAGTGATACTTTGAATCAGACCTATATTCCTTGTTTACAGGTACTGTCAAGTATTGTCATTGATATTATTAAAACTTTTGGCTGACTTCTTTGGTAACTTCATGTGGAAAAACAATTAAGTTACACATTCTTATGCAATTTGTGCGCTGTCAAGCATGGCCGTCTGTTCTGAATGTTAATTTGAAATTTACTTTTTGGATTGGTGATGGCAGCGGCTATCCTGTTTTTGTAAATAATTTTTTTTCTTCAGTCTTTGTTAACTCTTGATCATTGTGTTGGCATCATTGTTGGCCGACCTAAACATTCTTTATATTTTGTCGGATTTCAAGGTAAGAATGATGTTAATGATGGTATTGCTACACCTGGTAGTAAAGGCTATAGTGTACTTTTATGCAATGTTACATGAAATCGTCGCCAAATGTGCAATTTCCACCTAAGTTGGACCGAAATAGAAACTTCACCAATTTTCATAAAATTTGGCAAAGAACAATTGGAAGGCACTGATTTCAAATTTGGCAATGTCTTTTCAGATTTGACGAAATTTGAGAATTTGGACCAAATTTGGGCCCATTTTCGAAATTTCTTTAATTTTTCATGAAAATTTTGCGAGTTTTGGCCAAATTTGCGAGATTAAATACAATAAAATATTTTAATAAATAAATAACATAAAGTGCTCAATCACAATTATGATATTATCATACGATGTTATACGATTATATGGTATGTTTGTAAAGAACTTCTTGTTAAGATGATTAGTTTCTTTTTGTGTGTGGCTGACCGTGGACTCTTTATGTTTTCTTTTGGTACGTAAGTTGTTATAGAGATAGTATTGTGTATTTGATTTAAATCTTCAGATCAAAAACTTATTCATTTGGACCCTCACTACTTGCAAGATGCAGTGGATATGTCATACAAAAGTTTTCCAGTTGATGTAAGCCTAATAATAATTACCTTTTCGTGAAAGTGGAACATGGTGAAATATTTCATAGCTTTTTATAATCATCTCAGATTAGTTGATTTTCATGAATTTCCGATGAAAAATTCTTTTTCACTTGTTCTAGTACACTATGTAATTTTTTTAATTTTAATTTGAAAATTAATCGATGTTTACATCTCAGTGAGATGTTTTTCTTCGTGTAATCATCAATTTAATTCAGCTAATGTTAATTTTCCAATTTTAATGTTTCGAACCCCGGTCTCCCGCGTGGCAGGTGAGAATTCTACCACTAAACCACCAATGCGATTCGGTATCTCTTCAGGAATATTTAGTATGTTCCAATTTCCAATTATTTATTATTTATTTGTTTATTTATTTATTTGTGATTTTTTTCAGAGTTTTCACTGTCAGTATCCAAAAAAACTTTCCTTTGAACGAATGGATCCATCTTGTGCAATTGGTTTTTACTGTAGATATAAAGAAGACTTTGATAGTTTTTGTTTACAAGCTGCTGATGTAAGTCTTGCATTCTATGTGTTTTTATTTGTCATGCTTCCGTGAACCATAAACCTTCTTGTCTGTTCCAACTTCACGTTTTTGTATGACCTGCTTAATCACGTTATTCAAGATTTGCCTAGTTCCACTAACCCCAATCCAAATTCTTAGTACTTAAACAAATGGCCAGCCTAAAATGTGCAGCCAACATTCAACAACCCTCAACGGAACAACACGGTCGGAAATACTTGTGATGTCATATTTTATGAAAACAATATCCATAGCTTACAAAAAGTCTTCTCGTGTAAATCTGACTTTATCAAATGTTTTTTTGTCTCCATGGTTACTAAAATATCATGGTTATGTTACAGGTATTGAACCCACCTTTGCAGCGCACAGAGTATCCGATCTTCGTGTTCAATGACGGTTCCAGTCAAACAAACCATACGTCAGCCGATGCACTTGACGGTGAGGATGTGTATACGTCAACAACCATACACGTCACTACCAAACAAAAACACAAACACAAGAAGAAAAAAGAGAAAAGTCATGCGCCAAAACCACATGCTGCTAACGACGACTACGTTTTAGTTGATTAGATTGAATCCCTTTGTGCATTTTGTCACTGTGGAGGAGATTAGCTCTTTCACTCTCACTCTCACTCTCTCTCATTTTGTTTGTTGAGTTTGCATTCATTCTACTTCGTCGAATGTTTGAAGATATCATGATTTCATAGTGTCGTCAGTTCGTTAAAAAAAGTGCTTTCGTAACTGTCAGAACAGTTTGAAGATTTAGTGACATTTTTACATGAGGATGGCTGGTGAGATGCCCGAATAAAATAAAACCCGATGTTTCATCCACAAGAAAATACAATCTTTTATCGGAAACGCGTGCATTCTGCGTCTGTCCCTCGTTTTTCGAATGTTTTGTTGCTTTAGCTGGTTTTATAAGGATCTATTGTGATATAAATTTAAGATGGCTACATTCACAACTCTTTTCTGTATTTTTTTTTTTTTTAATTTCAATTATGAGGAGAAAGAGACTGACAAAACCTTTCACTTTTTGACCGTTCGAGGCTAGAGTAACTCGGCCTTTAACAGGTTTTCGGTTTATGAAGGTTCGGTAATTTTTTTTCGTGTGCTGCTCACATGTCACCTTTTCTACGAAATGCTGTTTCTTCCTCTTCTGGCTTTCACTATTTTTAGAGAACTTGTAAATACTACGTCATAACTTTTTATACATAGAAATGTTGATACAAATATTATGTTTTCTAAGATATTATCAGAACACCAATGAATATCTTGTGTTCATTGTGTCTTGCAATCATCGTGACACTGTGACTTGGGATATGCCCAATATTCTCAGCACGTATAAACATTATTAGTGGCGAAAATGATTTAGCACGTCTCAAAAAAGTTAAACACTTTTCAATAATTTTATAATAATGTAGTACAATATTTTTATTTTTTGACACAACAGTATCAAATGCTAAAGCTTATAAGTTACTGTTATAATCAAAAGCTATTTTATCAGCAAAGTGATGCTTGGTGTTAGATCCATCGAAATCCAGAACCTTTGATAAGGTTATCTTAAACATCTTCTATCCCGACATCAAGACTACGTACGGTCATGCGCAGTACACTCTTTGATTAACTTTATACGACGCAAATTTCTCTTAATCCAATTTAATTCGAAAGGATTATCGCCATGATCGTTTCTCTCATTCATTGATTAAAAATACATAACTTTAGTGTTTAATATATACTACTGTTTGTTGTCGTTGATTACTTGTTTAACAGGATGAACATAAAATCATCATAAAACAGCTGCACCATATCAAAAAGCTGCGTAAATTGGTGCACCATTGACATTACATTGTAGTGTTACCTCGATACAATCCGTTACTGCCTGTCGTAAAACCATCCTGAACTCTTTGATGCTCCAGAATTGTCAACGTCGGTATCGACGTCGGTATTGTCGGTATCATCAGAGATCTCATGTCTCTCATCTCGTGTGCTAAAATACATTGAGTTATTATGCTTCAAGAAAACGTATTTCCATCACTTAACCCCATATAAGTTAGTAACAGTTGATACCAGTTTGATTCGCTCTTAACCCCAAAATTTTGATACCTGACGGAACATTTTCGACCATCATGAATAATGTCGACTATCAACTGTTGGTCTTGATCACATGAATGCATGTATTCCCAACCAAAAGTCTGTTTGCAAGTCACCAAACCCATTCTTGTAGTCGGTCTAATTCCGATTGAAGTTAACATTATATTGATTATTTCGTAACTGGATAACGGTCCAACCAGATGAAGAATGACATAATACATTCACTTCTTTACCTCCTATTTTGTTGTTATATACACCTGTCTCTCTGTCCTGCATTATAAACATCAAGACAATCTCGCGCAAATGTTTAGCTCCATTATATCGAACTGATCTACACTCACCACTTGGCGCAAAAATCTCGAAATGGTTATGCTTTTCACTGTCAGTGAGATTCAGTGGTAACGTTAATCGGTCCACTTTTAGGAAACTGCATGTTGCTAACTGTTACTTTGCGCTGTGCTGATGGCTTTTACTCGACAATACGAGATCTATCGCTGGAATCTATTGAGTTCCATGAAAAATGATGAGTTTGTTAATAACAAATGTCTTACCAGGTTTTATGCACAAGGTACCACTTACACGCACAAGGTCCCACTTACACGGTGTCCCACTTAACGGGGTTGTACTAAAGTAATTCTTATGAAATTTATTGACGAAAAATAAATATTGGAAATTAAGCCTTGAAAGTTGGTGGTGAGATATTCTGATACAAACTGTATCACAGTGGCAACATTTAACATTTAAGGTACAACACTGCAATTTTTGTATATAGTATCTTTTTTATAAGTCATTTAGAATACATATTCAAACCCTCAACTCCATTTACGTTTTCTTATGCTCCTATATTGACTCTATGTCATTTCAATTTTGAATTTCAAAAGCCTGGTAGAATTTTTACATTGAAGCAAGTGTACTCGCAGCAACAACAGTTCTGTTTTTGTCACGTTCTTTGTTGTTGTTGTTGTTGTTGTTGTTGTTGTTGTTGTTGTTGTTGTTGTGTGTTTTCAATCTCCCCTTAGTTGCGCTTTCTTTTTGTTACAACTTTGAACACAAAATTACAATTCATCAAGCGTCTTTCTCTAAAAAAATCATGATTTTTTTTTAAAACATTCGAATTTAGAAATATTCAAAAATTTTATACATTCGAATTTGACGGCGACAGGACAATCCCCTCCTGGACAAATAAAAACGAACAGTGAAAGCAATAATATTTCTAATTCTGTAGAATGCATCCACATTTCGGTCACGAAAAATTGATTTACAAAATTTCCAAATTCTTTAAAAAAACATTAACATGACACGATACAAAATCACCATGGAAACGAGGAAGCACACAAAGAACAACCAATAGCGTTCGCCAATGTTGCTGACTGGAGGCTTTTTCGTTAAATCGCTGACCTATAACAACAAGAAAGATTGCTGTTGCCAAGTTCGTGTTAAAACGTACCTCAATGTTGTTTTTCATCAAGTCTCAATCAACTGAATAATACACGACTTGTTTGACTGATTCTAACAAATCAGATCTCACAAACCAGATAGGAAACATAGCCTGATGATGACAATACTGTCGAAAAGTTTTGCTTGAATTTCTTGTTTTTCTTGTTTTTGTTCGATAGGAAACGACAGGAAACGATAGGAAACGACAGGGGATTTTAAGATATTATCACGTAAAATTGTGGCAAAATTGAGGTAAATTTATGGTCTCTCATATAAACTGCTGAGCAAAATACCGTTTAAATTGTTTTGATCTGTTTTTTAGTATGAAATTAGAAAAATAAACATCATTTTTACCTTTAGACTCCAAGACTTATTTACCTTTCAAAGGCAACATTCATCACATACTTGGAAAGTGCTGATAAAGCACTTTGTTTTAGATAAAATACGTCGAATAGGTTTTTTTTTTTTAATCGATATGTATTTCCTGCATCCATCAATATGGTTCTTCTTACAGAGAAAGCATATGGGATAAAATATATATAGCTACATAATGCATGGTGTTTAGTGTAATGTATAAAAAGGTATAATAATAAATATTACGGACAACTTATACTAAATTAGATTAAATTAAAAAATAGGCTAACAAGTGTGGTAGAAGAGTTGATTGGGTGTCACAGTAAGTTGGTTAGGTCATTATACTGTAAGTCAGTCATATAGAACCACATGAAAAAAGAAAGCTTACAATTTTATCCAGTTTATCTGTAAAAGCATCAAACGAGAAATAGTGTTCAACCCTTTCGCGACCAGCTTTTCCATAGACATCTTTCAGCGTCTCATCCTCTATAAAACTCATCATGGCTGTTGAAAATTCATCTGCATTCGGTCCACACAAATAACCAGTTTCCTACAAAGATGGTGGGAGATTTAACATTAACAGTTAGGAAAGATTGTCCCGACAAAACAAGGAATTTTCATTTTGAATTTATCTACACTTTATTTCAAGACAGGAACGAGAAAGTTGCAAAACCAAAATGTTGAATTGGTTGAATGTGTATGATGTGTATGTATCATCTTATGTATCATCTATGATCTTATGTATCATCTATGATCTTATGTATCAGCATGAATCGATATGCTCAACATAGTATTCAGGAAACATCATGTTTATGCAGTTTACCTAGTTGGAAAGTACATAATAGCGTTTCGTAGAGGCTTCTGATATGATTCTTTTTGGTAACTGTTTGTTTGGAGCTGAACTGCTGCAAATGGGCAAGCAACAACTTTTATTCAATTAATGAAGAATAATACATTTTTAAAAAATCACTTACTCTATGCTGTATGGTTTCCAAGGGACCACCACTCTCGCAGGCTATGACAGGACACCGCATATACATAGCTTCAAGTGGTACTATTCCAAAGTGTTCGTTACTGGGTGTATACAGCAAACATGTAGCCGCTTTTAACAAAGATATTTTTTCATCATCACTGAATGATCGAATGAATGTGACATTGCTTTTGACACCGATTCGTGCAGCCAACGCCTCTAGCTCAATATAGTGTGTTTTATTTTCTTCTACTCTATCATCATATCCACCTGTAATAAAAAATCTTCCAGTAAAGATATGAAGCAGTGCTCATTAGACCAGTACCGCAATAAAGGAGACGTTGAAACATTGGGTGGCAGGAATTATTTTCACACTAAAGATATTTTTGTGGAGATGTTTTTGTTGAATGTATTGGAACATCATTGGTGTAACAAGACGTGTTTTGCCTGTTTTCAAGCAGAAGTCAAAGATGCCATAATGATTTTTTGGAATGAAATCTTTAGAATTTCTTAAAAATAAATATATATACAGTAATACCAACCTGCCATGACAAGATGTACTTTATTCCACAATTCAGAATGGCATTCATCTTTTAGCTTCTTCATTGAGTTTATAGCTAAAGCTAGATTCTTCTTCCTTTCATACCGATTGATTGAAAGGAATACATATTTGGCAGATTGTGGGATTTTATCTTTCAGGAGTTCCGTACTGTTAATTCCCTCTTTGTTGAAATTGGCAAAATTCAAACTAGGATAAAGTACCTGTGGCTTAATAGAAATCAGCGATGTAAATGTGTTCTGGAATATCTTTGCTGTGTACTTACTATTCACCAGTATGACATCAGCAAGACCTGAAATAAAATAAAATATTGAACACTTGTATTCTGTTGTTGAAGAACACTATTATCTTTAGAATTTACTGCCTGTCAAAATTATATTAAGAAATCCGGCCATTAAAATTAGTTATAAAAATAGAGGAAAGATAGTAGCACGTCTGAGCAGCTCGTGATTATGCATAACATGCACTTCACCAATCTTAATAAGACAAGCAATCTATACATAAATACCTGTCGTGAATTCTTCTATCCAGTCCAGTGGAATTCGATACAATTTTTTGATAAAAGACTGCCTTTGTGTCAATAACATATCAGGATAGTGGCAATAAAACATAATTTTTGCTGTTTTACTAATTCTCATGAGTGGGATACTTGCAGAAACTTGATCACAAATGATAATGTCAGGTTCTTCTGATGCAAAAAATACCAGATACAATGAAACATAAAGCATACGAATATAAGCCCACAAAGCATAACATCGACCGAAAATATGACGTGGTAACCAGTCCCCAATGGCAACAACACTCAATGTACCATTAGCTGTTTCCGCAAAACAATGCTTCGGGTCATGGTGTGATGTGTAGATTTTAACAGAATGGCCCTTCTTTTGTAACGCCAACGCTGCATCACAAACCAACCTTTCAGCACCACCAATTCCAAGATCTGGATGCGCAAATGCAATAACTACCATTTTCAAATTAATAACATATCATAGTTTCATATATACCTAAAACTCTAACATATCAATGTAGCTCACGGAATACAGTTATAATCCTGAATGGATTAAGAGAATGGTAAAAACAAAACAAATGTTAATAGAAAATGAAAAAGGGAGAGCAACTTGCATTATTGAAAATCAGATGGTAAAGGAATTGATAACAATATTATAAAAGTTAAAAAAGAAGCTTTGGTAAAATTAAATCATCATTCAAAGTTTGGCAAGAAATTCTACGAACAAGCTAAAGGCCTTTCCTTGGTTTGCCTGTTTCACCATGTCTTGCAGAGTTCTTTTCTGAGGCTAAAAAAGCTTGAAGAAACTACTAAGGAACAGGTCAGGCTGAAATACAAGAAAGAAATTATAAACAATAAAAATTCTCTTTTTCAAAATAACAAACAAATATTAACTACTAAAAAACGTTTTCATATGTATTAAAGGTATTCGTACTATTTGTGCTATAGTGTTTTTGTGATGGTTTGATCATAACAAAGAGAGTTGTGTGAATGTCTTCTTTTTCATCCGTTTGATATGATAACTTTCCTATTTCAAGCAAAACACTCAAAAAGTAGAGTGCCTGCTCCCCTTACCGCTAACTTTAATTATAATGCTGCAAAATTCATCAATGGAAACGTGAAAACACATCTAAATGGATTAAGCACCACTTGGTCATGTAGATTTCAAATCAACAAGAACAAACAAGGAGAGTAAACTTTTTAAAATATACTGTAATTGCAAACATCATCGGGGTGATGTTCCTCTTTCCGCTAACTTGTTCTTCTTTCCGCTAACTAATTTCACAATCATCAAAAGTGATGCAAATAACAAAATTGTATGGAATTTAGTGTTCATGATAACAGTTTAATTCCTTTTCTCTCAATGCAAGTGCTTTCCTCCTTTGCTTCTGCTGATAACACAACCACAGGCTTATACAAATGCATACCATTACTGTTTACAAATCGAAGGCAGCCATATTTTTATCAGCGAAGTTTTTTTAGAAAACAATAGTTCCGTTTCGACAAGTCGACTTTTGATAAAAAAAATCTAGATGTGTGTTGGGAATTGCACTATTTGCAAGCGTACAGAGAGAGAGCTATGAAAAAGTAATTATCGCAGCACAATCATCACTAAATGTTTCTAGGTAATGATTATGATCGCTCATTACTATAACATTTTTCAAATCAAAGTCGGAATTTTATAAATGATTAACCCACACGTGAAGGAAATAATGACAATGCGTCCTTTGGGAGAAACGTTTTACGAAAGAAATGTCACTCACGTTTCTTGAATGATGAATCTATGGGTGATAAATGAATTGTATTTTTAACGATAGCTTTTATTTCTAATTGAAGATTGTACGAACAGGGCATGAAACTGACAGTGTTGGAAAAAGCTGAATTCATTATACTTTCAAATAACAAGTTTTGTTTGATTTGTTATCTTGAAGAAAATACACTATCAAACTCAAAGTTAGCGGTAAGCGGCACATAGCGGTAAGTGGAGCAGGCACTCTATATGCTTGTTAAATTTATTTAATTTAATGCTTGTGTAGTACCATCATTCTCACAATTCATGATGCAAGGTTCAATTCCCCTTCTTGCCTGGCAGCCAATTAACCATGATGGGAGAGTGAATTCTCACAGCATCGGGTAGACCTATACCATGTGATGGAAATTGGGTAGATGATTACTTAATTGCAGGAGGTTATTATACAGGGGAACAGAGGCTTTTGATTTTGGATTGTCCTACTATCTATCCCCCTCCTCCTTGTAAACAGATGAAATATAGCAACTGAGTGTGGTCAAGTAAAATAAAACAATACCTACCTACTTATGTTAATAGTTAGTCAGCGGACTGTGTGTGTGGTGGTGAGAGATGTGCAGGAAGAATTACTTTTAGATTCCCCAAAATTTTTGCTTATCTTTCCAAAAATTATTACACCATACACTACACATATAGACGTCCCATATCCCTCGGAAAGGAAGAAAAGAACTATAAAGGTCCAGCTTTATTTCACACCAGTCGGGAATAAAAACCTTTTTGAAATTGGTAGGGTATCTTATCATTATCAACTATCACATCAACATTACTGTCACTATCTGCTTTACACAAACTAAACATGAGGAACGGAGCCCATTTGGCAAATTGTGGAAGTGAGGAAGTGAAGCTGTGTGTGGTGGAGAGCCGTACTGAAATCTCAACTCAAACCGGTTGTTTGAGTTCAAGTACATGTACTGTATTGTACTGTATACACACGGCGCTCTCCACCCTTTAACATACTCTTATAGTCTATATATTAATAGCCGATTCTCTGTCTGTCTGTCTGTCTGTCTGTCTGTCTGTTTGTTTGTAAGTCACGCAAAATGGTAGATTGAGTTGTGAGCGAAATTATTTCTTTTTTTGTGTGCGACGTGAGTTCGAAACAAATACATTGCAACTCCAATCAAACGTGACTTTTTTGGCTGATGAACTAATAGGAATAACGTTTTGTTTTTATTATTATTGTTAGTTTTATATTCCATGTTGACTTGGCTTTGAAAACAATACATCAACTAAATACAAAGAAACTAACTGATTAAACGTTTTGGACATAAAGCAGCAGTGGCAGAACGTGGCAGAGCATGTGCGGTTTACCAGTGTATCCTAACGTATCCTTGCCTGACTGCCTGAGACGGGTGAACATTTTTCCGAGCAATCAAAATGTTTAAAAACAACCGATAGGTAAAAAAAGAGTATCATGATACAAAATATTTTTTTTTGCTTTTGTCATAATAGTTGTCTTAATTTGTTTTAATCGATTTGTTTTAATCTATTTTAATCAGATCGAACGTTTTTTTTATTCACTTTATTCATTTAGCACGTGCCTTTTTTTCTCTCCTCCCGTGTGATCTTTTTAAGAAGAGAAACCATTTCCCCCTTACGTTTGATAGCACCCATGTTAAAGCGCGTAACTTTTTTAAAACAAAAGTCAATAACAAGTTGAAGTTTTCTCTCTATACGTTTTGAGTGTATTGTTACACTGATAAAAGATTGCTTTTACCAGAGGTTGTGACTTCGAATCTGCTTCTGGTTGAACACAAATTGTACGAGCCGTTTATAAGGAAATTTGACGTTTATTGATACAGTGATACAGAGCAGGTGGACATGGGCGGCAAGCGACGCCGCCTTGGCGGCTAGTATAATTAATATTTTTACCCATTTTTTTCAGTATTTTCTTTGGAACAATGCTAAATTTCAATTGCCCGATGCTAGGGTGCACATATTCAACTGGCGATGTTTATTTCAGCCAGCCAGTTTTTTTTTTGAAAGATTAATTGATTGTCTCTTCTAAAGGCGAAAACATGAAGCTCGTTAAGCAAAGGCGTCAAAAATGTTGGAAAATGGTTGACGTGGTCATTTGTCTACCACAGACCCTAACGTGGTCTGTGGTAGAAAATATTAACCCCTTAGAATATTTTCACCCCCCGTGGTTTACGCTTATGACTTGTTACGTTTTCTTTGTTATTGTTAGGGTTAGGGTCAGGGTTAGGGTTAGGGTTAGGATTAGTCATAAGCGTAAACCACGGGGGGTGAAAATATTCTAAGGGGTTAATATTTTCTACTACAGGTCATTTGTGAACAATCCCTTAAAGCCGTTTTCCATTCGGAGTATTTTCTCTCGAGGTCGGAAAAATCTGCGCCGAAAAATGCTCGCGGTCTTTAATTTTGATTTCCATTCTTTTTTGTACGGAATATATACGAGCTCAGTATCGGTTTAAAACGATCAAACATGAAGGCTGCTTTAAGAAGATACGTGCTTACAAGCCATCAACTGCTACTTCTTATTCGACTCAGAAAAAAGCTAAAGAAAAAAAACAATGTGGATGCGTCACATTTTTATCGAACTTTTCAATATCCCAGTCAAGGATCTTCAAATGTTTGACGCACAATATTTTTTTATGTGTTTTCGAATGAGTCCTTCAGTTTTCGAAGCCCTGTTGTCATGTGCTGGGCTCAACATTGAAAAATCATCCATGCGGAGATCTGTTGCTTCTCCAGCTGAGAGGTTAGCTATAACATTACACCTTTATTTGGCAACCGGCAATGCTCAAGTAACAATTACAGTCGCTTACAGATTGAGTACGGCAACAGTTGGGAGGTTTTTGAAAGAAACATGTTTTTGATTGTGATAAAATATATCGTTGTAGTTCAGAAAGATTGACAGTGTTGTTGCTGTCTTGCTTTTCATTCGTCGCCATCTTGAAAATAGATATTTTGGGTCTCTCTCCCTTGCTTGGTGTTCTCATCCTCGCTGTTTGTTTTGATTTTTATCGATTTTGATTGGCTGGTGCAAAATTGATCCGTGCGGCCAGCTCCAGAGCACAAGAACTGGTAACAAAAAGGTGAACAAAAGGTAGAAAGCAGGAGCAGAGAGCTCGAAAGGTTATCTGAAATTGCAAATACGCAACCGCAAGCCGCATACGCTGCGTACACAAAAGGATACAGATCTAAATTCACATACTTCATGCGTACGATCAAAGATTTCTAGGAATTTCTACTTCCTATTGACGAGTTGCTTCACCACAAACTGCTTACCAGCCTTCTTTGGAGGTGATTGTCAGACAATAAATAATGACAGGGATCTGTTAGCATTAAATCCATCGGACGGGAGACTTGGTATTAAATACGTCGCAAAAGAGTCCACCCGACAATACAAAGCTTCAGGGAGATAACCAGAAATCACGTTGAATCGATTATCCAACAAAGTGAAATTATGATTGAAACCAATACCAATGGGAAAACATCAGAGGAAATTAAGAAGGAAGTATTGTCTTGGACGAGGAAAGAGAGGGAAGACCTAATTAAAATGGTACATGATAATTTAGTAGATGATACAAGTAATTACGTAGCACAAGCATGTGGTTAAAGACCAAAAGCTAGACCTGAACAAAGAGAAGTATACAGATACAGTTACACTACGATACAATGAATCAGTTATAAACCTTCCATCGTTATGTCCTTGTGGTGTAAGCTTCAACCAACAGCATGCAATGAACTGCAAAAAGGGAGGCTTCATAGCCAGTAGACATGATAACATCCGAGACTTTCTCACTGTCTGTCTAGATAGAGTTTCCAAGGACTTGGAAACAGAACCTCATCTTATTAAAAACTACAAGTGAAAAATTTCAGCTAAAATCAGCAAATACTCCCGATGATGCACGTCTCGATATGAAAGCCAAGAGTTTTGGGAGGGAACGACAAACAGCATTTTTTTGACGTGTTAGAGTTAACATGCGAGTAACGCATGCTAACTATTACTCTTCCAAGAATATATGCACTGGTTAACAATTTAAGAGACACGAGGAGGCTTAGAAGAGAGAATACCTTGAAAGAGTACTGAAAGTTGAGCATGGAATCATTTACGTCTATAGTTTTTTGGAACAAATGGTGAGACTGGAGTTAAATACTCTAAATTTCTTAACACTTGGCAAGGAAGCTTTCCGAAAAAAATGATGAACGATAATAAGAAGACACTATCTATTGCTTAAGAACCCCCCTCTCGATGGAAATTACGCGATCATCTTTGCTCTGTCTCAGAGGTTCGCGAACTTCATTTAGTAGCTATAAAGTAGAAGATATTGGCTTAGAAAATATTTGCACTGTTATTCCGTGAATAGAGTGACATCCTCTATCTTTATTACTAGCATATAGCTTTCGCTAAAAATGCCCTTGCGCTCAAGCATTCCAATTTGTACACACAGCAGCTATACATTTAACAACGGAAACGAAAAAAAATGTTTTGATTGATTTGGGACCTGATAAGTGGCATACGTATATGCTTAAATATTTCGACAAAGCCAGTTTTTTAGGAAGCCTCAAAGCTGCTCAACACTCGATCAAAATCGTTTTAGAACTGTCTTGCATTATGATCAAAATCCCGAGATGAGTAGCATTGAAGCTCCAATCATAACACTGGTAACTTTAAATGCATCGAAACAGGCACGAAATAACCCCCTTTATTCGCAGAGTTGACATGATGGCATCAATTAAACTCCAGGACAAACACGATAATTCAAAAAATACTTAATCGGCCAAAGGTCATTTAAATAACAATCACTGTTTTATGGCGTCATTTCTATTGTTTCGAAGAGAACAAGGGTTAGGGAGATCGAAAAGTGAAACTTTTGATAATATTGTATAAACACAATAAAAACAAGAAGAATTGTGAGCATGATAATTTTGAAATGGGTGATCAGATATGAAAACTCCTTGACGGATGGTCTTCACGGTTTTTCAATTATATTAAAGTACGTTTCAAATGAACTTGCACAGTTTTTATAAATGCTTGGCAAATTCATTGGCAAATTTGAAGGTTATGAGATATTTCAAAAATTCTTTTTGCGCTGTGTCAAGCTTAAAAAGCACTTTTTCATGATACAAAAAATTTGGAAGAATGACGAAAATGGAAGAAGAAAAACGAAGATGAAAAAAACGAGCTTTTTATAGAAAAGAGCAAAACAGCTCAATCTTTTGTGAGACAAACTTCAATTTTTGATCGTTCAAAAGGCGAAACAATTTTTTAAAAAAGTTAAATAGATCGCAAGACATAATCCTTTAAAGTCACTTATAAAGTCACTTTAAAGTCACGAAAAATGTGGTCGATGAAGCCGTAAATGTTGGATGAAAAGTTTGATCGTGATCAAACTTTTATCCAACACATTTTTTTATTCTTTTGCAAATTTTGCTCATCCAACTCCGAAAATTTTCGATGTTGGATGAAATGTTGGACACGTTTGACCAAAGCTTTAGTATAAGTAGATGTATATGCTACCAATGAAACCACTGAACCAGTGAAGTTGATAAATTATAGATGTTTTTTTTATTTAATGCGATTGTACGGTAAGTTTACAATTTTTGTGATTATGCAGGGAAATATCTATACAAAAGAATAATTATTTAGTAAAATGCAAAGAAAGTACCCCTAAGAGTTAATAACCGTATTTTTATTGTTTAAAGGTGGAAAATCTTTTATACCGTTATGTGACATCTGAGACTCTCATTTAAAGAATTGCTTACGTAAAATTTTTTAAAGCGTGCGAAACAGTGGCTTTGTTTTTCGATTTGAATCTCCGACGAGTATCCTTAAAGGAGTCAAATTGACTCCCTTCAAGGTGGTCATTTTAAGGAAATTGAAATTGACACCCCTTAAAAGCATAATGGCTCCCTTAAGATGCTCTCTGTATCATCTGATTTACTCTCTTAGGTTATCATTGTTCAATGACTCCCGTTTAGGAGTCGCAATGACTCCGCTAAAACTGTCAGTGTGTTTTCAATTGATTATCGGCTTTTTTCAAAGGATCCCTAAAAATGCATTCAAAAATCCAGATGTCTACGAAAATTGAAAGCTGATTTCTTTCATTAGCGTTATTATTAATATCATTCATTGTTAATGAAAATAAGGTCACAATTGGACTTTAACAGAGAAACTAGTGATAAACATTTAGACGTTACATGGCATTCGCCAAATTTGGTAACATTATATATATGAGCTAATAAATATAAAACAAGAATTAATATTTAAGGAATCTTCGATCAGTAGCAGTAATTAGTCAGTCATATCAATTGTTTTTCGTGATCATCCACTTAACTTCATACAATTCGCTCCACACTGACAGAGGGATTAACACTGACAGAGCGATTAACTCCCATTCACATTGAAATGGTTTCATAACAGCAGTTGCTTCATTATCAGTTTTCATATGCTGTATATATGTACCAGCTTTAAGAGTAGGTCTTCTTCGACACTTCAGTAAAAAGGCTGATCCAATGTCATTATCACCAAAACAAACTCTATTTGGTTGTGTTTTAGAAGTTCATAACGCTGTTTTGAAGATTTGGGTACAACCTTACCAATATAGAGAAATTATAGAATTGTTAAGATAACACTGCTGTTTCGCTATTCAGGTTATTGCAGGATGCTCTATAAACAATTTTTGGAATTGTAGTTTTTCTAAAATAGGACAAATCTGCTTGTATCCTTTCTTTTTCAGTTATGTTTTAACATGTGAATAATGGCGTTTTTATAATGAATGTATCTATGTATAAATATCGATGATGCATTTTCTTATGCGGAAAAGAGAACATGAAAAACAGAAAACTGAACCTGCCTAAAAAAAGGTTTCTTAATATATATGGTTTTCAAATAATATTTCATAAATTGTAATTTGTTTTTTTATCACGCTCATCCCAAAAACTATGATACTTATAAGATAACAACAGATGTAATAAAACTTCAAAAAAGTCAATAGGATAGGTTTGTATTTTTAACAGTACTTGAGAGAGTTCACGTTTATTTTTTATTAAAACACCTTAATTTTGGCTGAGCCTGGATGTGCTTATTTTTTCAGTAAGTTTGAACCTCGGATGTTCTAATTGACGTTCTTAATACAAGGTGCTTTTAAGCGACGGAGATGAGGACTCCGTCGGAGTAGAAGAGTTTGATGGTGTAAAAGTGGTGTTGTTGTAGTAACTAAAACCTTTTGTACGCATTTTTCCGATTACTTTGAAAACGTAAAAATATTTTATCTTTTAAATGATTCATGTCTCAATTTCATGTTCTAATTTTTTAACTTCGAGGCTGGACATGTTCTTTCGATGTTCTTAATTTTTTGACGAATTTCAGCCTAAATGTTCTTATAAACTTGATTCTAATACAAAAAAAAACGTGTTTCACAACCGCTTTTGTTAAACTTTCGGTGGAGAGGGTTATTTTAAATACATTTATTGGAACGACATTTTTCGGAGGAAATAGTTTCCGTGGCCAAACTTTCGGACACTTTGGATTTCGGACGGAAAAACGTTCGGACAACGTTGTATTTCATAAATCCGTAGCATGATGAGGAAGGAGTCCCGAAGACCCTGGATAGAAAAACAACAACTAAGGTTACGCAAGAGAAGGAGAGCACTGGGAAAAGTTATGATATTATCTCGGCCTATTTTGTGTGTTTTGGAGACTTATCAAATAAAATAGGAATAAGGTCATGTAACAAGGGTAATTTTCCACAAAATTTCTAGATATCTCTGAAAGACGGTGGTTGTGAATGGAAGACCGTTTAATCGACAACGAGTCGGATGATGGCGACATTAGCATTAACTAAAAGTTTGATGTTTTTTATTGTAGTGTTTTCCGATGTTTCAAACCTTTGTTTCAAAGAAATCTTAGGAAAGTTTGAATGAACAAGAAATACTTTTTCGAAAATAAAGAATTCATTGTACGTCAAATATGCAACATTCATTTTCAAAAGCTTTCGCTCTGTCGGATGTATTTAATGTATTCATGACTGCTCTACGTCGTTTGTCCGGTAAAATAATAAAAAATATTCCAATGTGGACTTCACTTGAGATTTAACTTCGCTGCAAACCCGATCTATGTTTGAAGAAAGAAACTCAAATATACCTGCTGAAAAAACTACTATTTAAGTAGTGGGGTTTTTAGTTTGCAGAAAAAAACCTGGGTACAAAGATGGGATTAGATCCCACTTATGTGACTGTCTGATCTACACACGATTTTGATACAGAAGAGCTTTTCTACAGAAGTCTTTCGACTAACTGGTTCTGTACTCTAAATACATTGTAATGATTTGATAGCGTAACTACTCGTCCCGTAACTTTTATTATGATGCAAAACACTTCTTCTAGAACACTTTTGAGTGAGTGCTGAACAGTTTTGTGCTTCTTGAAATACTGCTTTTGACAGAGTATTTAAAGCATCCAGCTACTTATCAGGAGCTATAAAAGTTCTTAAATTCCAAACTTCTTGAATGGAAAAACATTCGGGCACTTGAAAGTTTTCGTTGTTACTGTAGGTGCAATCAATGTAGTAACATATATTCATCAAAAATTCCCCATTCCCAGTCATCGTTGATCAAGCTTCAGATTTATTTCAGTCGTCTTAAAATCACATCTCCTATTAACGATTGCCGAACATGTAATTGCATAATCTGTTGAATGGAAATCACAATAAATAAAAACAGATTTTCATGGATTTTGTTGCTAAACAATATCCAACTTAATAAGATATACATCGTCTAATCAAACCATAAAACGTTAATATTTTAACGTAAACCTGTTTGTTGTGAATATCCTGTGAGTTATCTCAAACATGTTGGCACATTAAACTACCCTTTTTAGATTCAAACTTACATTAGGGACGAAAATGTTTTGGCGGAAAACGTTTTGGCGGAAATACTTTCGGACACTTTTTTGGATTTTTTCATAAGGGACACTTAGCCATTTCCCAGTACTGACCCAAAAAGTGAACAAACCTCTTTAAGAGCGTTTCTTTAAGATCGTACCTTTGCGCATTTAAATCCCAAAACTTTTATCTTATCAACTTGCTCGGTTATAAAATTTGAAGCAAAGGGGCTGATCATGTTGAGCTTTTCATCCGGGCAGGGCAAGACGAGACGTTTTGACGAAATCCCAGCTTTTGTGTAAGTCTTGCTGAAATTTTTTTCTGATCATATGGAAAACGCAAAAAAATCACCCTGTCTCGGTTAGGTGGGATCTCGTTTATTTCAGCCAGGATCCCCCTTAAGCGAGGCGGGTTTTTTCATATGATCACAGTTATCCCGTCTTTCCGGGACGAGATAATATTTCACGTGTGCGCAGTAATTACAATTTTCATATAAACAATAACATAAAAACTATCCTGCGACGATTTTCATCCCAGCAAGTAAAAGCCTCATATGATCAGCCCGTTAAGAAAATTTCTAATGACAGTAATTATGTGTGCTCATCTAATTGCGTTTTTAAGAACTTAATGATGCAAATCTGTGTGTTTTTCTTCAATAATTTTCCGAAGTATAATCATTTTCTTGAAAATTATATATCAATGGAAAGTACTGAAAAATGGCTTTTTTGTGATGTAAATACTTTCACAAATAATTGTTAAGAAATAGACACTGAAAGTTAGCGGATAAGTCTTTCTGAGACACCATGTATTAACATTTAAATCGTATGACTGATTATATCTCAGTGCTGTCCGCAGGGCCGATTAATCCGTAATAGCCCGTTCCTTTGTAGACGACCCTGCTATAAAAAACAACAACGAAAAAAGCTTTTAGTAACTTTCGAATGCTTCTTTATTGTCATCTTTTATGCGATCTGGTTGGCTAACAAAATAGTCCTATTGTCTAGATAGTGATTTCATTAGCTAAGAAAGTAGTACCACGTTTTTGTTGACAAAACAAAAAATAACTTTGCAAGGATAATGCAGGGATTGCGAAAGAAACAAGAGAAAAATATTTTTTGTACTGAAGCTACTACGCTTAACCCGTTATCGTATGATAATAATTACTTTTGGACACAAGGACACCTTAATTGCATAAGTCACATGTAAATATTGAAGGATTAAAAAATCTGATTATTTGATCGGTTTAGCTGCTGCATGGAGTTCTTTTGCAGCATACTCACAAATATCCTATCTAAAATCGTTAAATGAAGCAGTCACTCAATTAATGTCTGGATATTATAGTTATAAATTCAGTTAACGGTTTTTTGAACAGGATTACAACAGATCTCAAATACAGGTTATGCAGAATAGAATTAATCTAAAAAATTGTTTTTCAGGCCACAACCAAATCAGAAATTTGATTAAAAGTTATAAATTACTAAATCTAGTCTGGATCCACATATACTACATTCATAGTAGCTTATAGAAAGTAAGGCCTGTGTAAGATTTTACCCTCAGGTATCATTTCTTTATTAAAACATCACAAATGTCTTGATGAAATTGTTTGAAAGCGAGGCAAGATCTGCTGTGACGTATTTTCCAAAAAGGTCTATAATCAAGTTATCTCTCAATCTCGTATGTATCAAAAAAATGGAAACAAAAAAGATTACCGCACTTTTTGAAATAAACATTTATCCAATTTATTCTCATATTTTTTATATCAATGGAACCCTTATCTTTTTGTCGTTCTCATGATGTATATTTCGCAGGAAAACAAAATCGACAAAATAAGTTTGAAATACTCATTAATTTCTTATGATTGGATATACTTTGAAAACCGCTGTAACATTTCTTGTTTCCAATTTTTTGACACTATACTACAATTCAATGCTGTATTTACTTCCTTTGTGAATACTTTAAGCAATGTTCTAAATAATTGTGAGAATTGTTTTGAAGCTGTTTATTGGACGGCTAATCAAAAACACACAACGGTGAACGACAGAAGTATGTTAATATTTTAATTATGAGAAAAACGACTTTAAAATGTCCAAAACTTTATTTTCCACAGTTTTTCCTCATTCCTGCTATTTCTTGACCAAAGCTCTGAATTAATTTAAATTCAAAGATTCATAGGATCCGACTGTTAACAAGATGACTTAAATATAAGCGTATTAGAATTATCATTAGTGACCATAACTCAAAATATATTTTCTATTCAAAACTTTATGTTCCACAAATTTTCCTCATTCCTGTTATTTTTTGACCAAAGCTCTGAATTAATTTGAATTCAAAGATTCGTAATCCGACTGTTAACAACATGACTTAAATATAAGCGCATTATAATGACCATTATTGACCATAACTCAAAATGCATTTTCTTCTGACGTAGGTCAACAAATGCAGCAAATGCGTGTCCCAATCCCATTTCCAATATAGAAACAAAAGGAAATAAACTTGCTTAAGCCAATAACAAATTAAGTTGGTGACGCTTATCAAGAAAGACTAATTAATATCATTTTGTTTCATAAATAAAAGAAGTTATGACATATATTTTCCCTGTAATTAACCAGACTTAAAGGAAAAGTATAAATGCAGTGGAAAGGAGCAGTTTATCGACATCGTCTTAGATGGTTTACACTTGACAGGCATAATAATGAAGACTTTCATTCCATTCACTATACTTTTCTTGGCATTGGCCCAAGGTGATTTTTTTTCATATATGACGTTTTTACAATATATCTGACTCCAAAGTATTACAGTTTTGGTTAACTCGTTAACGTATTTGCATTTAGTTTGCATAGGAAGATCACTTACCAATGGCTTTTACTATGGGAACGATGGTAAACAACGTTTTTGTTATTTAGTATAGAATAATTAACCCTGCAAGTAACCAATCACATTGTCTGATTTCATTTCATTTCATTTCATTTCATTGGTCATAGTAACAATCATGACGGTAATGAAAATGCGTCACTTTAATTTTTTTTGCGCTTTTTCTACACTTTATTGCTTTCCAGTAGTAACAACTCCTTGGATGAGAACTTACTGCTTACTTCCATGCCACACATATTTGAACTTTGCAAATGGGAATTGAGTTTCAATCAAACTTATTATGGGAGCAGTTTTTCTCCTCAATTTGTGTTGTCTTGTGTTTTCACTAGATTTATTAAATTTAAATCCGATCCAAGTAATTTCTCAAATTATTCAGAATATAAACATAATTGTATTTAGGAGGCTGTGGATGCCAAGATGAACGGTCATCCGCAGAGTGCTATGGCTGGAGTCGGGCTGGATATGGAACTGGCTGTCAAGATGCTAATGTACAACGATATTGCCGGAAGACTTGTGGTCTTTGCCGCATTAGCAAAAGTAAGAATGATAACAACGACGTTTTTTGTCATTATGAATAGTATTACACTAGCAGTGCTCCTTAATAAAAAAGAATTGTTAACTTAGCTTTTAAGGACGCATCAAAGACAATCTTTTCAGATTTTAATACTACTTTCTGCAAATTTTAAGCAAACTCTTGAATAGTTCAGTTACCATCTTCAGTTTATTCCGATCTAAGGAATTTCTCAAATTATTCAGAATATAAACATAATTGTATTTAGGAGGCTGTGGATGCCAAGATGAACGGTCATCCGCAGAGTGCTATGGCTGGAGTCGGGCTGGATATGGAACTGGCTGTCAAGATGCTAATGTACAACGATATTGCCGGAAGACTTGCGGCTTATGCTGATTTATTATTTACTATTTCATCATTTCTGCTAACCACGCATTGATACTGTTGTACCGGGTATGGCAAAAAAAACGTCCCCAAAGTTGAAAACTTGATGTAGCTTCGTCAAATGATCGAAATGATTTGAAACTTCACAGGTTTGTTTTTACACCTATTTTTGATGTTTCCTGAAAGTTTAAGAGCTTAACGACGTTTTTTCTAAAAGATATAAAAATTTTCCGAAAACATATCAAAAATCACTTGTTTATAGATTTGACGCCAAAAGAAATTTTTCATTTTCCCTGTTCAGCGCCCGGTTTATTCTTGAATTCATTTTGACTTTGTTGTTCTTCATGAAGTCATTGCAGTGGCCACTGACGTCCCTGGTTAATGAAGACACTGCAATGTGTAATTACTAACAGTCACGCAAACCGAAAATCATCTTCAGTTTGATCTAGAAACACCTGCGTGAAGTCAATATGGTTTTTTCAGATGAAGATAAAGCCATTATCAAGCACTACCACGAGAAAGGATATTCTGCATATCGTATTTGGAAAGACAATCCTGAAAAGAATTGGAAAAAGAAGTCAGTAACTCGTTTGATTAAAAGATATAAGGAATTTGGAACAATGGAAAGGCAAAAAGGCTCTGGTCGTCCAATCACGGCAACAACAACACAAAATCAAAATGCTGTTGAGGAATTGGTATGTTCTCAAGAAGAAGCCCCGGGAACTCATGTCACCCCAAACAACATAGCCAAGATTTTGAACATCTCGGATCGATCTGTGCGACGAATGGTGAAGTCGAAAGGAATCAAACAATTCAAACGTTTGAAAGCTCCCTCAATGAACGAAGGGACACGTGCAAAACGAGTCGAACGAGCCGAATCTCTTTACGAAAAATTTTCACGAAATCCTCGCATGGTGGAAAGAGCAGTATTTCAAGACGAGTGTGATTTTCCTTTACAGGTACCACTCAACAATCAAAACAACAGAGTGTATTATAAAGGAAACAAAAAGGATGTGCCTGAAAAGAATCTTTTCCACACTTCGGATCGTCAATCAATCAAAGTGATGGTATCCGCCGCTTTCACATGGCATGGTGTAAGCAAACCAATATTCGTCAACCAAAATGGTCTTAAAATTAACGCTAAACGATACCATGATCATTTGAAAAAGGAATTGTTTCCGGCTATCCGTAAGATTTACCCTCGCAATGATTGGATTTATATGCAGGACGGAGCAACTTCCCATACCAGTAGATTAGTTCAAAATTTCCTTGAGGAAACTATTCCACGACGTTATGTCAAGAAGGATCAGTGGCCCCCTAAATCACCAGACGCGAATCCACTCGACTATTATTTTTGGAGTCGAGTTAAAGATAAAGTATACGAGGGAAGACTCAACAAACATTTTACTTCAGAGGATGAAATGATTCGGAAAATCAAATCGGTCTGGAAAGAATGTGCATCAAATCTTTCCGAGATCCGAAAAGCAATGAAACAATTTACAGAGAGACTTAAAGCAGTAAACGACTGCAACGGCTCTTCAATCAAAATGCACTTTGCATAAACGTTTTGTAAATTTCATATTCTTTTAGTTTTATGAATAGATTTGTGGATTTGTCATTGTCTAGTTCAATGAAATTTTGTAATTGATATAAAATTTCATTTTGATCACAGTAAGATATTGACGTCAAATCTATAAACAAGTGATTTTTGATATGTTTTCGGAAAATTTTTATATCTTTTAGAAAAAACGTCGTTAAGCTCTTAAACTTTCAGGAAACATCAAAAATAGGTGTAAAAACAAACCTGTGAAGTTTCAAATCATTTCGATCATTTGACGAAGCTACATCAAGTTTTCAACTTTGGGGACGTTTTTTTTGCCATACCCGGTATTATTATACACATAAAGTAAATAACATTCACTACGCATTTGACTTAACGTTTTTGTGAGTGTTCCAACATTCGCCACACCCATGATAAATTTCAGTTCGTACAAAGATGATCGAGAGTCCATAAAATGATAAATTTGTCTTGCAAATATCCTCGTTAAGAAAAAGATTCAAAATGCAATTGAAATAATTTTCCCGGTCATTCTAGAAATGATTTTTGCATTGGTCAAACCTGAATTGATACAAGGTAATTCTGTCAACGTAACAGCGACGTTGCTATTAATGGAGACTCATTTAAAATCCTATTTTAAAAATAAGTAAAACAATATGATATAGCTGTTGTTCTTACCTCACAATGAGGGAATATTGACTTTTGCCACTATGTCTACGAAGCGATTGATTCATTACCAGTTCTTTCACTTACCCTTTCTAAGTAAGAAATGACAATTTAGGTATTGCTGTCGTAATGCGACAATTGCAAAGTTTTCCATTGAAAATCTATGGTCATTAATCTAGATTCTATTAATTAAGCTGAATTCGTTGGTTGAAAATTAAGGATAACGATGGTGTCATATTAATTTTATTTTTGCATTTCGCATATTTGCCGCTGCGTTACGGCCTTTAACGGCTGCTTTATTTTATTGTTTTATCTTCTCCTTCTATACGCAACACAAGGTGTAATTGCCTTACACTTACAGAATATCTAAATATTTGAATGCATATCTGCATTAATAATTAAAAGATGTTGCATTTTCCTCTAAGCGCCATTTCCTCGAATTTGATAGTGATTGGTTCCTCACAGTATTGAAACCATGAACTTATAAATTATAAATTATACTTTTTAAGAGTGTGCCACATTCTGAAAGTCAGCCTTTATATCCATAGAATCAAATTAGAGTTCTATCAAAAATAAATAAATTTAATATTTCGAAACAGAAGAAAAAGAGACACATTAAAGATAACGAGATAACGTCCACGAGAGATTATCTCATTTTTTACTTTGTTTGAGCGCTTCTATATATTAATAGCCGATTCTCTGTTTTTGCGGAGTGTAGCTTTTAAGCGGAACGGAGCTCATTTGGCAAGATCAAATATTGTCATCAAAATACTAACACAGAGATACGTTCGGCTGCCGTCAATCGCTGAAATTTCTTACAGGACATACCAAAAATCTCAATTTTCTCGCTTACCTTTAAGTTTTGCAAATTGCGATGTAGATATTAATATGATTGATCAAGCACAAAAGTGTTCAGTGTATAGCTTTAGGGTAAAATTGTCGATGTGTACGGTAGCGGGAAGGCCAAAGTAGTTGCTTTTTGGAGTTAAGTAGACATTTTTCCCCGGGAATATTCCGAATGCTCTGAAGTTTGTCATGAACTTCTTAAATTTAAATTTAGATCAAAGCTTCTGAAAGTTGTGCATCTTTGCTGTGTATACTGTGTATCTATCTGCGAGGAATAAAATAAAAAACTGCTATTTCTTCTCCATTCGTTTTTATCTTTAAGCCATGTTTATTCAAGTTGGTGTTGTATTTTGATCCACTTAACTGTTTTTATTTCCACACACAACACAAAGCAAGACATAAAAGTCCAATGATAATGATAAAATCTAATGTTACTTTTGTCGTCCCACAAAATGTTATTCATAATAATAGGCCCTTTTAGAGATTTACTACCCATTTTGAGTTCTTTATTGCAAGCTTATTATTGTTCATGGGAAATGATTTGCATGTCCCGTATTTAAACTTTTTATGCTGACAGGGAATGTGTGTGCAGAAAAAATTGGATTTGATAATTTCTAATAATGTCTAAATCAATGCAATGAGATATCAAAACAGAGTATACGTCAACATGGAATTTGTCTATTTAAAAGAGTATACAATATACAATCTTAGTTGCCTTTTGTGATCAAATTGGAATGTTTAACAACAAAAAATGTAGACAATATAATATCCATCTATATTGAAAAATATTCTCTGATTTGGAATTCAATATCAGTACACTCTATACGTGTGCCTGGGTGAGAGATAACTGAAGGTAAAATAGCTATATATAGCTTACGAATTCTTTAATTGGATAAGATAATTAAAAATAAACAACAATGAAGAGTAAAGAAATAAATAAATTCTCTTTTTCTTTAATCACTCATCCCACTCAAGGCCGAAGCCACTACAAGGAGTGGAGCTACATATGTTTTTGTGTAATTGTTATAACTTTAGATGTTATATATATACTTGAGTTATTTCTAAAAATATATGATATAATTACATAATTGTTGAATATATATAAATGATTTTGATTACTTTCAGTATCGCGAATGGAAAATTTATGCTTTTAATAGTTTGTTTGTTGGTTTTACTAATTTTAGGTGTATAAGGCATTATCAAGAGTATATAATTGATATCAATGAATTAAGACGAATCACTATTATGGTCGTGGAATATCTGCTGTATATACTTGAGACAATGGAACTGCTGAACCAAGACAGGAGTAACAAGTGTGATGTGTCTGGCATTTCCAGTGGTTAGAGACTAATACTATCAGGAAACATTCAAAAATGTTTTTCATCATTCATTTGAAAGAAATATGGACGGATTCAAGAATCAAGAATGTATATAAATTGAATTTTGTTGATTGACATTTAAAGTTGGAGTTAAGTTACCTGAACATTCTGGCAAAGTTTAGAAGATGCCTGTTATGTATTTCTTGTTGGTTTACTTCCTAGTGCTTCTTTATGCTTTTGAACACGCTGGGTTTTTTAGAATAGGTCATCTTTATTCATGCTCTTTTTGCCACTATGACTGTCAGAAATTTTTTGAATCTGTACTTATGCAGTGCACAAAAGAATAGGAAATGATTGATTCATGAAGCATTTTGTTTTCCTTCTCTTTTCTATCTCCATCCCACATTGACAAAATCAAATACTTGAATACACATTATCAGATTATCAAATTTTACTTTGTTTTGATTTTTTATATTGTGACATTACTTAGTATTATGTTATTCATAACTGAAAATTACTAATGGGCCAATTTCTGATAATATTCATCAAATTACCACATCAAAACGAGGCAAGGGAGCACAGTTTGGTATTTGGACATTTGAATTAATAAGGTCTTTGAATCGCAATATAACTAAAATGTACATTACATTGATAGGATACATTGATAGGATACAATATCAAGAAAACTAACAAAAACTACATATATTCTTTCAGTGGTGCTATTTCCTTTTCACACCCCCATTCTCCGTCCAGTATGTTTTAGGGTCTGAGTTAAGGGTTAGGGTTTGGGTAATTTTTTATCTACATCATGAAGGGCCAACACAGTAAAAAAATATGGCAGATACCTTAGGCCGACTTTTTTTGCGTCGAATGAGCATATTTTCGCTAAATTAAAGTTGCGGAAAATTTAACTTTAGCAAAACTTTTATTTTACCTACTGGCAATTCTCCGTAATTAAGGGGTAATTCGCTAAAATCAGGTTGCATTAAATCCATGTTCATCCATTTTCACAAAATTTTACTGACGCAAAAAAGTCGGCCTAAGGTAGGTAGATTAAGGGGGGCGGGGGTGGGGTGCGAATAGGAAATAGCTCCCTTTCAGTTATGGATATGCGTATTCATGCATTCAACTCTATCGTCGGAATTTGTTGAAGGAATATCCGGCTTTCACGCATTCCATGTTTTCGCTGGCGAACGGGTGATTCCACGCACCCACTCCCCAAACCTTATTATATTGATTTTGTTTTTCAAATCGCGTATACGCGAGGTGTTTGAAATGCAAATCGGTCGTCGTGTAGCCAAAAAATGTATACTTCGTGCATCAGTTTACATGAAATCAATACATGAAGCGCGAACGCGCAGTATCTTCAAAATGTCAGCGCAGTAACCCAACTTAGATTTCAAAGTTTCTTTGATCAATGTTAAATGGATTTAAAAAGAAATTAAAGTTCCAAAGGGTCGTAAGGAATATTTTGTATATCAATATTTTGTAAACAGAGTGAAATAGACGAGCTTTTGGTTTTTTAAATGTCTATGGCTTGTGTTTCCGTTCGTTTGTACACATGGTGTGGGTTGTATTGCTTTTTAAGTTCTGGATTAGTACAGCTCAGCTCAATGTCCTTCTCAACTCCAACATCAAAAATATCTGTGTACTGCATCACTTTTAGTTGACGTGTTTCTAGCTATTTAAGTAAGTTTGTATGCAACCATTTGTTTGCCCAACAGTATAAATTAGTTTTTATTTTCATTAACCTTTAATTTGCGATATCAATTTTTAACTTTTACTAATTACTACGATCAGCCTTCCTAATTAACCATGCACCGTGCCAACTACAAATTCAAACACTGCAAATACAGAGGCGTAGCCAGAGGTCAGTCAAACTTTGTGGAGGAGAGTTATAATCATTTAAAGTAGAAGAGGAAAGCGTGCAAGTAACCTAATCGCCTCTTAAGACTGAAAAGAAATATCGTAAAGTTGGACTCCTCCACTTTTCGCAACTGACCTTAAATACGCTTATGACATATATTAGTGCAGATTTTTGTAAGTTTGGATCATGTATTGTTCATGATCGTTGGCTTTTTATATGTAGTAATTAGTAAATTGCTTTACAATGTAGGAAGTCCTTTCGTAATTAGGAAGATATCTATATATATACATATACATATATCGAATGTTTAAGGCATATGATTTACGTATGTCATAATCCCTGACCTCTGAAGGATCGCCTTAATATTATTTTATGTCATTCAGATAAACTTTTACGTCATTGGTTCATGGTGGTACATATGTACAAAGTTTCACAATGGCCTGGATTGTATATGTAATTAAATTAATGTCATTTGTAAATATCATTCAATCTTAAAAATTTTATAAAAAGTTTTGATATATATATATACTGGTCTTGAACGTCAATTCAGGTAAAGAATGCTTGTAAATAAAAAACATGGTACCTGCCACATTATCAAACTAAATAAACTGTAACATATACCTTAATAACTTAATAATCAAAGCATAGATTTCTGATTTCAGTTGTGTTAGTTATATACAGTGTGGGTTTTTATGTTTTTCTTTTCGTGCTTGTGATTTAGGAAGTTTGTCAGGAAGCTTGGCAGCATTGTATCGAATTCAGAAATTATGGAGCACATTATAAACATATAATTTTTGATATTGATCTAAAAGTCTTCCTTAATGCGATTTGTAAATATGGAAAGAATTTCTTGTTCTGTTTGTTTTTCTGTCACGCAAAATGGTAGATTAAGTTGTCAGAGTAATTATTTTACTTTATTTTGTGCGACGTGAGTTCATAACAAAATACATTACAACCCCAAGCGAACGTGACTTTTTTTGGCTGGTGAACCAATAGGAATAATGTTTTGTTTTTATTATTATTGTTAGTTTCATATTGGCTTTGAAAACAATACATCAACTAAATACAAAAAAAACTAACTGATTAAACATTTTGGACAAAAAGCAGCAGTGCTGGTAGAACGTGGCAGCATGTTGGGTTTGCCAGTTTATTTTAAGGCTTGCCTGATTGTCTGAGACGGGTGAACTTTTTTTTCGAGCAATCAAAATGTTTAAAAACCGATAGGTAAAAAAAGAGTATGATGAAACAAAACATTTTTTTGCTTTTGTCTTAGTAGTTGTCTTAATTTCTTTTAATCGTTATACGCTTCTGATCTAACATTTTGTTATTCACTTCATTCATTTAGCACGTGCATTTTTTTCTCCTCCCGTGTGATCTTTTTAAGAGAAACCATTTTTTCACCTACCGCTGACAGCACCCATGTTAGAGCGCGTAACCTTTTTAAAACAAAAGCTAATAATAAGTTGAAGTTTCTCTCTCTACTTTTTGAGTGTTGTTTAAGTGAAAAACGATTGGTTTTAAAAAGTAAATAAATTGCACCACATGAAATTTGGGTTTAAACTGATATTTGATGTTTCAACATGTTATCACCGAAAGATTTATTATAATCATAAAATTTGCTTTTTGCGTTTAAACTACGAATATCATAGTATTTTTCTAGACTGGAATGCAGTATCTATACTACAGAGGCTATTTACAACCTCTCAGTGCAGCGACATGGCGGCAGTAGGAGTGTAGTCCGCATGGTTTTAAATACGCTTTCAAAATAGTTCATACTTCTTGTTATGTCTTATAATTTTGTGTATATATATGACTTTATACGCGACGTTTTGCTTATAAACACTTGTGATGTTTGGTTGATAATTTGAATTTTATAAAGATGTCTGCGCAACGAGATGGGAAAAAGGGTAACTCAATTCATTGATTTGTAAAATTTTATTTTTAGAAATTATTTTAACTTTGATTGAGCCGTTATTTCTCCCATTATCTTTTAGTAATGTTTGATAAAAAACACCATTTTGTATTAACAAAGACATGTAAATGTCTAAATATTATATTGTGTGTGTATTATAATAAATGATGTTGTTTTGGTATTTTCTCCTTCAGTTCAGTACATCACCATAAAAATAAACAACAACAAAACTGAAACACACTAAATGGGGACACCGCACATAAAGTGTCAACAAATTTTTTTCATGAGTCCTTATCTTATGATTTATATATATAGTGACGTTCTATGTGTATTGTATAGTGTATAAGCATTTGCTTTTTTTCGCCTGTGATATAATTAATTAAAGCTTAAATATCCAAATTACATTAATGATCACAAGACATTGTCTCCGAAATGTGGATATTTTTATTAGATTACTCAAATGCTATGTACTCCTTTTACT
Source organism: Turritopsis dohrnii (assembly GCA_027922465.2). NCBI lineage: Eukaryota > Metazoa > Cnidaria > Hydrozoa > Anthoathecata > Oceaniidae > Turritopsis > Turritopsis dohrnii. The sequence continues at coordinate 262,388 of BQMF02000384.1, read as the reverse complement.
CTTTAAAAACATTCATGATCCCCAAGGGAAAATAATTACAGTATATATCTGTATTTTCATACATCTAGTTTGATTTCAAGTTTACTCAAAGCATAAAAGCTAGTAATACACTTTGACAGTCATTATGAAAAATCAAAATATGTATAATTTGTAAAATTAAAACTGAAGTAAAAAAGATGTTGTGTGATTTGAAACTGAACATTTTCCAGTATATATTATGTATATACTAATAGAATTTTAAGCATAATCATAAATTATAAAACTTAGATCAATAAGAATATCAGGACCTGATGAAGAGAATACTTGAAAGCTGTCATGCAACATAGTTTTTTTATTTAATGTATACAAATATCATTCATTCATTTATTCATTCATTCATTCATTCAAAGACTTAAAATTGTACTGGCGTAACACTCTGAAAGGAAAAAAATTTTGTCACCATATTTTCTAAGTTTTTTACTTGTTTATTTTTCATATAACTTGTTACATAGAACTGATGATGTTGTTTTAACGAAAAGCTTCTGCTTCATTTTAAAACTTTTTATTTATTTATTTGATATTTTCTAAGTTGTCGGCTGTAATTTGTTGTGGGGGATATTTCATCTTATAGGTGTTTCAAAGATTTTGGAGAATTTATTAAAATCTCCAAAAAAAAGTGTAAAGCCCAGGTTCATTCATTATAAAAGATGTCTATGATCGGGCTACGTCATGTAACGCAAATTGGAGGCGAAATAGGGCAAATATTATGGACATTTTGCTGTCTCGTGAGAGTATTTCTGGTTCATGTGATGTTTGTCATGAGCGGGATTCAATAATTAAATGTCAAAATTGTTTCCATGTGTGCTACAGCTGTGATGATATTGTCCACGCCAGTTTTCCACTGCATGACAGAGCATGTTTTCTCAATGGCTATGAGGAGCCGTTGCCAATAGAAGCAGTTGATGAAGACATGAACATACGAGAAGCGGGTGAGCAACTTCTTGTGAAGAATTTTTTATTTTATTTCTTTATAATCAGTATCTTTAGTATTTACAAGTTTATTAAATTATTCTTGAATACAGCTAAAGGACCGTGGCTTCAATACAACAAGTGCAAGGAATGCCACCGCAGTGACATGATCAAACGCTATTCTGAGGAAACATGTGTGGTAATTACAATGAAAGGTTCAACGCAAAGTTTCTCTCTTTTATTATATTTGTTATACATAATGTTTTTTTGATATTTTTGAAGAAATTTTTAATCAAGCCTTACCAAATATGGTTCCTCACTAGCTCGTGATGTTCATGCTGTTCATAATTTATAGGTCGCTATGATTTGTATAAATACGAAATTTATTGCAAGCACTGTCAGACCATTTATGACCCTTTCAATCTGGAATGTGTGCTGAAATCAGGGTATTGGCCTGGAAGTCCTGTTTCAATACATTGTTTAATACAAGAAGAGGTTTTTATGACATGGGATGCATTCAGAAAAAGAATGCCTGGTAGCTCTGCAAGTGGTTTTCTAATGGCTCTTTTTGACATCGGTTCTGAACAAAAAAGGGTATATGTAATTGCTATTTATTTCATTGTCAGTTATAATTGCTATTTAGATTATTAAAAAATGAGATTATTGAAAAAGAAACTTTTACTGAACCATCAGTTCTTTTGTTGTTTTTTTTGTCTGTTAGGATGGTAAAATCAATTCAAACAATTTTTCTGCTGCATTCAAAGAGTGGAATTTTTACCGCTTTGAAAAGGATAAACTTCAGGAAAAGAATTGGGTAGAATGTCCTTCTTGTGAAGCTAAGCAGCATAGTGCACATGTGGATGGAAATTTCAAATTGTATCGTTACCGCTCTTCAGGAAAGTAAGTTGAGAAGTTTTGTTTAAGAGGAGATATATCATCATCATGTATTGACCTTGCACTATTTTGTAACCTGTTATATATTTGCTTTTTTAGAGGCCAGAGGCTATCATATTATGGAAACTACTTTTTTTTGAAAATAAAGCTGTAGAAGAATATTTAAAGAAGTTGTATGGTACTGTTGGGTATTATAAAATTTGCAGAACATAATATGTTTGTCAATTCGGATTAAATTAAAATTGTCTCTACAATAGAATCATGTTAATTATTATATCTCATCATAATTTTAGGTTGAAGTTGACAACCGGTGCGGTGGTATTTGGACTGCTGCGAGAAATGTCAAACAAAAAACTCATTCTCTGGATGAAACTGGCATTGATTTGACATCCTGCAGGCATTATATAGGCCAGAAAGCATTAAATATGTTTCAGGGTGAATTGTTTGGCTACCCTCTGTACTTAATGAAAGAGTTCATGCTAAGCAGAAATGTGTCATATTGTTCTGCTGATGTGATGTGTAAGCTATGGAAATATGTGAAAGACCACGATTCAAATGTTTATGCATCTATTAAGCCGGCCTTATCAGTTATGCATGCGAAGGGACACTCATTTCATTGTCAGGTGCGCAAATCTGAACTTGGAGATTAATACCTATGTTTATTCAAAAAGATGTTATACTGGTTAAAGTCATTCAAGAATTGCATTTGCAAGACATTATTTTAATGTTCGTTTCGCACATCTTCAGTAACTTGAGACAGAGTTTGACAAATATACTAGAATTAGAATAGGATGTTACTTCTTTTCATTATCTGTTGGCTAGCATCTACTGTATCAAATGTGTTAAAAATGAAAATGAATCTTTAGGTTCTGTGGAGTGGTGAGTGGACCAAAGGTACTGGTAAATCTACTGGTGAAGAAACCGAACAAGTATTCAGTTTTTTATCCCGTTGTGCCAATACGACAAAATATAGAACACCAGAAAGTATGCATTTCGTTTTTAGCTATAAAGTACATGTGTTTTTTGCAATAATATCTTATAAAAATAGCAATATTTTACTATAGACCGTGAAGAAACCATTACTGAAATGATGCTTAGTTGGAATAAACGAAAGATTTCCTTCCATGCAAATGAATTGTTACGTAGATATAAAAAAGTTAGTAGAACTCTACTTCAATAGGTACTTCACAGATTACCTTGTGTTATCACCATTTTATATTTCCTAAAACATCTTATATCCATTACATAATTTCTTAACAATAGACACAATCTCAGCTAGTTAAAGCCAGAACTACTGTGCAATCTGTAAAGCAAAAAACTGCTCTACACGATTTTGAGCGAATCGTTGAACATTGGATCAAAGACATTAAGTTATCGGCTTCAGGTATGTAGTTGTTTCTAATTGCAAGGACAAAAAGGTCTCTTATCGTATCGTATTTATTCAAGATGTTTGAATTACTTTTGAAGAGATTAGTTTTTGAGTAAACGAAAGTTTGAACGGACACATTTTTTTACATTCTTGTTAGGTTTAATATTCTTTTGGGTCTTTTCGTTTATTGTGGCTGATAATACTATTTAAATGGAATTTTTTATGTTTAACAGTTTTTGTATAATATCATTCAGGCGTTGTTAGTCATAAAATTAAAACTCAGCTGTCGGTGAGTCAAAAGATTCTATTACTCAAAAAGGACTTGAGAGAAAATGAAGTGCCATTGGATTTGCACTTTCCTAAAACGATTAAAAATGAATCATACTGGACGTTTTTGCAATTTGATCAAAAAGATAAAGAACTGGAACTTCAGAGACTGTTAGCTATGGAGCAACCAACTCCGGCGGAGAGTGTATATGAAAGCATCAAGGAGCAAATATGGAAGCCTCTCTTTCATCGAGACATCGAGAAACCAGTTATGGAAAAGACTGTCTGGGTTGCCAACATAAAAAAATAGCAGGTTTGTATTCCTTATCATATTACATTGGAAAAGTGAATAAGCTCAGACTTTCTCAAAAGTAAAATTTTGCTTCTTGGCATGAAAAAACAACAGAGAACATCGCAGAAATAACTTACTTACCTGTACTGCTGCAACGACTTATCAAAAGTTTTCCTCTATCTCGTTACTAGACACCAGTAAAAACCGGCATGTTCTGCGTGCTAAATTAGCATCGCATACGAAATTATTTAAGGAGAAAATGAAAGAATACTGCGCCTTATTTGCGATTATCGATGTAGCCGCTTTTTTATTACAATGTGAAAACGGAGTATTTCCTTGGTTGTTGAACAGGGATGATCAACTTCTGGTTGGATCAGGTATGAAAATCTTTCTCTCTAGTACAATGTCAAAGATGTAAGGTTGTGCTGTGTGTAATTCCATCGATTTGTATGAAACGAAAATTAACCTTGTTTTGTCGATGCTTCCTTTAGCGGCAGACAGAAGGTTATGCGTAGAAGCCCATATTGCGAAGGTTCGGCTTGAAGAAGAGTTGGAACTGTTATTAACAGACATGAGGAGCTGTTTGTCATTTTATTGTGCAAAAATCAAAGCATTAAAAGAAAAAAGAAAAGAACTAGGTAACAATATCGTAAAAACGCTATTGACATTACTAATTTCTAACTGCAGTGCAAGGAAAATAATTGCATTCTACATCTCAGGCAAACAATTATGTAACCATTCCATTGATTTTAGATTTGTGTTTTAACAGTGGTGAAGAGGTTAGAGAAGTTGCAGCTAGTCAACAACTTGTACCGCCCGATAGTTGTGTGAGTCTTTTTAATTCTATTATTAAAACATTCTTTTAAAAACAAGAACGAACTTTTCCTTAAAAATTCTGATATGATATAAATGATATAAGGATATTAATTAGCCTTTGGTAAACTCATTCGCAAGTACGTTTATTTGTCTTCAGGTTGGAGTGACTGAAGGAAAGCTGGCTCTTATCTCAAAGGGGTTGTCATATTACCACGATTGTGTTAATAAAGCCATACAAGCTTTCGGTTTTTGTTGGATTTGTGACTAACAGTTGATCTGATGGACACAACAGAAGCTGACGAGAGTGAGTTGGAAGAACTATGTGGTGATTATAGAGACATGGATGGGTCAGAAGTAGAGGAAGATTCTTTGTCGGATGGAAACACAAAATGCCGTTGTATTGGATGGAAAACTCATATCAGAGTTAGGCTTGGACAGTGCTGAACGTTTTTTGTTGGAGAATTTCAAGGTGGTCGATGATCAGTGTGGCATTACCACCGTTCTCATGCCAGCACTATGTTGTCAAAGTAGGCTTGCTGGAGCTAATGGTAGTAATGCATGTGTGCTAATATCTTTGTTGGTTGGGTGTTGGGTCACCGAAGATATCCTGAAAGATTTTCCGACTAAACATTTCTGGTCAAGGTTTCTTCCTCTGTTTTGTGGGTCGATAGAGTTTGCTAACATGACTTACGAACTCCATAACCTTGAAGGAAATATTGACATCGGAAAGGCCTTCAATTTGCTACCTTTAAAGTTGAAGATCTTGCATGAGGACAATTATTTTGTAGTTGGAAACGGTGGCAGTTGTTTGGCGAACTTTTTTGCAACCGCTGCCACTGATGTAAACTCGTTTTACATTATCATTGTCGACGAAAGAGCGTTTTGTTGCAAGCGGGCAAAACAAAATTGGTTTTGCGTAGACAGTCACGAACATGCTGCTCATGGTGGGAAGATTGTTATGACTGACTCCCATTTGGAAGATATGTTGTTAGAAATAACATCTGAACAAACTTCAAATTTTGCATATCTCGCAATGGTGCAATTTGATTGTTAATGTATAGTGTATGTGTGGAATACATTTCCTGGGTTTTCCGGTGTAGTTACCGTAGTATTTACAACATTAAGATTTTGTCAAAATCTGAACCTTACGTTCAAGATGACTCTCTCCTCTTAAACGTTAATTTCGGTTGAGCTAGGCGGTTTCGAAATAACTAAAATGTCGGGTGAGTTTCCGAAGTATTGGTACGAGAAACTCCAAATTGCTTTGGACAAAACTGAATAAGTTATAAGATTTCCATGAACTAGGGCATCAATATGAGGTTCACACACCCTAGCCAAGGTAGACCGCAATACTCAAAAAATAGCTAACATAATCCAATCCACGTTTCAATAGTCCCCAATTTAGGTATAACACAGTCGTCGAAACCCAACCATGGGCCGGCATCGCCCAACCCAAAAATTGGGGTGATCGGGTCGACAGACATACGCTCGGAACCGATTTTCGTCAAAAATGAGGTGATCGGGTCGACAGACAAACGTTCAGGAGCCTTTACCCATGAAATCTCGCAATTCCAGGGGGGGAAATGAGTCATTTCGAAAAGACGTTTTCGTTGCGATATAAATAATTTATTCCTTTTTAATCAGATACCGCTACCGTGAACTTTGCAATTATATCTGCGAAATGTATGGTTATCTCTGACGTTTTTAAATATCTGGAAAACAAACTGGAATGACGAACGTGCATTCAGATGATGGTGATCTGAATCCAGAGGTTTGGATAGGAAAAGACAACACATTTTGATGTTTTTAACGTCCAGCAAGCTTTAAATCAACCCAGCCCGATATAAAACACTATCTTCTTAAAAGCATAATAGCCAAGCAAGCTATCCAAGTTCCTTCTATCTCATAAAGTATTAAGCATGAAAAATCAGACAATGCATATTAAATCTTTAGTTGGGCTAACTAAATTTATCTCGTTTTCGAATTAAATACTTGTGAAAAAGCTCTCATTTCACTTAACTTACAGAAAAACTGGTGTTCGAGAGGCTACGACACAGATCACATGATCTTAAGATTTACGGTGAAAAAAGAAATTGATTTGAGACAAGAGATGCGATAATAACTACGGCTGACGACAGAGAAAGTAAACAAACACAACAGTCACATGATTCATGCAGATGCTTCTTTAATGGAATGAATTACGCAAGGAACTTATTAGGAAATTATTATCTTTGAATCTTGCAGATAGTAATTACAAATATACACAAAACCCATGCTCAATAATTTTCGTACAAGAGTTTCAATAGGATAGGGAGTTCGCGACTTGCGGAAGGAACGGTTCATGCACAACACAACGAAGCAAAGAAGCACAACAGTTGACAGGGCTTTTCGTTAGTATAAAGAATTCTGATCGATTTTCATTGTAAGGAAGTTCACGTCTGGCTATGTACATCTTAAAGTTGTAGAACTTTAAGATGGTACGATCACGTTGAAGGAAAGGTTATGGTTGGCTACGAACATAAACTATTTAAAAAAGAAGTAGTCTCTTCGTCAAGATAATGCAGCCCATCATTCTCAATCGTAGATACTCTGTACAAAGTCGAGAGAGCTTTCTTCGGTCGAACTATGTTTCCCCAACAAATCTTGCAACGCTCGCCTGACTTATATTCATTAGGGGAGACTTGGTTAAACCATACACCATCCAGTTTGTTGCGTCCCAAAGCAGTCAACCGAACCAACCAAAAGGATTCGTGTGCTTCTGGTTGTGCGTAAACGGCCACAATATTACCAGGCACCAGGTTCTTCTTTGATATTGCTATAATGAACAGGGTTAAGTTTCAGAATTTTTTTAGGAATAAGAAGGTTTGCGGAAATACACTATTTCCCTTTGGTTTTTCTCGCAGGGTTGCCAGTAGAAATTCAATTACTATTTCAAGGTCATTGAAGGTCTTTCAAGGCCTTTTTTTAGTAATTTTTAGTAATTTTCAATAATTAAGGGAGTGTTCAAATGGAGAAAGATTGTTGTGTTTTGTAATAAACGGCTCGTTTTGTAATAAAGGAACTGGCGTGTTTTGTAATAAACGGCTCGTTTTGTAATAAAGGAACTGGCGTGTTTTGTAATAAATTTTTGCCTAGTTTTGTAATAAAGAAAGGCTGCCGCATTTTGCTCATTTTGTAATAATTCAACTTTTTTAAAAATTTAATTAAGGCGAGACTATTTACATAACACTATAACACTTGAATGAGACTATAATACTGGAATGAGACTGGGGATGAAACATGCATATCCTCTAATGAATGTGTAACTCATAAAAATACTTAAAACGATGTATTCTTAAAACTCTTAACTACAACATTTGTCAAAACATAAAAGTGCAACAAAACTCAACAACTATGTCGTTATTTTGAATTTCCAACAATTATAAGTAAATGTAACAGTTTTTATCATCGGTTATTTCTTTTTCCAGCGTATGTTGTTGCAATTTACCAGCCATGGGCTGCAATATTTGTTAAAACATAAAAGTCCAACAAAACTCAAAAACTATGTTGTTATTTTAAATAACCAACAACTTTAATTAATCATAACAGTTTTTTTCATCGGTTATTTCTTTTTCCAGTTAATGTTTTTTACAATGTACCAGCCATGGGCTTCTGCTACTAACAATAACCAAGCGTAATGCCACCGAGCGCACTGAATAATCCGCCTAACCTCACGAATAATCCCACTGTGTACACCGTATGTCTGACGTAAACGTTTAACATTCACACGAAGTTCTCCAGATGGCTCTTTTCCAAGCAAACTATCATTGCTTATGTATATTCTAGGAAGAAAACCCAAAGCTTTTTGCGTATAATCATTTAGCCTTGGAATTGCTGTAATTGCATTTTCGAAAGTCCAACACACGTGGTTAGGAAAGGTATAGTCCGACTGAGGCAAAGCTAAGAGAAATATTTTTTCTAATAGTTCCGATGGTAACCACTGCAAATAACTGACACTACTTTCTTCCGTTTCAGGGGATCTATCTTCATTTAAGTTATCGTCATGTTCTAAAGCACGGTTTCTTTGATCAATGTTTTCATCACTGCTTAATTCACTTTCAGTTTCAGATTCTCTAACCCTCTTATTGCCATCGAGCAGAACATGATGAAAACCTTCATTTTCAGCAAAATGTCCAAGAGTTACTCTAAGTAACGGATGTGAATGATCTGGAGCAATTCTTCTAAATCCTTCTGACCCAAGAGTAGAGGCAATTTCAATTTCTACATTGTAAATGTTTGAAACTGCCCTCAGGGTGATTTCATCGCCGTATGTTCCATCTCTACCCATTTCATTTACGTAATCGTTCCAGGACATATCCATAAACATTTCTAAAGGGTAACCATCAGGTAACCGATCATGGACTACTAAATAATTGAAAACATCTTCTATCAAAGTTTCTGCTGACCTGTGTATATTAGCACGAGATAAAGCAAAAGCTAATGCTGAGAACTGGCAATTTCCATCACCGGGTGGGTCATAAACTAAATCATAACCCTGATCTGTTAAGCTTTGCAGCCGATCGTCGTGAGTCAATGATATCAACAAAGGATGCACCTTTTTACGTTTTTTCTTTTCATTTCTTCCACTTACTGGACAGTCTGCTAAATCCTCAACACTAATATTTGTCATTACGGATGATTCTAGTCCATCTAATTGAATATCATAATTTGCATTGTTTTTGTAGCATTTAATAACCGTTCCAATCTTAATAGACTTTCTTTTTCCACCTTTCTGCTTTTTGCATCGAACGAATACTTTTGTGCCTTTTTGGTATACCTTATAAGAGTGTCTTTTGGCGTGATATTTCTTCATTCTTTCATCAAGTTTATTTGATGCTTCTTTTGCTTTTTTTCTCCAAGATTTTGATGTTTTTAGATGTAGTAAAAAATCGGAATTCTTTGGATTGCATGTCGATTGTGTCAAAATTTCTCCGTCAGATTTTAAACTTGCGTTAATAAGTTCGTTTGATTTCCTACCGTAATAGATTTCAAACGGACTTTTCCATGCCAATTCTTCTCTCTTTTCATTGTTTAAGCACTTTGCATATTCCGGTAACTCTTTCACCCAGTTAACTCCGTGCTTTCCCCTGTTCATCATATCATAATGAATTTTTTGACGTAAAACACGATGGGAACGTTCAACTTTTCCCTGAGCCTGGGGGTGATACGGACGACATCTAATCATTTTTATCTTACATTTTTTGCAAAAGCTTTTAACATGTTTTTTAAATTCCGCACCATTGTCACTTTGCATTCGCATAGGCAAGCCGTGAACCGAATAGATTTCTTTAAGTTTTCTTTTTATTCCAATACTGTGCTTGCTCTCCAAAGGACACAACCAGTGAAACCTTGAAAATACATCAAGCAATGATAGGATGTATTTGTAAGTTTTACCTTGATAATTTACAGAAGTTCCTTTCATATTTACCAAGTCAATCTGATGCTGTTCTTGTATTTCTTTAGCACGCACTGGTCGGGGAATAGCTTTGTTGGTAAATTTTACATTAAATTTTCGTAAGTCTTTATCATTCATTATAGTCTTCAAAACTTTTTTTTGACTCAGTCCAGCATATCCGTCCATTGCTCTCATGTAGATTTTTTTGTATTCTCCGGACTTACTTTTATGGAAGGTATCTTTGATAATGGTTTTAACATCGCTTTTTTTCACAACCTTAAAAAAATACAGTTTAAACTATATGCTCTGATTTGTAATACACTCTGCATAGGCGGATCTAGAGCTTAGGCAAAATTTGAGGAGGAGCGTTGTGTCATCTAGGAGAAGAATAGAAAAACGTGCCTTTTAACTAATTACAGTTAAACACTGAAAAGAAATTAATAGCATTGTACTCCTCCACTTTTTTTGCCTAACCTTGGATCCGCCTATGCTCTGCCGTAGTTACGGTAGCACCGTAACTAGCACCCCAGACATCGAAAGTGACCCCAGACATCGAAAGTGACTTAATTAATGAAAAGGTCTATTGGTAATGTATTGAGCAATTTCTTACCTTTTTCCCCTGGTACAATAAAACGTCTCCAGTAACAGTAAATTTGCCTTTAGAACGCCAGAATTTGATGATTGCATTTTGTTCAATTCTGGATCTGTCTTTGACTGGCTTAGTGAATGTTTTGGCTAGTTTCTAATAAGCGCCCGGGCGCTTATCTAGGATTTTGACTCTAACATTGTAACTCTAATAAGCGCCCGGGCGCTTATTAGAGGGGGGCGCTTATAAAATTATTAGATTTCGCTAAGCGAAAGATATTGGTTTCGGCGGCGTTCTATCTATCTATCTAATCTATGTACGGCGAAGGTTTTTTAGTATCGCACTTACTAACATAAAATTCTTTTATTTCTATTTCTTTTTATCCTTGCTCTCATGACCATGATATGTTTTCGTATATTTCGTGAACTGTAAAGTGTATTTACGACGTAGTCACAAAAAAAGGATCTTTCTCTAAAGGAAAAGCAAAAAGAAGGGTTTTAATTACTTTTTTGATTCGAAGTACCACTGTGAAATTTAAATTAAGTGAACTTTAGTGACGCTTGTGATGTTGATATCCTTCGAAGATCAACTGCAGTGAAGAAGAAGCATTACAAGCAGTTTTAATTTTTAACTCTAGCTTCAAACCGTCTATTACAAACAAACTATTTGTTTGTTATTTGATTTGTTTATTTTGTTTGAGTATTTTGGATAGATTTTCGTTTTTTAAAATTTTTTCGAACAAATCTTTTTTTCTTATCTTATCTCTTTTGGCTCACGTTTTTCTTATAAAATCATTTTTTAAAAAAAATTCATGGTTGTAGCTCATACAAGTATATTTCTTTTGTTTCAATTTGTGATGTGATAATAATTGATATTAATAAAGTTAGGTTTACACAATAAAACTTTTGTTATTTCTATGCTTACACTAGCAGATCTTTTTAACAAAATGCACAGTAGTACAACTAGGCTCAGAAACAGGAAGTTTATGCGGAAATACGAAAACACGTATCACTATGGAGACGGGTTTATTATAAATTCCGCTCTGCAACCCAATGAAACCCTCAAGTATGTATTTAGAATGGGCGTTATGAGTATGTTTATCTGCCAATTTGAGACCATCAAACTTATTGGTGAAAATTCTTATAAAACTGTTTGGAAGAACGAGTCATCACGTGACTAAATGCTCACTATCCCAAACAAATTTAACAAGGTTTACACTGTCAAGTTTTGATGGTCTCAAATTGGCAGTTAAACTGTATGTTATTTATAGGTCGCTATTAATAAAAAAACATAAGCGAAATCTTTCGACCATCCGGTCGTGTTGTTTTTGGATTAACAAGGGTGCTTATTAGAGGGGGGCGCTTAAAAGAGGGGGGCGCTTAAAAGAGGGGGGCGCTAAAAAGAGGAAATACGGTATGTAAGTTTTCATAAAAAAAGGAGGGCCTTTAAAGACATATAATAAGTAATTCATTATCATAACTAAAAGAAGGGGTGCAATGCTGACTTGACGTACCGCTTAGGCCTGGAAATAGTTTTGATGAAATTTTGACATCTTGTATAGAACTGGAGGATGGGAAAAAGGGCAGTGGCTTTATATGAATAAAAACAAGATCAATAAGAAAGATTCCATGTTCTTCAAAAGTTGTGGGACCAAGGACCCTCCAAATGTTAGGTGGGACCTGGGACACAACACAGCTGTATGTCAGATCTTTTCGCTCATTGGGTCGGGAGAGTTTGGAAATACTATCCAGCAAGAAAAGTTAGTATTTTGTATTGTAGTTTCGTCTTATAGTTTACATGCATTATTACAAAATGAGCTCAGACTTTATTACAAAATGCGGCAGCTTTTCTTTATTACAAAACTAGGCAAAAATTTATTACAAAACAAGCCAGTTCCTTTATTACAAAATGAGCCGTTTTTATTACAAAACACGGCAGGTATTACAAAATGAGCCGAATTTGTTACAAAACACGGCAGGTATTACAAAACGAGCCGTTTATTACAAAACACGGCACAACACCCAGCAGGGACATAGTCTTGTAGGGCTTTTCCTCGTTTCTGGAATTCAATTCCACAAAAACTACAAAGCTTCTTTGCAATTTCACTTGACTGATTGCAGCTTGAACAAACCTTAAAGTAATCCAATAACGAAACCAGGTAATGTTCTTTCACTTTTAATACAAGCAGCTGCATACAAGTAGCATAATCAACATGATTAAACCAACCACAGCTGCTTTATATAGAAGTTATTACATTCACAAACTTTGTTAAATTATGAATATGTTGGTAAAAATAAATTGCTTTCAAATAAACATTAACATCAAGGCTAGGCATATACCTTATATCGCTTAGCATAGGTCATATTATTTTTCTTTAATACTTTTTGGGGAGGCTCACCAGCTGTAACATCTATCAAAATAAAAATGTCAATCATTTAGACATTTATGAGAAAATGCAGGCATGTTTGGTACTTCTGTCACATCAGTATATTGTACCCGTAATGTATTGTAATGTATTGTTTCTGTAATAAAATCACTAAAAATAGAGGGGCCTTAAATGATTTGTTTTTTCTTTCAGACGCCACTGTCATACTGTCTATTATTTACATATGTCTGTATTATTTACAAAAGCCACTATGTATTTGATAAAATTCTTATCAGTCTACACATTGTATCATAAAGAACAAAATTGTTGAATATTCATTTCATGTATACGTTATACTTACTGTTGTCTATATTTTCCTGGTGTTATCAGTCAGCAGTATCTGTCAGGTAGTCAATAGTTAATGCTTATGTTTGTACTGAAAATCAAATAAAAACCATCTTTATTCTATGTCTTTGTCTTTCAGAGCAATAAAAACAGAAACAGACTTGGATTTTACGTATTATATAAATTTACGTCACTGAAACTTTCCATTGGTATTCTCAACAACTACTTTCTTACAGCAGCTGAGTATTTCTGGAAATGATTTTATTGTATATTTATACCAACAAATGGCTGGGTGTTGCGTGTTCACAGTCTGTGTACCTTATAATTTGGAAGAGTTTAAATGGATTGCGTATTTCAGGCAGTATGGAGGAGGACAAGGAGGAAGAGGAAACTTAAAAGTGTTTTCATTACAAGCTTATACCTTGTCTCACCCAAAAATCATGCAAAGCAATCTAATAATCATTGAACTGTATTTTTTATTTGAATCGTAATCAAACAATGAAAAAGCTAAGAGCCTCAAGTATGCAAGTAGAAAGATCTACCTGTGCAAGGAAGCATATATGTATACGAAGAACATTATAAACTTGTAAACCAATTTTGTTGACTTTATGTTCTTTGTAGCTAGGTTACCATTTTGTATAAGTTTGGTCCAGCTACTAAATGTGAATAGCATGAGTCATGTATACAGCTTGAATTGTCTTACATTCTTTTGGCACTTTCTCATGAAGTTCACTTAGGTTGGATAATCATTTTCAAGAATGCATCAAAATAAGTTTATAATACAAAGTTCTCTGATTCGCAATTAGCGAAATTTAATAAGATCTTCTGTGTCATAATTTTAGTGGGTGAAACTTTATAATAGAGTATTAGGAACAAAATTGAAATAGAACAATAGTTAATCTAGACAAGACGGATTGATGGATGGATTTTTTAAAAAAGAAAAACAATATGATGAAATCTATAAAATAAAAAGATGTGTTTATTTTATGAAAGAAGTATAAATACAGTTGAAATCTGTTTTCCTCTTATGAAACTCCGTACACTTTTCACCTTTTTTATTTTTAAAGTATGACTCCATCATTGTGGTTAGTATTGGTAGTAAGACCATTAACACATGTTGATTGTATATAAGTACCACCACCTACTGCTGGAAATCCAACAGATGACAAACCGTGAAAGCCTGGTACTTTATGGACCGAAATATGGCCAAGTAGCAGACTCAGTATAATGAGGAACTTATTTACAACACAGCCCTAAAGAAACTTCACACAAGTGACAAGTGAAAATTCAATATAATATTTATATTATATAATATATAATATTTTAATCAAGTAAGTAATGTCATTATAGCATTCAACATTCAAGAAAAGAATATATAAAGTTTCACTACTTTACTACTGTCAGTTTATTGAAGTTAATTTACAACTAAACTAACGGAGATCTGTAAACTGGGTAGATTAGGTTCAGTCCAAGCAGAAGGGCATAAGCGCACATACATAATAGTAAAAAAGGTCTTGCTAGCAAGAGCTCATCTAGCATACCAAACAAATCGAAATAAATGCGACTCTCACCTGAAGTAAGTACGTCATTCTGTTCTAAGGTATTACTTTCCATTATTGTAGTAGAGGTAATAAAAGAAAAGACACACAGCAACCTACGAGATGCAATGTGAAAATTTCGCAGGAAATTCAAAGCACGCTTGCGCGAACTAGGCTAATAATATGACAGTCATCCCCTCAGTCTATAATAAATTTATTACTATCATAGTTTAAAGCCAAAAGCAAATTTTATGATTATAATAGTTTCCTTCGGCGATAATGTGTTGGACATCTGAGACTCTCATTTAAAGAATTGCTTACGTAAAATTATTTAAAGCGTGGGAAACAGTGGCTTTGTTTTTCGATTTGACTCTCCGACGAGTATCAAAATGACTCCCTTAAAGAGCCATTTAACTTACATCATTTATGATCACTTAAAGGAGTCAAATTGACTCCCTTCAAGGTGGTCATTTTAAGGAAATTGAAATTGACACCCCTTAAAAGCAAAATGACTCCCTTAAGATGCTCTCTGTATCATCTGATTTACTCTCTTAGGTTATCATTGTTCAATGCCTCCCGTTTTGGAGTCGCAATGACTCCGCTAAAACTGTCAGTGTGTTTTCAATTGATTACCGGCATTTTTCAAAGGACCCCTAAAGAATGCATTCAAAAATCCAGATATCTACGAAAATTGAAAGCTGATTTCTTTCATTAGCGTTATTATTAATATCATTCATTGTTAGCGAAAATAAGATCACAATTGGACTATAACCGAGAAACTAGTGATAAACATTTAGACGTTACATAGCATTCGCCGAATTTGGTAACAATACCTCAATATGGTTATAGCCACAGTTTGGTAGTACAAGATAATCTTGGAAAGACTTAACTTGAAACATAACATGCGTCTTTCATTAGAAATTACATCTTTAAAATATAGGATAAGTGTTTTGGTAATCTTAATGTCTTAAGATGTAAATACTCAAAGTCTCAAAATTCAGATTAGCTGTTTATGAGATGATTTTTCTAATTTTTAATCTGATTTTCTGAAGCTAAATCATTGGTACAAACATGATCAACAACGACGGGGAATGCGGAAAATTTGGTAAATTTTGAAAACATGTAATTATATATATGAGCTAATAAATATAAAACAAGAATCAGTATTTAAGGAATCTTTGATCAGTAGCAGTAATTAGTCAGTCACATCAATTGTTTTTGGTGATCATCCACTTAACTTCATACAATTCGCTCCACACTGACAGAGGGATTAACACTGACACAGGGATTAACTCCCATTCACATTGAAATGGTTTCATAACAGCAGTTGCTTCATTATCAGTTTTCATATGCTGTATATATGTATCAGCTTTAAGAGTAGGTCTTCTTCGACACTTCAGTAAAAAGGCTGATCCAATGTCATTATCACCAAAACAAACTCTATTTGGTTGTGTTTTAGAAGTTCATAACGCTGCTTTGAAGATTTGGATACACATACACATTAACCTTACCAATATAGAGAAATCATAGAATTGTTAAGATAACACTGCTTTTTCGCTATTCAGGTTTTTGCAGGATGCTCTATAAACAATTTTTGGAATTGTAGTTTTTCTAAAATAGGACAAATCTGCTTGTATCCTTTCTTTTTCAGTTATATTTCAACATGTGCATAGTGGCGTTTTTATAATGAAATTATCTATGTATAAATATCGATGATGCATTTTCTCTAATCTTATGCGGAAAAGAGAACATGAAAAACAGAAAACTGAACCTGCCTAAAAAAGGTTTCTAAATATACATGGTTTTCAAATGTTATTTCATAAATTGTAATTTGTTTTTTATCACGCTCATTCCAAAAACTATGATATTTATAAGATAACAACAGATGTAATAAAACTTCAAAAAAGTCAATAGGATAGGTTTGTATTTTTAACAGTACTTGAGAGAGTTCATGTTTTTTTTTTTTACTAGAACACCTTAATTTTGGCTGAGCCTGGATGTGCTTATTTTTTCAGTAAGTTTGAACCTCGGATGTTCTAATTGACGTTCTTAATACAAGGTGCTTTTAAGCGACGGAGATGAGGACTCCGTCGGAGTAGAAGAGTTTGATGGTGTAGAAGTGGTGTTGCTGTAGTAACTAAAACCTTTTGTACGCATTTTTCCGATTACTTTGAAAACATAAAAATATTTAATCTTTTAAATGATTTATGTCTCAGCTTCATGTTCTAATTTTTTAGCTTCGAGGCTGGACACGTTCTTTCGATGTTCTTAATTTTTTGACAAATTTCAGCCCAGGGATATGTTAAAGCGTAGCTGGATGCAGAGCGATAGATTTTGCTATGTTCTATGTGTGTTGTCAGGAATTTCAGGAATGTATGTGATTGTTTTTTTCGCCAATTAAATTGCTTGAAAGCTTATTTTCAACCAATGAAAAGACGTGAAATAAATTGTGCAAACTTCTGTTTGACTTGTTTTTTATCCTAGCTATACGCGGAGTAGTGTTCGAAGCTACAAGATTTTGATTTGGGATTTCGATCAAGAGGAAAAAGTGTACAAGTGAACTGGGTAATATGCTCAGCATCTTAAAAATTACCCAAACGTTAGCTTATATTTATTTAGAACGCCTGCTTTGAATAAAAAACATGTTTTATTTTGAGGGAAATAATTTATTTGGTAAAGAAGGTCGTTGAAAAATGCAGTACAATACTGATGTGGACCTACTGCATGTATATATAAATATTAACATAACACTTGACAAAGATTTTTAATAAATCGAAATATTGTGAAAATTTCTTGTGTGTTTTTTTGTCTTATATATAAATATAAACGTATAAAAGGATGTAAGAAGAAAACAATTTTTCGTTGAACTTTAAGTTTCTTGCTTCACGGATTCATCAGCTAACTGAAGTGGTTTTAAAATAAAGTAAAATTGCTCCTGACTGTCGAGCACTTTCAGAGAAGAGAAATGTATGCTAATATATATAATGAACTAAAATTGCTCTCTGATAATTAACTACCTTAATGGAAGAAATTTTGGCAGGGAGAAATTTCGGCCGATTTGGTGGATTGCTTCAAAAACCGCCAAAATTTCTTCCCCCCAAATATTTCTTCCCTTAAGGTAGTAGGAGTTAAAATACTTAGAGAATGCAAATATAAAAACATGGGGAAAAACAAAAAAAAAAAACCTGGAAATCTAAAAAGCTGAAAAAATGACCAAGAACAAAAGGATTAAGAATTTAGAACCTAGATTAGCATGCCTAACAAGACAAAAAGAACCAAAGGTTTAATGGAGTAATGATGTGTAGTTCTCAAAGGGAAAAATTGAATATAATAATAAAAAAGTTTCTGAATTTTTTTATCTTCTTCCATGCAGCATGCTCAAAATATATTGATATAAAATAAATTAATTAGATAACTATATATACTAAATAAAATAAACAATGTATATGTAAAATACAATGAAATAATACTAAACAGTACGATATACAAGAAGACATACTACATTTCTGAGAATATAACCACATTTTTTTAGGCACAGTTTGAAACCATGTGTTTATTTGTTCATTAAAGGAAGTGACGGTTAATAGCGTTTTTCTTATTTTTTACATAAGAATATATTTTCTGTAATGTGCAGGCAATTTGTCTCAACACAAAAGCATATATTCACCCATAACTGAAAAATAAAACATCCAAAATCAGCATTTTTGTCTCTTTGATAACACTTTTTCAGCAATAATATTGAGGTCTATTCTCTCTCTTATACGTCATCTTGAATTTTCATGCATTGCTAGTTATCATATCTGACTTGACAACAGTTAACTTTCTTTTATTGAACATATCGTTCTAAGCTGGGATTATCAACACAGCCACTCTGGACAAACAGTCTTCAATTCCATCCAAGTAAAATAACAATGACTTCAGCTTGATGATTGAAGGAATGCATTGAAATGCAGATATCTAAACCTCAATAAAAGGGGTAGCTACATATCTAGTCTACCATTCCGCACTTAAATTATTAGAGGGTTCAAATCAAAAAATAATTACAATATCAAGTCAGGAATTTTTATCATTGATTTATATAAGCAAGAACATTAATCACCAGTAATTCTAATACTTTCAAAACTCTGCTATATCTGTTTTTGTACCTGACACAGTCATTGTCTCCTCTTGCCACTCATTTAAGTATTTTAAAAAGACATTTGTTTGTATTTTTTTAAATATTTCATGCGCACAATCTAAAAACATGACTGCATACTTCATATAGATAAAAGCTTACTACTTCATGTGTGTCTACATACATCTTAACACATCTACATGTGAAAATGCAAAGTCATATGAAAACAGAAAACATAGTAAGGAAAACTGAAGCAGCCAGTGACACAACACACTCAGCCATAACCTAATCACAGTGAAACGAAGCGATTTCTTGCACATAGTAGATATTCATACCGAGTTTTCGTTTGTTTTGAAATAAAAAATTTCTGCCATTTCATTACAGGTGTCCTTGCAGTTCAGAATAATATCACATGACATACAAGAATTTACTGAACGTCACGTGATTAAAGTGACGGGAAAAGATATAGACGAAAAGAAAATGGCGTAGATATATGCCCCAGAAAAATGAAAGTCGTGGGAGATCGTGGTCTTCCCTGATTCTATTTTCACAAGATTTGATTAATTTAATGCTTTATCTTGCCTTGACAATTAGCAGGATATCAGGGAATTCCTCCTTCCATCGATAAAACACCAACAGATTTCGCTCTGTGCGAGGCTATAAATGGCTGCTTATCATCCTTATAAGGCAGAATACAATTTAAGTCTTGTTTAAAAGTCTAAAAGCTTCTTTGACAAAAGTCTATCTGAACTGAGATTGTACAGAAAACGTGTAGATAAAGTAAAAAGAGGCTTTTTGAGACTTATCATTTTGATTGCTTCATGCCGCATGGCCGCCATTTTTGACAACACACATAGGACCGTCTTTGTTTTCTTAAAACAAAAGAAATTCAATAAACATTTTTGTTTGTCGAATCTTGCTCTGCATCCAGCTACGCTTTAACATATCCCTGTTCAGCCTAAATGTTCTTATAAACTTGGTTCTAATACAAAAAAAACGTGTTTCACAACCGCTTTTGTTAAACTTTCGGTGGAGAGCATTATTTTGAATACATTTATTTGAACGACATTTTTCGGAGGAAATACTTTCGGTGGCCAAACTTTCGGACACTTTGGATTTCGGACGGAAAAGCCTTCGGACGACATTCTATTTCATAAATCTGTAGCATGATGAGGAAGAAGTCCCGAACATCCTGGATACAAAAACAACATAGGCTAAGGTTACGCAAGAAAAGGAGAGCACTGGAAAAAGTTATGATATTACTTCGGCCTATTTTATGTGTTTTGGAGACTTATCAAATAAAATAGGAATGGTCATGTAACTTGGGTAATTTTCCCTAAACTTCCTAGCTATCCCTGAAAGACGGTGGTTGTGAAAGGAAGACCATATTATCGACAACAAGTCGGATAATGGCGACATTTACATAAACTAAAAGTTTGATGTTTTTTATTGTAGTGTTTTCAGATGTTTCAAACCTTTGTTTCAAAGAAATCTTACATAAGTTTGAATGAACAAGAAATAACATATATTCATCAAAAATTCCGCATTCCCAGTCATCGTTAATCAAGCTTCAGATTTATTTTAGTCGTCTTAAAATCACATGTCCTATTAACGATTGAAGAGCATTTAATTGCATAATCTGTTGAATGGAAATCACAATAAATAAAAACAGATTTTCACGGATTTTGTTGCTAAACAATATCCAACTTAATGAGATATATGCTTACATCGTGTAATCAAACCATAAAGCGTTAATATTTTATCCTGTGAGTTATCTCAAACATGTTGGTACATTAAACTACTCTTTTTAGATTCAAACTTACATTTAGGGACGAAAATATTTTGGCGGAAAACGTTTTGGCGGATATACTTTCGGACACTTTTTTGGATTTTTTCATAAGGGACACTTAGCCATTTCCCGGTACTGACTCAAAAAGTGAACGAAATTCTATAAGACAAACACCTCTTTAAGAGCGTTTCTTTCAGATCGTACCTTGGCCTATTTAAATCCCAAAACTTTTATCTTATGAACTTGCTCGGTTATAAAATTTCAGGCGAAGGGGCTGATCATGTTGAGCTTTTCATCCGGGCAGGGCAAGACGAGACGTTTTGACGTGATCCTAGCTTTTGTGTAATTTTTGCTGAAATTTTTTTCTGATCATATGGTAAACGCAAAGAAAATCACCCTGTCTCGGTTAGGTGGGATCTCGTTTATTTAAGCCAGGATCCCCTATAAGTGAGGCGGGGTTTTTTTCATATGATCACAGTTATCCCTTGTTGCCTGGACGATGTAATATTTCACGCGTGCGCAGTAATTACAATCAGCCCGTTAAGAATATTTCTAATGACAGTAATTATGTGTACTCGTCTGATTGTGTTTTTAAGAAATTAATGATGCAAATCTGTGTGTTTTTCTTCAATAATTTTCCGAAGTATAATCATTTTCTTGAAAATTAAATATCAATGGAAAGTACTGACAAATGGCTTTTTTGTGATGTAATTTCGCAATACTTTCACAAATAATTGTTAAGAAATAGACACTGAAAGTTAGCGGATAAGTCTTTCTGAGACACCATGTATTAACATTTTAATCGTATGATTGATTACATCTCTGTGCTGTTCGCAGGGCCATTTAATCTGTAGTAGCCCGTTCCTTTGTAGACGACCCTGCTCTAAAAAAACAACAACAAAAAAGCTTTTAATAACTTTCGAACGTTTCCTTATTCTCATCGCTTATGAAATCTGATTGGCTAACAAAATAGTCCTATTGTCTAGATAGTGATTTCATTAGCTAAGAAAGTAGTACCACGTTTTTGTTGATAAAACAAAAAATAACAGTGCCAGGATAATGCAGGGATTGCGAAAGAAACAAGAGAAAAATATTTTTTGTACTGAAGCTACTACGCTTAACCCGTTATCGTATGATAATAATAACTTTTGGACACAAGAACACCTTAATTGCATAAAAGTGACATGTAAATATTTAAGGATTAAGAAATCTGATTACTTAGCTGCTGCATAGAGTTCCTTTGCATTTTACTCACAAGTATCCTATCTAAATCCGTTAAAATAAGCAGTCACTCAATTAATGTCTGGATGTTATAGTTATAAATTCAGTTAACGGTTTAATAAACAGGATTACAACAGACCTTAACTGCAGGCTATGCAAGAATAGAATTAATATAAAAAATTGTTTTTCAGGCCACAACCAAATCAGAAATTTGACAAAACTTTATAAACTACTAAATCTAGTCTGGGTCAACATATACTACATTCATAGTTGCTTATAGAAAGTAAAGGTCCGTGTAAGATTTTACCCTCAGGTATCATTTCTTTATTAAAACATCACAAATGTCTTGATGAAATTGTTTGAAAGTGAGGCAAGATCTGCTGTGACATATTTTCCGAAAAGGTCTATAATCAAGTTATCTCTCAATCTCGTGGGTATCAAAAAAATGGAGACAAAAAAATTACCGCAGTTTTTGAAGTAAACATTTATCCAATTTATTCTCATATTTTTTATATCAATGGAACCCTTATCTTTTTGTCGTTCTCATGATTTATTTTTCGTAGGAAATGGAAAAGAAGAAGAAAACAAAATCGACAGAATAAGTTTGAAAAACTCATTAATTTCTTATGATTGGATATACTTTGAAAAGCGCTGTAACATTTCTTGTTTCTAATTTTTTGACACTATACTACAATTCAATATGCTGTATTTACTTCCTTTGTGATTACTTTATGCAATGTTTTGAATAGTTGTGAGAATTGTTTTGAGACTGTTTATTGAACGGATAATCAAAAACACACAACGGCGAACGACAGAAGTATGCTAATATTTTAAGTATTAGAAAAACGACTTTAGAATGTACAAAACTTTATTTTCCACAGTTTTTCCTCATTCCTGCTATTTCTTGACCAAAGCTCCGAATTAATTTAAATTCAATTATTCATAGGATCCGACTGTTAACACGATGACTTAAATATAAGCGTATTAGAATTATCATTCATTAGTGACCATAACCCAAAATATATTTTCTTTCCAAAACTTTCTGTTCCACAACTTTTCCTCATTCCTGAAAGATGAAAACAAACATGATAGAGTTTATTCAAAAAAGAAATATCAGAAAAAGTTGCTTATGAAATCAGACAATGTGATTGGTTTCTTGCAGGGTTATGTATTCTATGCTAAATAACAAAAACGTTACTTACCATTCTTCTCATAGTAAGTGATCTTCCTATGCAAACTAAATTCTTCATTATTATGTCTGTCAAGTGTTAACCATCTAAGACGATGTCGATCAACTGCTCCTTTCCGAAATTAAAAATGTCGATAACACATAGAATGAAGAAACCTAACAAATAATTGAAGAAATGTGATGTATGTCAACTATTGTGAAGCCACGAATTCTAATCCAGTATAATTACATTACATTCGGTAATGGTGAAAACGTAGGAAGTAACGGAGGAAGTGGCGGTAGTGGAGGAAAACTTGGAAATGGAGGAAGCGGTGGTAGTGGCGGAAGTGGTGGCAGTGGAGGAACATTCGGTAATGGTGGAAACAGAGGAAGTAACGGAGGAAGTCGTGGCAGTGGAGGAAACTTTGGAAATGGTGGAAGCGGTGGGAGTGGCGGAAGTGGTGGCAGTGGAAAAAAATTTGGTAATGGTGGAAGCGGTGGTAGTGGCGGAAGTGGTGGCAGTGGAGGAACATTTGGTAATGGTGGAAACGGAGGAAGTATGGGAGGAAGTGGTGGCAGTGGAGGAAACTTTGGAAATGGTGGAACCGGAGGAAGTAACGGAATAAATGGAGGGGGAAATGAAAATCTTTTCATTGGTCATAGTAACAATCATAACGGTAATGAAAATGCGTCACATTAATTTTTTTTGCGCTTTTTCTACACTTTATTGCTTTCCAATAGTAACAACTCCTTGGATGAGAATTTACTGCTTACTTTCAAGCCACACATATTTGAACTTTGCGAATGGGAATTGAGTTTCAATCAAACTTATTATGGAAGCAGCTCTTCACCTCAATTTGTGCTGTCTTGAGTTTTCACTAGATGAAATTTTATTAAACAAAAAGTCTTGCTGTCTATGCTTCTTTGATTGCACTCATGGAGATATTGGTCGTTTTAAAAAATCAAAGATTAAATAAATTTAATTCAGATCCAAGTAATTTCTCAAATTATTCAGAATATAAACATAATTGTAATGCAAAGATGAACGGTCATCCGCAGAGAGCTATGGCTGGAGTCAGGCTGGATATGGTACTGGCTGTCAAGATGCTAATGTACAACCATATTGCCGGAAGACTTGTGGTCTTTGCAACATTAGCAAAAGTAAGAGCGATAACAACGACGTTTTTTGTCATTATGAATGGTATTACACTAGCAGTGCTCCTTAATAAAAAGGAATTGTTAACTTAGCTTTTAACGACACATCAAGACAATCTTTTCAGATTTTAATGCTATTTTCTGCAAATTTTAAGCAAACTCTTGAATAGTTCAGTTACTATCTTCAGTTTATTCCGATCTAAGTAATTTCTCAAATTATTCGGAATATAAACATAATTGTATTTAGGAGGCTGTGGATGCAAAGATGAACGCTCATCTGCAGAGTGCTATGGCTGGAGTCAGGCTGGATATGGTACTGGCTGTCAAGATGCTAATGTACAACGATATTGCCGGAAGACTTGCGGCTTATGCTGATTTATTATTTACTATTTCATCATTTCTGCTAACCACGCATTGATACGGTTGTATTATTATACACATAAAGTAAATAACATTCACCACGCATTTGACTTAACGTTTTTGTGATTGTTCCAACATTCACCACACCCATGATAAATTTCAGTTCGTACAAAGATGATCGAGAGTCCATAAAATGATAAATTTGTCTTGCAATTATCCTCGTTAAAGAAAAGATTCAAAATGCAATTGAAATAATTT
Source organism: Turritopsis dohrnii (assembly GCA_027922465.2). Taxonomy (NCBI): domain Eukaryota; kingdom Metazoa; phylum Cnidaria; class Hydrozoa; order Anthoathecata; family Oceaniidae; genus Turritopsis; species Turritopsis dohrnii. The sequence continues at coordinate 237,469 of BQMF02000384.1, read as the reverse complement.
TCCCGGTCATTCTAGAAATGATTTTTGCATTGGTCAAACCTGAATTGATTTAAGGTAATTCTGTCAACGAAACAAAGGCGTTGCTATTACTGGAGATCCATTTAAAATCCTATTTTAATAATAAGTAAAACAATATGATATAGCTCTTGTTTTTACCTCACAATGAGGGAATATTGACTTTTGCCATTACGAAGTGATTGATTCATTACCAGTTCTTTCACTAACCCTTTCTAAGTAAGAAATGACAATTTAAGGTATTGCTGTGGTAATGCGATAATTGCAAAGTTTTCCATTGAAAATCTATGGACATTAATCTAGATTCTATTAATTAACCTATATTCGTTGGTTGAAAATTAAGGATGACAATGGTGTCATACTAATTTGATTTTTACATTTCGCTTATTTGCAGCTGACTTACGGCCTTTAACAGCTGCTTTACTTTATTGTTTTATCTTCTTCTTCTATACGCAACACATGGTGTAATTGCCTTATACTTACAGAATAACTAAATATTTGAATGCATATCAGCATTTATAACTGAAAGATGTTGCATTTTCCTTCAAGCGCCATTTCCTCGAATCTGATAGTGATTGGTTCCTCACAGTATTGAAACCATGAACTTAAAACTGAGAATTATACTTTTTAAGAGCGTGCCACATTCTGAAAATCAGCCTTTATATCCATAGAATTAAAATAGAGTTCTTTCAAAAAAACATAAATTTAATATTTCGAAACAGAAGAAAATTAGACACATTAAAAGTAACGAAGGACGAGATAAAAATGCGTCAACATTTTTCTTGTGAGATAACGTCCACGAGAGATTATCTCATTTTTTACTTTATTTGAGCGCTTCTATATAGCCGATTCTCTGTTTGTTTGTTTTTCAAATCACGTATACGCGAGGTATTTGAAATGCAAATCGATCGTCGTGTAGCCAAAAAATCATTACGTCGTGCATCAATTTACATGAAATCAATACATGAAGCGAACGTGCAGTATCTTCAAAATTCCAGCGCAGTAACGCCACTAAGATTTTAAAGTTTCTTTGATCAATGTTAAATGGATTTAAAAAGAACTTAAAATTCCAAAGGGTCGTAAGGAATACTTTGTATATCAATATTGTGTAAACAGAGTGAAATAAGCGAGCTTATGTTTTTTAAATGTCTATGGCTTGTGTTTCCGTTCGTTTGTACACCTGGTGTGGGTTGTGTTGGTATCTAAATTCTGGATTAGTACAGCTCAGCTCATTGTCCTTCTCAACTCTAACATCAAAAATATCTGTCTAATGCATCACTTTTATTTGACCTTTCTCTAGCTATTTAAATAATTTTGAATGCAACCATTTGTTAGCCCAACAGTATTAATTAGTTTTTATTTCTATTAACTTTTCATTTGTGATATCAGTTTTTAACTTTTACTAATTACTACGATCAGCCTTCCTAATCACCATGCACCGTGCCATCTACAAATTCAAACACTGCACATACAGTGTGTTTCGTAATGTTGGAAATGGAAATTTTAAAGCTGTTTTTTTAAATGAATATACCGAATTTCAAAACAATTTTTATACCGTTGGAAAGCCATTTTCAAGTTCTTTCGGATAGTATGTTTTTGTGAAAAATGAAAAAGTGGTTTTTGATAAAATAAGGAAAATGTCTTGGAAAAATGTAATTAAATTTTTAATGGTCCATTAAGATTTGAATGAAAAGAAAAGATTTTTTTAAACAATGACAGCAATTTGGAAAACAATAAACAAATTTAAGCTGTGTGTTCACGAAAAATGTCAAACTTTTTTGTTTTAAAATATCAATTTGGGGTTCTCAGCGCAAACATAAAATTAATAACACCGTTATTTGCTATGATCTTCCATCAGTACCTCCTAAATACGTCATGGAAACTTTGTCGCTTGGTCCACGAAATGCTGTTTTGGAAAACTTTGACAAAAACGATCTTCTTGCGGAGCTAGACGATCTTTTACGCTATTGCAGAAGAAACGAAGTGAGTGATGAAGTTATGACCGATATCAACGTCAAAACACTCGCGTACGTCAAACGTTGTCAGAAAAATTCGCGGAACATCCAAATTACTCATCGTTACTTAAAAGAGAACGATCTTGTAGCAGTACCGTTCGATTTGTTTGATGGAAAGTAGTGTGTACAAAGAAAAACTTGATAATATTATCAAGCTCCCGCAATTTGAAAAACACGTAAAAACACGGAAAAATGAAAAGCATCCGATCTTGAAGGAAGAGGAACGCGTTGTTGAACCTTTGCAAGAGTTGAAAGATTCAGAAAATATCAGTGAAACGTTATATGACAAACTGAAACCTATTGGAAGCCAACCACCGCGACTTTACGGCTTGGCAAAAGTCCATAAAACCGACACACCGCTGAGACCAGTGCTTTCGATGCCAGGTTCCGCCTACTACCGTATTGGCAAACAAGCGGCTGTTTGGTTATCAATTGTCGACGAATGTCAAATTAATACATCAACTAAAACGATATCTGAATCTCTCGGAAAAATAAACTTGGATGATGATGCAGAAGTCATTAGTTTTGATGTAAGCTCACTGTATACAAATGTACCGGTCGTTGAAGCGATAAATCACTGCGCAGACCTACTATACTCGGGAAAGTACGAACAACCCCCCTGTTTCCAAGGAAACTTTTGTACAGTTGTCAATCATGTGCAGTTGTGATGTCTTGATGTTGACACACGATGGTATTTATCGACAGAAGGATGGTTTGGCTATGGGAAGTCCTCCAGCGCCCAATTTCGCTAATGGTTGGCTAAGCAAGTCCGATACTAGAATCAAAGGAGATGCCAAGCTGTATGCAAGGTACATGGACGATATTCTTTGCGATATCAAGTCCTGTGACATCGATGAAAAACTTGCGGAAATAAATGAATACCATCCACAGCTAATCTTCACCATTGAACGTGAAAAAGACGGCACAATTCCATTTCTCGATATGAAGATCATTGGCAACGAAGGAAATCTATCGTCAACGTGGTATACTAAAGATTCTGATACAGGACTTACAATGAACTTTCACGCATTAGCACCTGTTAAGTACAAACGATCCGTTGTTTCCGGGATGATCTACAGAATCTGCAACTCCTGCAGCTTATGGACAAACGTTCATAAAATTCTGGACAAGGCAAAAACGATACTCGAAAACAACCAGTATCCTGCTTCGTTCTATAACCCTATCATTGAAGAGACATTAGACAAGATTCGAACACCAGAAAGAGAGACGGAAAATGAAGAAGACGAGACGAAAGAGAAGAAATTGATCTTTCTTCAATATAGGGGAAAAGTTACTGATAATTTTGAACGGTCCCTTAAACGAATAGATGCACCGTGTAAAGTGATCTCAACAATACGAAAAGTGCGAACGATCCTTCCTTCACTCAAAACACCTGTAGAAAAACATTTCAAAAGTCACGTGTTCTACCAAATCACGTGTTCACGATGTCAATCGTGCTATGTCGGGCAGACAGCTCGATTACGCGATTTAAGGAACATATTCAGGAGGGAAAACCCGTTAAAAAGCATTTTAAACGTTGAACCCTCTTTCGATGATATGAAAATAATTGACTCTAACTGTAATGGATTTAAGTTAATGACTCTCGAGGCTCTTTATATGAAAAGAATTAAACCATCAATAAACACTAGAGATGAATACAAAAGCTGTAGGCTAACAATAAAAATGTAATTGTCTGAATAATTTATGGGGTCCTTCGGGACAACCAATTATTTATTACGATACAATTCTATGTTTGTGAATACGCTTTTTTAGAATGGATTTTTACTTGTAGAACATGGAGTGATGATGTGTGTAAATATTTTTTAGCAGTCTATTTTTTTTTAGCAGACAGTTTAACTGTTTTTACTTTTTGTTTTTAGATATTGACCTGATGATGGAGTATACCTCCGAAATATATTGTTACAAAAATATACATTGTTGATTCCTGTTTCAAACTACCTATTAAGACAAAAGCAAAAAAAAAAGGTTTCTTTGTATCTAGTTGATGTACTGTTTTGAAAGCCAAGTCAACAATAGTCCTTGAAATATAAAATTAATAATAATTTTAATAGAAAAACGTTATTCCTATTGGTTCACCAGCCAAAAAAAAAGTCTCGTTCGATTGAGGTTGCAATTTGTTTCTCACTGACGTCGCACACAAAAAAAGAAATAATTTCGCGCACAACTTAATCTACCATTTTGCGTGACTTACAAACAAACAAACGGAGAATCGGCTATCAGGTGGTGATGCAACGCAGGCTGATAATGGGCGGCGAGCGACGCCACCTTGGCGGCTAGTCTGTATATTAACAGCCGATTCTCCGTTTGTTTGTTTGTTTGTTTGTTTGTAAGTCACGCAAAATGGTAGATTGAGTTGTGAGCAAAAGTTTTATATTTCACGTTGACTTGGCTTTGAAAACAATACATCAACTAAATAAAAAGAGACTAACTGATTAAACATTTTGGACAAAAAGCCGCAGTGGCAGAACGTGGCAGCATGTTGGGTTTGTCAGTGTATCCTGACGCTTGCCTGACTGTCTGAGACGGTGAACTTTTTTCCGAGCAATCAAAATGTTAAAAAACCGATAGGTAAAAAAAGAGTGTCATGAAACAAAAATATTTTTTTGATTTTGTCTTAATAGTTGTCTTAATTTCTTTTAATCGTTATACGCTTCTGATCGAAAACTTTTTTTTCACTTTATTCATTTAGCACGTGCCTTTTTTTCTCTCCTCCCACTCATGTTCAACCTGCGTTGTATCACCACTGCTCCAAATTATTCCACTTAAAACCAGCGATAAGACTTCCTTTGCTGCTGGCTTTATCGCTAAATAAAGCTCGTTTGCACGTGAAGAGAAATACACTCCTGGTTCAAATCTTGCATGTTCTTAACTCAGCCGTTCATTGTCGCGGTCGCATTTAAAATGTCAGCAGACTTTACAGAATGCATTCCAAACGTGAATTTCACGTGGTTTTTATTTACGATTTTAAACTAATCAAATATCAGTTTAACAATACACTCAAAACGCAGAGAGAAAAAACTTCTCAACTTATTATTAGCTTTTGTTTTACGCGCTCTAACATGGGTGCTGTCAGAAGTAGGTGATAAAATGGTTGCTCTTAAAAAGCTCACACGGGAGAAGAAAAATATGCACGTGCTAAATGAATGAATTGAATAAAAAACTTTCGATCAGATTAAGGGGCTGGTTATATGGAAGAAATTGTCCCGCTTAGCCGAGACGGGACGTTTTAACGAGATCTCGTTATTGCATTCATTTCTTTTGTTTTATCAGATTTGGGTTATATGATGAAAAATCGTCCCGCTTAAACGGGATCTCACTTGCATAGAAGCGGGATCTCGCCTAGCCGGGACGTTTTTTCTTCATATAACACCGAGACGGGACGTTTTTCTTCATATTACACCGAGACGGGACGTTTTTTCTTCATGTAACACCGAGACGGGAAGATTTCAACTTTCCTTTTTTGGTGTCAGGCGCATATTTATGAAAAGTAATTAAAAGCTCATCCCGCTTTGCCGGGATGATTATTTTTCATGTAACCTCGGGACAAAAAACACCCTCAAGAATTTTTCTCCCGGCTAAACGGGACAATTTCTTCCATATAACCAGCCCCTAAAATCGATTAAAAGAAATCGATTAAAAGAAATTAAGACAACTATTAAGGCAAAAGCAGAAAAATGTTTTGTTTCATTTTGTTTCATTACCTTTTTTTACCTATCGGTTTTTAAACATTTTGATTGTGACTTACAAAGAAACAAACAAACAGACAGATGGAGAATCGGCTATTAATATATATAGATGCACGTAATTTATACATAATATGCTCCATAATTTCTGAATTCAATATAATGCTGGCAAGCTTCCTGACAAACTTCCTAAATCACAAGCACAAAAAGAAAAACATAAAAACCCACACCGTATATAATTAACATAACTGAAATCAGAAATCTATGCTTATTAAGGTATATATTACAGTTCATTTAGTTTGATAATGTGGCAGGTACCATGTTTTTTATTTACAAGCATTTTTTACGTGAATTGACGTTCAAGACCAGTATATATATATCAAAACTTTTTATAAAATTTTTAAGATTGAATGATTTTTACAAATGACATTAATTTAATTACATATACAATCCAGGGCATTGTGAAATTTCGTATATATGTACCACCATGAACCAATGACGTAAAATTTTATCTGAATGACATAAAATAATATTAAGGTGATCCCTCAGATGTCAGTGATTATGACATACGTAAATCATATGCCTTAAACATTTGATATATGTACAGTGTGTCCACCGAAAAATGGGCACCTAACTTTCATTAAGCATATCTTTTGTTTTTCGTGCTTGTTTTTTTTTTCAATTTTCTTATTAACAGAAAGAAAATGTTTTGCTCTTTCTAAATATATGACCCTTTTCACAGAAAAACCAATTTTTCGGGAAATATAATCGATTTTACCATGAAACCATGACATTAAATCCATAACGATCAATTAACGCTTGTTTGAATAGATGTTAACGACTCGAGTAGCATGGGAAATTATAAAAAGCTAAAATATTGTAATAAAGCTGCGTTTACATAAGGAAAACTTTACGTTTTCACAAGCTTGGAACTTGAAAGTTTCATTTCTAAAACTCTTTTACAAACTTTTAAAAACTTTGAATCGTGCTTTTTGATGGGGGATTTCTACCCAGAAACTGTTGTCTAAAAGCCTGAATAACAGCTACATAACTTTTCGTCTCATGAAACTTTTTTTACCACGAAAGTTCACTGCTGGACTGTTAACTGCATAATTGAATGAATTTCATAAAAGTTTGTTTTCTCGCTTATAAAGGTTTTGGAAATGCTTGGGAATATGAAATTATTTAAACATAATAAAAAATTTAAGGTAGATTTACACAATGAAAAAAGGTTTGTGTCTTTTCAAAAAATTTCGTGACAAAATTAGCACAACACCAACAACAGTGGTTGTTTCAACGAAACAAAAGGTTAATTGCTCGTTAAAAGTCTGTTTTATTGATCATTACAAAATTAGCAAGCGTATCGAAACAAAAACTACTTAATATTTTTAAAAATAAAAATTTTTATAAATAACAACTTTTATTTTTGGAAAGCTCAAAAAAGCCTCTTTCCAACGGTATAGAAACCGCATTGTATTGTTGAAAATTCGAAAAGTTATTTGTGTTTTAAAAAAGGTGCCCACTTTCTCGTGGACACACTGTATATGTATATATATAGATATCTTCCTAATTACGAAAGGACTTCCAACATTTTAAAGCAATTTACTAATTGCCCCTGCAGCGAGCGTACGAGATACGAGATACGAGATACGAGATTGGCGAATGTCAGTTTGCGATTTTTTTCTTCATCATCTTCATCCTCCAACTTTCGTGTTGACGTTACACGGTGGAATACAATTATTAGCTGACTTTGTTTTTTTCCCGTTACAAAGCATGGTACTGCTAGTGGGAGAGACAGAATGTTTTTTCGTATCTCTTTCCTAATTTATTATTGTATTATACTATGTTATTTAGGAAGATCGTATGCTAAAATTTCTTTGACATTTTTCGTGTTACTTTTGTGTTGTTTTAGTGAGGTGAACGACAAGGATTTTGAAGCACAGCTTGAAATCCGAAATTTTTCCAATCATACATTTTATTTTTGTATATCTTTTAACTCTAAATTTTTCTTTCAATAATTTTGTTTAATTCACTAATTTTTGGCGGATCTTGCCTCCAAAAGATTTTTATGGATTTCTGTGTGTACAAGAAATCCATATTACAAGTTGTCGTTCTTCGTGTTTTTCTTCTTTGACTGTCTTCCAAACCATAATGCTGTAATGCTTTTTAAGCTCGGGATACGTACATCTCAGCTTAAGTTCCACCTCCAAATGTCTGTCTAGTCAGCATCACTTTTTTAAGGTTATTTGCTTTGTATAATGCTTTGAAATGCAGTATTGTTTTTTGTTGGTGATCAGTGTAGTTTTTAGGTCACCAATGTCTCTAAGTATGAACAGTCTTCCTAATTTTAATAAATATATAATTCGAAACGCTTCACATTCTGTATATAAAAAAAAATTTCAACTTTCAGTTATATATATATGTATAAATATTTGGATCATGTATTTTTCATGATCAAAATTTTTGTTTACTTTTTTGTTTGTGATACACTTTACATTTTTCTGTGCCTCCAAAATAAAGTAAATATTTTCTTTCGGATGCAAATAAATTTAATGGTGGAATATACAGTTTAAAGTTTTTTAGAGTGTCAACAAAGTTTTTGTAGTGTCAATTAAGATTTCATGAAGCTCTGAGGAGTACGTACACTTATAATAATATAATAATTCTTCTGTAGTGTGATTGCTCTTTTCTAACTAAAAAGTTGTACAAAGTCAAAAAGCTATGTGTTTGTATTAGGGAAAAATGTCTCAATGTTTAAGCCTTTCTAGATACAGAAGATTTTTGTTTGTTTCCTGCTTGTGTTGTATAAGTTTTAAGCTCTGTTTCCTCCTTAGCTCCAATGTTAAGTGGTTGTCTACTCTGCACCACTCTTGATTGATGATTTTCTAGCTATATTATACTGCCAATGCCCCTATAGTCTGTTCAAAAAATATGTGCACTAATTTCAGTTACCATGTGGAAACCAGATTTAACAAATTACATAAATTCCCTTGAGCCTGGTTTTTATATAAAAGCTGAAATCAGTGCATATAATTTATGAACAGACTTTAATTACGAATGATCTTCCTAATCACGCAAATTGAAATGTTCTGTGTATAAATTCAAAATACTTTATACAATTAGTAACACTACAAAATTTTTGGTATAAATTTATAGAGTAAATTTTCGTATCGTTTATTTATAAATTTATAGGTGATTTGTTTTCTAGTTGAGCACTCTGGAACACTTGTTGATTGTATTTTTTCGATTTGATTTTGGAGAGATTCACCATTAATTACTCCACCAAGAACATACCTATTCCATCAAAGAAACTGTACTTAAAGTCTTTAACTGAGAAAGTCGAAAAGGTTATAAAAAGAATGAGATGGAAAGCTTTTTTCTACGACAAGAAAGACGCTCAACAAGACGCTGAAAAAGAAACCACAAACTTTGGATTTAAAACATTCAAATGTCCGCCACAACATAATGATCTAAAGAGATTCGAAAACGACCTTCTCGATATGATACAACAAATCACGTTTAAACCTGTCCGTAATGAATTCCAAGAGCAGCTACGCAACGATATTTCAAATATAAATTCATCCGATAAGGCGTTCATACCAGCTGATAAAACTCGAAACTTCCATGAGATGAACAAGGAAACCCATGACAAGCTATATTATGAAAATATCACTAAAACCTACAAAAAGACAAACCACAAGAGATATCACCGTATCAACATGGAAGCAAAATCGATCGCAGAAGACCTTAATCTATCTGAAAAAGTAGAATGCCTTGCCCAATCGAAAGCATTTATAACACTCAAAGATCACAAAAAAAAGATTTCTTTAACCGCCCAAAATGTCGATTAATCAACCCAGCCAAGCCGGAGTTAGGAAAAGTAAGCAAGGTGATTATCGAAAATACCAATATAATCGTCCGAGAAAGCACTCAAGTCAACCAATGGCATAACACCACTGATGTAATAGAATGGTTTGAAAATATCAAAAATAAAGATAAATGCACGTTTATTCAATTTGATATCGAAGAGTTCTACCCATCCATTACAAAAACTCTACTCGAAAAATCCTTAGCACACGCAATGCAGTACACAAACATATCATCAAAACAACAGAAGGTAATCATGCACTCGAGAAAATCCTTATTATTCACAAAAAACCAACATTGGACAAAAAAGACTGCAGACCGCAATTTTGACGTAACTATGGGTAGTTTTGACGGAGCAGAACTCTGTGAAATGGTCGGTCTCTACATTCTATACCACCTTGGAGAACTGTATGGCACTAAAACGAATGGTTTGTATAGAGATGACGGTTTATGCTGTTTCGAAAACATCGACGGACCAAAATCAGAAAGAATCAGAAAGGAATTAGTTAAAATCTTCAGGGAGAAATTCTCACTTAAAATCACAATCGACACAAATTTGAAAATCGTCAACTTTTTGGACAAATGGAACATACCAACCGTTTTCGAAACCCAATAGCCAACCTGTTTACATTAACACACATTCAAACCACCCACCAAACATCATCAAACGTATTCCTACAATGATTTCGGACAGAATAAGCAGCATTTCTTCCAACAAAAATGTTTTTGACCGCGCAGCGCCAATGTACAATAACGCTCTGAAGTCAAGTGGGTATAAAGATAAGATAAAGTTCACCAAAAAAACAGCCAAGACAAAAAGAACACGATCTCGCAACATTATTTGGTTCAACCCACCATATAGCGCTAACGTAAAAACAAATGTCGCCAAGAAATTCCTTAACACCGTCACAAGAAATTTCCCGAAAAAACACAGGCTTCACAAACTCTTTAACCGGAATAATTTAAAAGTGAGCTACAGTTGCCTACCCAATTTATCGAGCATCATCTCTGCACACAACAAAAAGATATTGGACGGCCCCCAAGCTGAGCCGACGAACAAAAAGACGTGTAATTGCCAGAAAAAAGATTTGTGCCCCCCTGAGTGGAAACTGTCTCGAAGAAAGTGTTATTTACAAATGCCAAGTTAAAGCTGACGAAAATGATGAGGGTAAGCACTATATTGGGCTAACAGCTAACACCTTTAAAGAAAGATGGTATGGGCATAACCACACCTTCAGAAATGAGGACAAGGTCACTGCGTCAGAACTCTCTAAACATGTATGGGAACTACAACGAAAAAAAATATATCCCCATCGCTATCTTGGGAAATAATTGAACATGCACGACCATACATTAATGGCTCGAAGAAATGCGGCCTTTGTTTAACCGAGAAGTATCACATAATCACGTCGCAATTAGAACTCGTTAACAAAAGGTCGGAACTTATCTCAAAGTGTCGTCATGTGAATAAATACATATTAAAGAACTATAAAGCCATCCCACCAGACCCATCTTAACTTCTTTTTAATTTGTAAATGTTGTTAACAGCAACTTTTTCTGACGTTTTTAATGTGTAAAGATTTTTAACAGTTTTTAGTTTTTGTACATCTGATGAGTGCGTCTGCACGAAACTTAAAGTTATGTACTTTTGGTTCTTGTTTTTTATGTTGAAAATACATTTTTAAGAAATTAAATTTATAGAGCATATACTTTTAACGATCAAGATTTTTGATTAGGTATTTGCAGCATTGGGAATTCTGTTTGTATGTATATAATTAAGAAGATTGGAAGTACATATATCATATCAAGTTTTAACATGATGTTATGCTGTAAAGATCATTCAACCTTTTTTTCGAATTTCTTAAAGAATTTTTATAAACTTTCTTCTATTTTGTTACATTAAATTAAGTCATGTTCGGTTGATCGTTATGTCACACTTTTCTTTTATATGTAATTTGTGTATTGTTTATGTAATTATATATAAGAGTACTTTTAACATTTTTCACTCTCATTCAAACATTCAAAAGAGTCAACATATAATTTCAAATCATTTATTCATGAAAATTTTCACTGGTAGCACATTTTTGGCCAGCTGTTTGAACACATTTAACTTTAAAATTTCAATAACAAAACTCATTTTACTTTGTGTGTTACAATTTCCACCTGCTGTATGCAGTCTACACTGAGCAGCAGTCAATGTTGTGCTGTATTGTATTGTATTGTATTGTTCAATCATTCAAAATCATTAAAGTTTCAAGAATGTTATTGTTAGTCTTCCATCTTTCATACTTCAGCTGATTTTGCAGAAATCTTTCTGCCCGTAAGGGCATCTTGTTTATGTAAACATTGGCTATTTTGTGTTTTAAATCAAAGTTGAAACGCAATGGATTTTTCGCTGTAATTTTTTTTTTTTGAAAAAGTTTTTTTTCTTTTTTTGGCTCTTACAGAATGTTTTTAACAAATCTTATTTTAATTATAAAAATTATAAAATAATATGTATCCAAGGTTTTAATTCACATATTTCTCTTGTTTGTAACAAATACTTTCTGATATTACCTGTTAAGCCTTATTTACACTTTTTGAAAGGTATATTAGCATCGATGTAAGTTAGACCTAAAAGATAACAAAAAGTAACAAAGTTTTATGCATATTTTCATCTGTTTAAGTGTAGATCTATTTGGTTTGCATATTGCAAGTTGGTTTTGAAATGCCAAAAACTGATTTTGTCTAAATATTTAAGCATATAACTTTGCCTCATATCAGGTCCCAAATCAACCCAAACATTTTTTTTCGCCCAAAAACTTGTTTTCGATTCCGCTATTAATGTATAGCTTGCTGTGTGTACAAATTGGAATGCTTGACCGCGGGGGCATTTTTAGCTAAATCTACATGCTAGTTATTACATTAAAAAGCAAACGATCATGAACAAAACATGATCCAAACTTACAAAAATCTGCACGAATATATGTGCAGTGTTTGAGTTTGTAATTGGCACGGTGCATGGTGATTAGGAAGGCTGATCGTAGCAATTGGTAAAAGTTAAAAGCTGATATCACAAATGAAAGGTTAATAGAAATAAAAACTAATTTATACTCTTGGGCTAACAAATGGTGGCATACAAACTCATTTAAATAGCTAGAGAAACGTCAAATAAAAGTGATGCAGTAGACAGATATTTTTGATGTTGGAGTTGAGAAGGACATTGAGCTGAGCTCTACTAATCCAAAACTAAAAAAGCAACACAACCCACACTATGTGTACAAACGAACGGAAACACAAGCCATAGACATTTAAAAAACAAAAACTCGCCTATTTCACTCTGTTTACAAAATATTGATATACAAAATATTCCTTACGACCCTTTGGAGCTTTAATTTCTTTTTAAATCCATTTAACATTGATCAAAAAAACTTTGAATCTAAGGGGGGTTACTGCGCTGGCATTTTGAAGATACTGCACGTTCGCTTCATGTATTGATTTCATGTAAACTGATGCACGTAGTATACACTTTTTGGCTGCACGACGATCGAATTGCATTTCAAACACCTCGCGTATACGCGATTTGAAAAACAAACAAACAAACAGAGAATCAGCTATAAGTATATAGAAGTGCTCAAACAAAATAGAAAATCTTATAATCTCTCGTGGACGTTATTTCACAAGAAAAATGTTGACGCATTTTTATCTCGACCTTCGTTATCTTTAATGTGTCTATTTTTCTTCTGTTTCGAAATATTAAATTTATGCTTTTTTGAAAGAACTTTATTTCAATTCTATGGATATGAAGGCTGATTATAATTTTTAGTTTATAAGTTCATGGTTTCAATACTGTGAGGAACCAATCACTATCAAATTCGAGGAAATGGCGCTTGAAGGAAAATGCAACATCTTTTAGTTACAAATGCGGATATGCATTCAAACATTTACATATTCTGTAAGTATAAGGCAATCAAACCTTGTGTTGCATATAGAAGGAGAAGATAAAACCATAAATCAAAGCAGCCGTTAAAGGCGGTAAGTCAGCGGCAAATATGCGAAATGTGGCAATAAATTTAATATGACACAATTGTTATCCTTAATTTTCAACCAACAAATACAGCTTAATTAATAGAATCTAGATTAATGTCCATAGATTTTTAATGATAAATTTTGCAATTGTCACCTTACGAAATTAATACCTTAAATTGTCATTTCTTACTTAGAAAGGGTTAGTGAAAGAACTGGTAATGAATCAATCGCTTCGTAGACATAGTGGCAAAAGTCAATATTCCCTGTATATCATATTGTTTTACTTATTTTTAAAATAGGATTTAAAATGGGTCTCCAGTAATAGCAACGCCTTTGTTTCGTTGACAGAATTACCTTAAATCAATTCACGTTTGACCAATGCAAAAATCATTTCTAGAATGACCGGGAAAATTATTTCAATTGCATTTTGAATCTTTTCTTTAACGAGGATAATTGCAAGACAAATTTATCATTTTATGGACTCTCGATCATCTTTGTACGAACTGAAATTTATCATGGGTGTGGTGAATGTTGGAACAATCACAAAAACGTTAAGTCAAATGCGTGGTGAATGTTATTTACTTTATGTGTATAATAATACAACCGTATCAATGCGTGGTTAGCAGAAATGATGAAATAGTAAATAATAAATCAGCATAAGCCGCAAGTCTTCCGGCAATATCGTTGTACATTAGCATCTTGACAGCCAGTACCATATCCAGCCTGACTCCAGCCATAGCACTCTGCAGATGAGCGTTCATCTTTGCATCCACAGCCTCCTAAATACAATTATGTTTATATTCCGAATAATTTGAGAAATTACTTAGATCGGAATAAACTGAAGATAGTAACTGAACTATTCAAGAGTTTGCTTAAAATTTGCAGAAAGTAGTATTATTATCTGAAAAGACTGTCTTTGATGCGTCCTTAAAAGTTAAGTTAACAATTCTTTTTTATTAAGGAGCACTGCTAGTGTAATACCATTCATAATGACAAAAAACGTCGTTGTTATCGCTCTTACTTTTGCTAATGTTGCAAAGACCACAAGTCTTCCGGCAATACCGTTGTACATTAGCATCTTGACAGCCAGTACCATATCCAGCCTGACTCCAGCCATAGCACTCTGCGGACGAACGTTCATCTTGGCATCCACAGTCTCCTAAATAGAATTATGTTTATATTCTGAATAATTTGAGAAAATACTTGGATCTGAATTAAATTTATTTAATTTTTGATTTTTTAAAACGACCAATATCTCCATGATTGCAATCAAAGAAGCATAGACAGCAAGACTTTTTGTTTAATAAAATTTCATCTAGTGGAAACACAAGACAACACAAATTGAGGAGAAAAACTGCTCCCATAATAAGTTTGATTGAAACTCAATTCCCATTTGCAAAGTTCAAATCTGTGTGGCTTGGAAGTAAGCAGTAAGTTCTCATCCAAGGAGTTGTTACTATTGGAAAGCAATAAAGTGTGGAAAAAGCGCAAAAATTATTAAAGTGTCGTATTTTCATTACCGTTATGATTGTTACTATGACCAATGAAATGATTTTCATTTCCCCTTCCATTTCCTTCGTTACTTCCTCCGCTTCCACCATTACCGAATGTTCCTCCACTGCCACCACTTCCTCCGTTACTTCCTCCGTTTCCACCATTACCAAATGTTCCTCCACTGCCACCACTTCCGCCACTACCACCGCTTCCACCATTTCCAAAGTTTCCTCCACTGCCGCCACTTCCTCCGTTACTTCCTCCGTTTCCACCATTACCGAATGTTCCTCCACTGCCACCACTTCCGCCACTACCACCGTTTCCACCATTTCCAAAGTTTCCTCCATTGCCACCATTTGCACTAGTGGGATCTATATTTAAAAGTATTTGTTTAATGGCTATGCTTACCTAATTTTCTAACTTTCACTTTGATCATTCACAGCACCGTACATATAATCATTATTGATAATTTATGGATGTTAGTGTTGCTAGCATTTTCTACTCAATCGCTAAGAAATGCTAAAAGATCTTAAAACATCTCAATAAGCAATATTTCCTAATAAATAGTTACTTGAAAATTACATTTCATATGTTTGTTTCCACACCTTGTATACAGGATTCGAATTCATGGCTTCACAATAGTTAACATATATCACATTTGTTCAATTATTTTTTAGGTTTCTTCATTCTATGTGTTTTTAATTTCGGACAGTATCAATAACTTTTGTATCAAAAATTTAAAAAGTGAATCACAGAGCAAAACAGGACAGGGTGGATATCGTTATTAAAACTTTAATATGACTGTGAGTAGCAACAGTTTTGAGTTTTCCAAATTGAAATGAACATACATACCTTCATCATTGATTTTTAAATGACTCCGCTTTTTTGCTATGTAATTTGCGAAAGTTATACATAATGCTTACCATAACATCAGATTTTATATTCTGTATTATGAAAAGAGGGAAAAGTTGTCAGTATTCTTATTCTGTATAAGGTTTTATCTTGAACTTTAACGGTTAATTCACATTTTTAATTTAATTAACATACCTCCCCAAGCAGGATGATCCCACAGCGAGTTTAATACAGGATCCATTTTATCAAAATCATCTGGAAGATAAAAGGAAAACAAACATGATAAAATTTATTCAAAAAAGAAATATTAGAAAAAGTTGCTTATGAAATCAGACAGTGTGATTGGTTACTTGCATGGTTAAGTATTTTATGCTAAATAACGTTACTTACCATTCTTCTCATAGTGATAGCCATCTGTAAGTGATCTTCCTATGCAAACTAAATGCAAATACATTAATGAGTTAACCAAAACTGTGATACGTTGCATTCAGATATATTGTAAAAAACGTCATATATGAAAAAAATCACCTTGGGCCAATGCCAAGAAAAGTATAGTGAATGGAATAAAAGTCTTCATTATTATGTCTGTCAAGTGTAAATCATCTAAGACGATGTCGATCAACTGCTCCTTTCCTCTGCATTTATACCTTTCCTTTAGGTCTGGTTAATTACAGGGAAAACATATGTCATAACTTCTTTTATTTATGAAACAAAATGATATTAATTAGTCTTTCTTGATAAGCGTCACCAACTTAATTTGTTATTGGCTTAAGCAAGCTTATTTCCTTTTTTTCTATATTGCAAATAGGATTGGGTTACGCCTTTGCTGAATTTGTTGACCTACGTCAGAAGGAAATGCATTTTGAGTTATGGTCATTAATGGTCATTATAATGCGCTTATATTTAAGTCATGTTGTTAACAGTCGGATTACGAATCTTTGAATTCAAATTAATTCAGAGCTTTGGTCAAAAAATAACAGGAATGAGGAAAATTTGTGGAACATAAAGTTTTGGAAAGAAAATATATTTTGAGTTATGGTCACTAATGATAATTCTAATGCGCTTATATTTAAGTCATCTTCTTAACAGTCGGATCCTATGAATCTTTGAATTTAAATTAATTCGGAGCTTTGGTCAATAAATAGCAGGAATGAGGAAAAACTGTGGAAAATAAAGTTTTTGACATTCTAAAGTCGTTTTTCTCATAATTAAAATATTAACATACTTCTGTCGTTCACCGTTGTGTGTTTTTGATTAGCCGTTCAATAAACAGCTTCAAAACAATTCTCACAATTATTTAGAACATTGCTTAAAGTAGTCACAAAGGAAGTAACTACAGCATTGAATTGTAGTATAGTGTCAAAAAATTGGAAACATGAAATGTTACAGCGCTTTTCAAAGTATATCCAATCATAAGAAATTAATGAGTTTTTCAAACTTATTTTGTCGATTTTGTTTTCTTCTTCTTTTCCATTTCCTACGAAAAATACATCAAGAGAACGCTCAGAAAGATAAGGGTTCCATTGAAATAAAAAATATAAGAATAAATTGGATAAATGTTTACTTCAAAAACTGCGGTAATTTTTTTGTCTCCATTTTTTTGATACCCACGAGATTGAGAGATAACTTGATTATAGACCTTTTCGGAAAATATGTCACAGTCGATCTTGCCTCACTTTCAAACAATTTCATCAAGACATTTGTGATGTTTTAATAAAGAAATGATACCTGAGGGTAAAATCTTACACAGGCCTTTAATTTCTATAAGCAACTATGAATGTAGTATATGTGGACCCAGACTAGATTTAGTAGTTTATAACTTTTAGTCAAATTTCTGATTTGGTTGTGGCCTGAAAAACAATTTTTTAGATTAATTCTATTCTTGCGTAGCCTGTAGTTAAGGTCTGTTGTAATCCTGTTCATAAAACCGTTAACTGAATTTATAACTATAAGATCCAGACATTAATTGAGTGACATTTAACGATTTTAGATAGGATATTTGTGAGTATGCTGCAAAGGAACTCTATGCAGCAGCTAAACCCATCAAGTAATCAGATTTTTTAATCCTTCAATATTTACATGTCACTTTTATGCAATTAAGGTGTTCTTGTGTCCAAAAGTTATTATTATCATACGATAACGGGTTAAGCGTAGTAGCTTCAGTACAAAAAATATTTTCTCTTATTTCTTTCGCAATCCTTGCCTTATCTTTGCACTGTTATTTTTGTTTGATCAGCAATCACATGGTACTACTTTCTTAGCTAATGAAATCTCTTTCTAGACAATAGGACTATTTTGTTAGCCAATCAGATTTCATAAAAGATGACAATAAAGAAACGTTCGAAAGTTACTAAAAGTTTTTTGTTGTTGTTTTTTTATAGCAGGGTGGTCTACAAAGGAACGGGCTATTACGGATTAAATGCTCCTGCGAACAGCACTGAGATGTAATCAATCATACGATTATAATGTTAATATATGGTGTCTCACAAAGACTTATCCGCTAACTTTCAGTGTCTATTTCTTAACATTTATTTGTGAAAGTATTGCGAAATTTACATCACAAAAAAGCCATTTTTCAGTACTTTCTATTGATATATAATTTTCAAGAAAATGATTATTCTTCGGAAAATTATTGAAGAAAAACACACAGCATCATTAAGTTCTTTAAAACACAATCAGATGAGTACACATAATTACTGTCATTAGAAATATTCTTAACGGGCTGATCATATGGGACCTGGCTTAAGGGGGATCCTGGCAGAAATAAACGAGATCCCACCTAACCGAGACAGTGTGATTTTTTGCGTTTTCTATATGATAAGAAAAAAACTTCAGTAAGATTTACACAAAAGCTAGGATCTGTTCAAAACGTCTTATGTTGCCCTGCCCGGATGAAAAGCTCAACATGATCAGCCCTTTAGCCTCAAATTTTATTCCCGAGCAAGTTGATAAGATAAAAGTTTTGGAATTTAAATGCGCAAAGGTACGATCTTAAAGGTACGCTCTTAAATAGGTGTCTGTCTTATAGAGGTTTGTTCACTTTTTGGGTCAGTACCGGGAAATAGCTAAGTGTCCCTTGTGAAAAAATATAATAAAAGTGTCCGAAATTATTTCCTCCAAAACGTTTTCTGCCAAAACATTTTCGTCCCTAATGTAAGTTTGAATCTAAAAAGGGTAGTTTAATGTACAAACATATGTTTGAGATAACTCACAGGATTTTCACAGCAAACAGCTTTACTTTGAAATATTAACGCTTTATGGTTTGATAAGACGATGTATATCTCATTAAGTTGGATATTGTTTTGCAACAAAATCCATGAAAATCTGTTTTTAATAATTGTGATTTCCATTCAACGGATTATGCAATTACATGTTCTTCAATCGTTAATAGGAGATGTGATTTTAAGACGACTAAAATAAATCTGAAGCTTGAATAACGATGACTGGGAATGCGGAATTTTTGATGAATATATGTTACTACATTGATTGCACCTACAGTAACAACAAAAACAAATTTCCGTTTTTCCATCCGAAGTTTTCACTTTTTCGAAGTTTTCACATGCCTGAATGTTTTTCCGTTCAAGAAGTTTGGAATTTAAGAACTTTTATAGCTCCTGATAAGTAGTGGCATGCTTTAAATACCTTGCCAAAAGCAGTCTTTTAAGAAGCCCAAAACTGTTCAGCACTCACTCAAAAGTGTTCTAGAAGAAGTGTTTCGCATCATAATAAAAGTTACGGGATGAGTAGTTACGCTCTCAAAGCATTACAATGTATTCAGAGTCCAGAACCAGTCGGTCGAAAGATTTCTGTAAACCAGGCTCCACTGCTAAAATAGTAGTTTTTTCAGCTGGTATATTTGAGTTTCTTTCTACAAACATAGATCGCGTTTGCAGCGAAGTTAAATCTCAAGTGAACTCCACATTGGAATATTTTTTATTATTTTACCAGACCAACGACGCAAAGCAGACATGAATACATTGAATACATCCGACAGAGCGAAAGCTTTTGAAAACGAATGTTGCATAATTGACGCACAGCGAAGTCTTTATTTTTTAAAAAGTATTTGTTGTTCATTCAAACTTTTGTAAGATTTCTTTGAAACAAAGGTTTGAAACATCCAAAAACACTACAATAAAAAACATCAAACTTTTAGTTTATGCTAATGTCGCCATTATCCGACTTGTTGTCGATAATATGGTCTTCCTTTCACAACCACCGTCTTTCAGGGATAGCTAGGAAGTTTAGGGAAAATTACCCAAGTTACATGACCATTCCCATTTTATTTGATAAGTCTCCAAAACACATAAAAAAGGCCAAAATAATATCATAACTTTTCCAGTGCTCTCCTTTTCTTGCGTAACCTTAGCCTATGTTGTTTTTGTATCCATATCCAGGGTGTTCGGGACTTCTGCCTCATCATGCTACAGATTTATGAAATAGAACGTCGTCCGAAGGTTTTTCCGTCCGAAATCCAAAGTGTCCGAAAGTTTGGCCGCCGAAAGTATTTCCTCCGAAAAATGTCGTTCCAATAAATGTATTCAAAATAATGCTCTCCACCGAATGTTTAACAAAAGCGTTTGCGAAACTCTCTCAAGTACTGTTAAAAATACAAACCTATCCTATTGACTTTTTTGATGTTTTATTAAATCTGTTGTTATCTTATAAACTAACATGTAGCTTCAACTAAAAATGCCCCCGCGCTGAAGCATTCCAATTTGTACACACAGCAAGCTATACATTGCAAGCTATACAACGGAAATAAAAACTAATTTTTGTCCGGAAACAAATGTTTTGGTTTGTTGTGGGCATGGTAAGTGGCATTCTCCTTAATTATGTCCTATTTCACACACCTGTCTGTATAGGAATCTTTTGCTCGACAAACATGCAATTTATATTTTTCAGGAAATTCCAAATTCTTCTTTTACAAAAGAAAGACTAGTTACAGAAGTAGTAGTCTACATATTTTAAGATTCTCTATCTCACAAACCCTTGCAGCTGATTTTAAAGCTAGCAACATCGCCAGTGATTGAATAGCTTTTCCAGCAAATTATTATTTCCAGGTAAGTTTCGGATAAAACCGATCTACTGTCTCATAAGAACTGAACCTTTTGAATGTTCCACAATGGGTTTACCACTTGCAAGGTCACAGAAGGTACATATGGCAGTTCTATAACTGTGTTAAACTTCTATAACTGTGTTGAACTTCTATAACTGTGTTGAACTTCTTTAAATAGTTTTGTTAAAATGTCAAGCACTGTTTTTAAATTACGTCGAGTGGAAGCAACTTTTAACAGATAAGCTGGAAAAGCCGATTTCTAATAATTCTTATTGAATCTGTTATCGATATTTCTTTTCTGTTATCAGGTTTTTTGCTGAGATAGTTCAAGCACTAGGTGGGTAATCGTTCAAAGCTTTGACATCGATATTGAAACTAAGGAATTAGTATTGATTAACGAATTAATTCATGATTAATCTGCTCTTATGATGATATGAGTGGTTTGAATGTGGAAAAGGGTTTTGTGCAGATCATCTCAGTAAAGTTGGGTTTTGTTTGCCAAGATGGAGTTATCAGTATCATAGATGCTTGATTTTGCTTCGGTTATCTCAAAACGATCAAAATGATCGGAATGCATATGAGAGAAATTGTTTCCATATTTCTTTTGAGTCTTTTTCTATGCTTAGGAGATCCAGCTTCCAGGACATCTATTTGAGAATTTGGTGGAATGTTAGGGAAACATGACCTGTAGTTAGCGGAAGGCATGCCTCTTGAAGATGTTTGGTTTTAATTTCAACTCATTTGTTTCAAACACCTGGCGAGACCGGAGGCGTAACTAGAAGAGAGCTTAGTCATTTACACTAGAACAGAAAAACTTGCAAGTAACCTCATCGACACTTAAAGAAATATGTTGAACTACTCTACTTTTTTGTTTGACCTTGAATATGCCTATGGAGACTATCTGTAAGTCGGTAGCTATGGAATCAGCTGAAAAACATCGCAGACCAGTCGGTGATGTATATTTTTATAGAAATGCACTCCCTCGCAGCGATTTTTCAACAATTTGCAGTCAGAGATACGTTCCAGGTGGAAGATGTGATACTCCAAAAGATTTTTGGTTCAAAAGTTTATAAAATAAGAAAAAGGAAATATTGTATTGTAATCGAATAAGTAATGATTGAAGGAGAAGTGGTAGGGAAAGTCCTCCTCCTGGGAGCTTGGCGTATGGTAGCTTGAAGTCCATGTAACGTTTTGTGGAATGTTTGTTAAATTACCAACAACTTACTCAGTGTATAAATTTGAAAAACACTGAGAAGGAACGCATAGAAAAATACATACTATCTTAACGAGAGTGCTCTCCGTGGCAGTGACTTTTTGGTGATGATTCCCGGTGTGGAATTTTCAGTTAAGTCGTGATATTCCACAAAAAAACAGCGCAGATGGAGTATTTTATGGTACCTTACATCACTAAGGATGACGAATTAAATCCGAAAAGTTGTTGTTTATAATATTTGGTTGTTTATAATATTTGGTTGTTTGTGCAACATACTTATCGCATTGTTAGCCACTCACGAGTATATAATTGCATCAGTAGTGTCAGCACAGTAGTATCAGACGTGGTGGTCTTATATGAAGTACTTCCTCGAGTGCACCGAGGCACTTTATGACGCAATGTTGACAAAAATAAATTACTTCCCAGCATGAGATGGCTGCTTGCTTTTAGAGCCAGTGGGAACAGATGGATAACTAACATCTTGGTAATCTTACTATCAAAAATCTACCGTAAAAGAATTCGAACCAACTGTCCAGTCTTAGAATATTCATAAGTCAATCTTCAATTCGGTTTTAGCCTCGATAATCTGATAACGTGTATTCTTGCACAAAAGTTGGCGCAGCAAATGACGAAGTGATCCGTCTTCTTTAACCCTACAACGCAGACTAGTGATATAACTGCTACCACGTACTGGTGTAACAAATGTCATCAAAACTGCAAAAACGCTGAATGTCATGCAAGAAATTGTTCACAAAAGTTACAAGAGTTACATAACATAAAAGTTACATAAAGAAAAATGCTAAAAAGAGACAAAACTTTGAAAAATCACAGTTGCAAGAGATACATTCGACACACTATGAGCAACTATTTTTCAATCAGAAAAACTGTTTTTCTCGTTCTTTGATCGTCTCAACTTTCCAGCAGAAAAATGAACTATTGGGCAATGAAATTTGAGTCAATAGAAAGTTCGAGTAAATGTGAGTTCGAACTGACTGGCCTCACTGTATATCACTGTATAAATATGTATGTCACTTTGTCACCATGTGTCACTATGTGTCACTATGTGTCACCGTGTGCCACTGCATTCAAATTTCTCTAGAAACTGTTTTCGGAAACATTTTTAGAATTATTTGTGATATTAAGCGACCAAATTACAAAGCACAACGCGATAAGAGGAAATTATATTATCATCTGATAATAAGAACTTCATGGTGGTATTTCAGATCAAATTTCATGCAACGTAAAAAAATAAACATAAGTTAGTTATTCAAGAAATGACATTCTTCAACGTTTTAACGATTGTTGTTGTACTCAATAAACAAGTGTTGGACGAAAAAAAAAGTTTATTTTTTTATTATTTATGTCTTTTGTGGCAATCTAAGTGGCAATTAGTTCATCAGTTCAAATATATTTCAAATAAATTTCTTTTAACAAAAAAGAAAAAGAACCGAACTTAATAAACGGACAAGAAGTGCGTGGTTATGAGTGGAAAATATTGATATATTTAAATTAGCGATTAATCTTCGCACCGAAACATTCGATGAACCTGTGTGTTGAGGTTGGAAACACTCCTGCAATTTGAGGGATCTTACCATGTCGCCAAGAAACCAAGAGTCGGTTGACGCCGCCACTGTGGATGAGGTGTACACACGATGTGTGAGTATCTATCATCTTCGTTTTGCCCTGAATATTTTGTTAGAACTGACGAGAAGCGTTACTGCTTCCCAGTGGGCAAATTTTTTGAAGAAGCACTGCGGAGGAGTACATTTTTATAGAAAAGTACACTCTATTTCAATAAAAATGCACTTCACCACAGTGACTTATTGACGATTTTGTCCAATGGGTTCCGTTACATTTCAACTTTACAATAATATTACATATACACGTGTTGTTAACATCGAGAAAATTCAGGTGCTCTTCAGGTCGTACTTTTAACTTCGAAATCTGCTTATAGCTATACTCAATCATTTTAAGTGCAATTTTTTTAAAAACACTTTGTTTAAAGAAATCGAAATCTTTTGAGCCTCCTTGATGACTGTTTCAATAGACTTAACCTCAGATGATACTCAGAGGGTTAACGTTTGTTTTCCTAATTTCAGCCTGAGGATGCATGTTCATTTAATACTTATAAAAACAAAATGATATTTGATGTCTAAGATTTGGGATTCATCTTTAAACGCTTTCCTATAACACGAACGGTTGATTATCAAATAATGGGATTTGATTTGATTTGATTTTTGAATAATCTTATTTTACCAATTCAATTAGATAGAAAACAGAACTTTTTATTGGATACCCAAGTAGGTACTTCTTTGGGACGTCCACTTTTAGTCCCTGACATCCAGAAGATATTCGGGGGACATGTTTTGGACCGTTGGGCAATAGAAACATATTACCCAATAGTTCTGGAAAATTTCTTTTAATTCAAGAAAATCTTTATTTGCTCCTTCTGTTTGGAACCGATGGAAATATTTTGATTTGAAAAGTTCCCGTTTAAGCATCCTTTGTGAAAGTTTCCTCATAATATTCGCGCTCGATACATCAGTTCCTCTTGCTCGATACATCAGTTCCTTTTACTCGATACATCAGTTCCTCTTGCTCGATACATCAGGTCCAAAGTTCTGTATAAACACCTTGTTAATGCTTGTTAATCAAGTTTAACCTCGTTTCTATGTTTTAATATTTAATATCTTTATTACATAGTAAAGGCAAATCCAGGGATAGTAATAAGAAAATAGATGATTATAGTATTAAAAGTAAACATTTCAATTTTAAGTGTTCATTAGGTCATTAACATGTTTTGTTTTTCTATATCCTAAGTAGCATCCCTCCTTCACAAATTTTGCCTATCCTATAGACCCGCCTCTGTTTAATTTCCAAGGCCATTTTTATCTATTAGACCAGAAAGGTAGTAGGCAAAATTGTGAAAAGGTCACTGCGACGGAGAGCAATTTTATTGAAATTGTGTGTATATTTCTATAGAAATGCACTCCTTCGTAGATATTTTTTAACAAATGTGTCCGCTGGGAACACGATTATAAAACAGATTATCGTGAAACCCTTGGTTTGAGGTTTTGGGGTCGAGATAGCATTACTACAACTTTGATTAAGTTTTGCTTTGATTGCGTATGTCGCAGAAACAACATATTTGCACGAGGCAAATGAAATCAACTCTTTATGTAAGTCTTTGAAAATATTTTGTCTTTGTTTCCCGTTCTCCAGGGCTGACCAAATTTTTATTTATCTCTATAGGAATGTATATAAGAATGTACTCCTTCACGGTGATCATTCAACAAACTTGTCCACAGGGTAAATGTATACATAGTTGACTCTCGTTGTATCGAACAAAAGCTTTGGTCCTGTCAGCATTCACAGCCCCCTATAAATGTCGTTATCTCGAAGTCCCGTTGTCTCGAATTTCATATCCAGTCCATTGACAGTTAGCGGGACTCGACTGTAATGACCATTTTACGCCCAAGCTGAGTTAGCGCCCGTCCAATGTTATTGTTATTTTAGCTCAATGAACAATGAAATGTAATCATGCTGAGGACGTTTTGTTAATCTCTTACTAATGTTTCTTAATGCTTATAAAATTCACTTGAGTCGACGCGATAGGAAATCTTATAACAAACAATGTCAGACCACACACACTGGTGATTTTGACAAATTTTTTATTTTTGTATACACAGGCAACAAATAAAGAACAATTTCCCGTACCAAAAAGATTTGAAATACAGCGACTTCTGCATATCACAAAACCCCGATATAAGAAGCATCTTGATTTTGCAAACCAACTCCAAATTTTTTTTCCTGTAAGATTCTCATAAAAATTTGTTCATGAACGCCATGAACGTTGGTTTGTGTCCCTTCCCCAATGTCGATATTGTTTACTACAATCTATACACTTATTGAACTGTACGATGACCTTCCTGGATGCCAATAACATGAAGACTAGGTCCAAGGTTGGTAAACATAATGATTGTGTCTTGTTCTCAATTATTACAGTTAAGCGACCGAAACAAACGTTTGAATTACGGAGGCACATTTACAAGATAATCATAGGTGATAGGTGACACGTCCAAATTAGAGAGAGTTCCAATTATAGAGGTACGAATTATGAAAGTTGGATTGTATTTACATATACTAATCGCACCAAGTCAATCGTTCGTCTTTATACCTCTTCTTCCGTTCTAACTAGCCGGTGGAGGAAATACTTAAAGACCAAACGTGTTCTTTTTGACAGTTGTTGAAAGTTTGAAATATTTTAAACCTACGAAAAACAAACAAACAAACATCAAAACAGGAACACTTTCTGTGTGGCATTTGTGTGTTATTTGTATAAATCCCGCGATATTACTCGATAAAATAGAATCAAATATAATCTTCGTGTAAAAAAAAACTTTTTCCACTTTCTTCTTAGCGCACACATTAAAATCACCTATTAATTTTTTTTACAAATTTCAGTTTTCGGATACGGCGTTTAATAGATAGGGGCGTTCATTACACAATGAGAATGTGATAAAAACAGACTTTAAACAACCATCTTTTCCTAAAAAATGTTTAAAAAGATTGGTGTGAAAATGTTTTACACAAAAGATATCATCATGTTCTCATGTCAAAGAATGTCAAAGAACATGATATCACTGTCACCGCGCCTTCTACAACATGAAAACTTTCGTAGATTTCGTTGACTTAACACGCTTGAAATTTGAAAAGGATTTTCAGCAGATTGATCTTAATCCAGTGCTTTGGTTGCCATGTGTTTGAATAAAGGAGCATGCGGCCAAATTCATGCAAACGTGGAAGAATGTGTTGATAAAAAACAAATTAAATTTAAAGAAAACTATTTAAACTATTTTTTGCTATTTGTCGCTTTTCAAGATGCAGCGTTTATTAGAAGGCGGAGTTTATCAGCTTTAATTGCGGCGTTAAAAAGGAGACGCCGTTCATCATCAAATAGTTAACTCTCTCTAATTCGAACACCTAAGGAACCGAAAAAAAAAAAACATTCGATTTATGGAAAGTTCGAATTACGGAAATTCGTTTACAAAAAGATGATAGGTGAAGGAGGGACGTTGAAATTCGTTCGATATATGATAGGTGAAGGAGGGACGTTGAAATTCGTTCGATATATGATAGGTGAAGGGACGTTGAAATTCGTTCGATATATGGAAGTCCGAATTATAGAGGTTTGACTGCTTGCTTCAAGTTGCTCATCGAACCAAATGAGAACATCGAAGGGACCGAAAAAAAAGTTCCGTTTATTGAAAGTTCGAATTACGGAGGTTCATTGACAAAGAAATTATAGGTGAAGGAAAATTTGTTCGAATTAAAGAGAGTTCGAATTATGGAGATTCGAATTGTAGAGGTTAGACTGTATCTTTTCAATGAAGAGCCTGAAACACGGAATAAAATTGATTGTTTTTATTACAATAAAGCCAGTACAAAGTATGAAACATCGTCTTTTGTTGAACGAAACATCGTCTTTTGTTGAATTCTTTAAACTGTTCTGCAAGATAAGTTAATATCGATTTCCATGACAACATAGGATGTGCGTGCTATCTCGAATTTCCAATTGACGTATGTTATGCAACATTTGCACTAAACACTAAAAAATAAGTCTTTTATCAGCCTCAAGTTTAACAGAGACTACTTTCGTATAAGTACAGAGTCATTTTAATGAGATTTATATGGTGAAGAATGTTAACAAAGGTCATTCTAGTTTTGCAGTATTTGTGATTTTTTGTGTCTTATGCAGTATGTTTATACGTGGCCTTAAAAAATAATATTTGCCTTTTCCCCAGCCTCAGAAAATGCTTATTCTGAAATATTTAGGAATCACATCCTAGATGGGCTTGTAAACATTATACTTTACATTATATTTGGTACTTCGAGAGATTTATAGCGAGCTATAAGTGCTGACAGGACCAAGGCTTTTTATCAAGATAACGAGAGTCAACTATATTAGATATTATTCATAAAATCAAAATTCCAATGAAGTCCTTTCGAAATACCTCAATTTTGTTTCATAATACCACTAGAAAAATGGCGGAGGACAGTGCAGTTATCAATTGCCTCAATGGCCCGAAGACTATATCAGAATGACATTGACATAACCAAATCTCTGGTACCTATTTCATTCTTATCTTATTTCTTCATTGCATTTCTTATTTTTCTCTAGTGGGAATCAAATTCTAGTGGTAACCAAGAAAGTTTACTAACTGTGATTACGCTACTCTATCATAGTCTCATTAGAAGTCATTTTCATAGTCTTTGCACTATTATTGAGGCATTTTGATGACTGCACTGTCCTCCACATGTCCTTCGATCTTTTGCTTCTGTGAGTTACAACAGTTTCCAGTCCGATCTTTAACGTTTCACCTGAGCAGGGACGATTGCGTGTGCAGTATTTGAAGTACCTAAACATTTTTAATGATTACTAATTGATTGTATCGATAACAAGACAAATTAGAGGTTTTTGAATCAATATTGGTTTTTTTTGAAAGAGATGATATACGCGAGTGTCGGTCTTTTTGATGTTATTTCACGAGAAAGAAATGTTTGGAGATCGATTTCAAGTTTTGTTTAGTGTCATATAACACTCTCCCTAAAAGCTGAAAAGAAAGCTTGTTTTCTACCAGTGAGGTATCTCTTATCGTGTATTTTTTACGAGATGGCTCAATGATGAATTTAATTCATCAAGTGAGCTCTTGTCAGATTACATGCCAATGCAAATTTCAGCAGTTGTTGCGTAAAGGCCGGTTTTCAGTTCAATCGCTGCGGCCGTGCGACTGAGCGAACAGCTTTTTCATTCGCTCAGTAGTTGAAATGATTTGAACTACCAGGCGAATGACATTGCGTCAGCCAATTAAAAATCAGATCGCTCATTCGTGCGACCGCCTTTACACACAGTTTCATAACAGAACAAAACACGTGTAAATATTCTGCAACCTCATCCCCATATTCTCTTCACATTAAAGACAGGGAACAAACAAAAGGTTCTATTCGATTCGTTTAAAGGGACCTTCGGCATTTCTTTAAAATATTAATTATTGTGAGATGGAATGGAAAAAGTTACCGCACATTAGCGGGATTCGGAAAAATCATGTTTCGTTTACACGAAACCGTTTTTCTATAGATTTGTAGGGAATTGTATACAACTTAGTAGAGTTGTTCGTGAATTTTTCCCCACAAAGTCATTAGAAAATTCACATCAACACTTGAAATAAACGTGCAAAGTAATGATATTTCTTTTGAAAGAAGAAAAGGCTTTAAATCTCTGAAGTAACTTTTTATTTGAACAGTTTTTACAAATGTTCTCACAAGTGATTGATTTTTTTCGTGTAACAGGCTCTCTAATTAATTTCCACCAAAGGATCTCACTAAACTATCTCGGAAAAAATTACGCGATAAGCACATATCTCACTGGTGAGAAACATGGTTGAGTCTTTTATCAGCCTAAAGTTTAACAGAGACTACTTTCGTATGAGTACAGAGTCATTTTAATGAGTTTTATATGGTGAAGAATGTTAACAAAGGTCATTCTAGTTTTGCAGTATTTGTGATTTCTCGTGTCTTATACATTATGTTGATAGGTGGTCTTAAAAAATAATACTTACCTTTCAAACCAGCCTCAGAATATGCTTATGCTATGCTGAAATCTCAATCTAGATATGCGTGTAATCGTTATGACGTAATCGTTATGCTTATAAATAAAAAACGTTAATAGTAAAAATGTAAAAACTGTATGAGAGATTCAAAGCACGAGACATTACCAAAAACAAATTCATAAGTTTATTTCAAGAGATGCTTCAAATTGGATGTAATTGACGTTATTCTCGGATTTAGTTAGCAGACTATTGGAATACGGTTTCGCAGTCTATGATTTTTAAGGTTATACAGTGTGTTTCGTAATGTTGGAAATGGAAATTTTAAAGTTGTTTTTTTAAATGAATATGCCGAATTTCAAAATAATTTTTACATCAATGGAAAGCCATTTTCAAGCTCTTTCGGCTAGTATGTTTTTGTAAAAAATGAAAAAGTGGTTTTTGAAAAAATAAGGAAAATGTCATCGAAAAATGTAATTAAATTTTTAATGGTCGATTAACACGTAGTTTAATTACATCGTGCTTACTGTTTCAAAACACTGAATCCATTCAAATTTTTTATTAATTTTTTGTTTGCGCGGAGACCCCCAAATTGATATTTTAAAACATAAAAGTTTAACGTTTTTCGTGAACACACAGCTTAAATTTGTTTATTGTTTTCCAAATTTCTGTCATTGTTTCAAAAAATGTTTTCTTTTCATTCACATCTTAATCGACCATTAAAAATTTAATTACGTTTTTCCAAGACATTTTCCTTATTTTTTTAAGAACCACTTCTTCATTTTTCACAAAAACATACTATCCGAAAGTACTTCAAAATGGCTTTCCAACGGTGTAAAAATTATTTTGAAATTCGTTATATTCATTTAAAAAAATAGCTTTAAAATTTCCATTTCCAACATTACGAAACACACTGTATAATGGTCAGTACTATTCAAGTGCAAGAAAAACCGTGCAAATGGTCATAAGACCGTGCAAATGTATAAATGGTTAATACCAAACACAGTTACATGTAATAAATGTTTTGTAGTTTTTAAAATTACTAGCCTCTGTTCATTCAAATTTACACACTTTCGATAGGCACTTTGAGTAACTTTAAATATAACTACAAAATAATTTCAAACTTTACCCGTCGATTACAGCTGTAGCTGTTGAAACGTAGCCAAAAGAAACTCGCTTGTTCATAACATGATAAACTCTGATTTACTCAATTATAATGACTGAACAGATAAGCGGAACTAATTTTCAAGTTGTAAAGCATAGGCTAGTTTCCACTTCGGTCATAGGATGATAAGGGTGTTTCGATACTCTCTTTCTTTCTTATAAGAATTACATAAATCGAGCCAAGGATTCTTAATGATTCAGTCAATATGGGCCTAAAATATTCTTACATGATTTTTAAATTTCTGCAGGTCAAATAGTATTTATAGGAGCGAACGGAGGTATCATTATTTGAAAGGTCGAAATTAGAATTACTTTTGAACGTTCGATTACGTTTGAAGGTCAAAATGAGTGAAAAACATAGAAAAAAAATATTGTTAGTATAAAAAACACAAAAAACCCGAAAATTTACCAACATCTCAGTATATTAGATTTTCAGGTATTTCTAAAATAATATTTTAAGTCTCAGGTTGATTCTTAAGTAATTCTTAAATTTTGAGCATTTTGAGCCTTGTGATTTTCATAAAAAGATCTCTTATAAAAAAGAAAGTGTGTACGGAGAATGCAATACGTCATTTGTTTATCGACATTAGGACTTTCACCTTATTTAATGTTATGTAATATTATCGAGACTGGTTCAGTCACGCGTCTTCCTGTTTTGTTTATTGATATGAGTGTGTTTGAATCACAATGACAGCATCAAACCAAGTGTTTCTATAAAGAAACAGCCTCCGTTTCATTCATACTAATATATCAGACTATTCAATTTAATTTAGAAGATGCCGAATTTCGATAAACATGCAAAGGCAATCCGAACAAAAATTCATATCATATTTTATGGCATTGGATTGCTTACACAGCAACATTCATGGAAACTGATTTTATTTTCTTTGGCTGTTTACGGCACTATCGCTGTTACTGGAATGCAACATATAACATTTGACAATGACTATAAGAATCTATGGACAACCAGTAAGTTCTAAATTTTTTTTTATTTCTCACGTTCACAGATCACGAAAACAGATAGCAGTTTGTAATTGGATTTCTGTGTAAGCAAAGAAATCCACTACAACCATCCATGCTTTTTTCTTCGTCTACAGTGTCCAAACCTAGCATGATACTTTACCAAAATTACCAATCTTATGTAATATATAGCAAAAGTTCTTGTTGTTTGAAAACAAAAAAATTGTTTTAAAAGTTCTTTTGAAAAATAGCAGCTGATCAAAATAACTGAATGGAAATTTCATTGGTTGTGTCATCCTGCAGAAGTATTTTTCGTTTATCGTTAAAAAAATACTATAATAATCTTTACTGAAGTCATTCTTGCCGACATATCCCAAATGTTAGATTAAACATTTGTGTTTAGACCTATGCAAAAACCCCATCTTGTAATTATTCAATCTGTCTGTTGAGGCTCTGTTCCTTTGAAAACGTGCTGTACAGAGGTCGAAATAACAACCGGCTGCCGGCAAAAGCCGAACAAATTCTAGGTTTAGCCGGCTAAAAATTTCGTAAGACTTCCAATATAAGATTTTCCAATAAATTTATATTTTTGCAAAAACTTTTAACATGACCCAAGAGACTATCTACGGTGTTTTTATACTCACCTTCAGTGTGGTCATCGAAATTAGCCGGCAATTCAAAAAATGCTTATTTCAACCCCTGCTGTGAGCGGGGGATATTGTGGTCCAGGAAATTGACAGGGAAAATTACAATGTTTATGCGTTGTTTTTAAAACATTTTAAACAATTATGAAGTACTTCTTCTTTTTCTGAATTTGTTTTGAAAAAAAATCAAGCGTCATTCGCAACCTTAGAGTAATTGCATGATCCCTCTGAACCATTTCCCCTCTTGTTTTCTCTTCGGCCATTAAAGTCCTGACCTTTCGCCGGTTGTTTACAACAACAATACCGCAAAATAGTTTCATTATTTAAGATTACAATGATCTGATTATCTGAAGGTTTGCTTATTTGTTGACCTCTGTTCGTAACAGGATCAGCAATAAAATGATGCATTCAGTGAAAGCATGGATAACATAAAAAACGAGTTGATTCCTATGTTACTTCAAGAAATAAAAATCGGGAAATAAAATCGGGAAATTTTGAAATCAAATCGAGAGAATAAAAATGAATCTGTTAGAGGAAGCTCTTTCGTTTTCTGCTTGGATACCCTTTTTTTGACTTATGCAAGAGAAGCTTGTCTGGTGTAATTTGATGCTAAATTCCAAATGTTATATGTAAACAACTTTTAGGTGTGTGTTCCTTATGTGGTATGAAGAGTTTCTAATTACGGCATTTTTGTGACGCCTTGTTAATATGGATGAAAATAAAACGAAACACAATAAGGAACAATAAGGAAGACTTCGGACCCAGGCCGCAAAAAAGAAATAGTCGCGACCAGCATTTTCTTCGTAGCTATCTGACTATTGAACTTGTCTACTAAATATCTTCATAGTTAAAACTAGATGATAATGTGAAAAAATATGAACTTTTTTCTTACGCATTACAACTTTTCTTAAAATAATAAAGCCAAAAAGTAATACAATGGTAATAATATGCTCAGACAACTGTTTGATAGTCACCGGTAGAACATGTTATTTTGTGCTACCATCATCATCAGTTTCATCCAACCTCGAACCTGGGGTCGCTTGCCTATATCGGAAAGGCATCGTGAGTTCCATCGTGATCAAAATCTTTTCAAATCGTTTTCACTGGTGTAAAATGTTGATGATACAAGTGGTCGACTTTTTCTCATGGGTTTTGAAAAAGTCTCATGCGTTTATTCGTTAATTCCATCAATGTACGTTGATTTAACGTTTAACATTTAACGTTTTCCTGAAACCCATTCAGTTTCAAAACCAATTCAAAATCAATAACTTCCATCTGCAACAAACAAATTTCCTCAATTCTCTGGCGATGTTGTTAAAACATCCCTGCCGATTTTTTTTTTTTTTTTTTTTTGAGCCAATTTCTCGGTAGGGCTTTTCAACGTCTGAATTTATCAACGTTAACCGGTTCAACAACACAATAGTTGCTAGATCTCCCATTTTGAATTGTAGAGTGAATGAATTCTTAAAAACATTCGAAAGTTTGATGAAAGTGGTATGGTCACTAGTGGAAATAAAACTCGTCAAACAATTGATACATTACGAATGAAAATTTTCGGCGGAAATACTTTCGGCAGTCAAACTTTCGGCAGTCAAACTTTCGGACGGAACGTAATACATAATGTGTTTCATGTTTTTTTTGAAAAAATCCGTAGTACTATGAGCTAAATTATGCAGCAAGTGCATTTGAGGTGTTATGGAAAAATGTTGAGTAAACTAGAAAAGGTTATGATATTATTTCGGTCTATTTTGACGACAGTAACAGCGTATGCAAAGGATCACATTATTGAAATTGGCGAAGAGCAAAAAGCATCTTATCATAAATACTATCAGATATATTAAATCCCCTAAAGATTTTTATTTTGAATTATAATACTTCTGATACAATCATCTTTGTTTCAAAGAAAACTTACGAAAGCATGAATGAACGACGATTATTTTTTAGAAAATAAAGAATTTACTGTACTTTTTATTTTCATATGCTTCCGCCCTGTCCGAGGTATTCCAGACTTGTTTTAGCATTTTACTTTGTTGCAAATGCGAACTATCGCATTCTGTACTCTGAATCAACACATTGAAAAGCTTTGAGAGCATAACTGATCTCGTAACTCTGATCAAAATGGGAGGTATATCTTCTAGAATGCTTTTGATTGAGCGAGTGCTGAGTAGTTTTGGGGTACAGTGAAGCCTCTAATACCTCCAATCAACGGACAATAAAAAAAGTCCTTACCGTTTTCCTAGTCAAACTCTCATACGAAACCTCCAAACAATGGACTAACGGCTACTGTTTTTCGTCCCGATGGATAATTTTACCTCTATTCAACGGCCACATATCGTTTTCGGCGGTAAAAACGCATTAACACTTCTTGTATATTTTTTTACTATTACACAACGGCCACTGAGGTTTGGTCCCTAGAAAGTGGCCGCTACATTATATTCGAAGTTCCACTGTACTTAAAGTTATGTCTTTTGACAGGCCCCAAATCAACCTTAAACATATTTTAACATATTTTTGTCCGAAAGTTTTTCCTGTCGAAAGTTTCGTTGTTAAATGTAAAATGTTTGACGCATTTGCGCCCGCCCGATGGTTTTTGTGCATGTTTACAAGAAATCATAATGGCATTTTTTTAGAAACAACCACGTGGGGAAAAAATAATTTGTTAAATGAAAATGAAAGTGATCTGTGGAAATAAGGAACCCAATGAATGAGGAGTGCCACGCAAGTTAATTTTATTATAAGATATTTTGCAGAAACGTGCGTGTCAAAAATGTTTTTCAAACAATTTTCTCATTCCGTGCACTTTAGCCGTTGTGATGTGTTACAAAAAAAAACTATTGCTGTGTTATAAACTAATATTCTTGTGTTCTTCCCCTCACTCATTTCCATACCTGTCATTTAGATTTGCGTTAATTTCATAAAATTTAATGTAAAAGTTCCTGACTGCATTAATTTCCTTCACATTAATTTCTTTCGCTTTAAAATCATTTCGAGATTCTACACTCATTCAACATGATTGTGTCCAATGCTTGACCATTTCTATGATACTGTAAAGAATCGAAACAAGGGTATATGCATGGTCGTTGCTAGCTGAAAACAGTTTGTTGCTAGGTAAAAATCCAATATATATCAAATTTAGCTTTCCAAGGATACTTTTGTGGCTTTTGTAGCCTGATCATGACCAGAGCACATGGCTTTTTCCTTATGTATGTAAGGTGGAATGTTAGAGGAAAGTAAAATACTCGTATTCATCTCGTATTCTGTCAGACCTAAGGCCGCTGCCCTAATGGGCTATTTTTTAAAGCACTTTTTGAGCAAAAATTGGTTTTTGAACAGCTACTGGGTGAAGCTCTTACTTTCACACAGAACTTTTTCTATGAAGTGAAAGTAGGCTCAAATGACTTCCGAATAAACCATTATAATAGAAAAAATATCAACAGACAAGACTAATCATCATAAAAACAGTAAATCCTACCTGTAAAGTATATAGCAGTTTCATTCAATGTTACAGATTTAGCGCTAAAAATGCCAATATTACGGACCCTATTTCTAGGAAACCGATAGGAATTTTTGAAAAAAAATTTGACTGGTGCCTGTTTACAATGTTGTGTACAGTACAAAATATTTGAAAACGAACGCAATTTGAGGATATCACTTCCAGACTTTGCCTGAATTTCCCAGAAATGGATCTTAAATTAAACAACTATAAAAATATACTGTAAACGTATGTATTTTTGTTTGATCCTTATCAACAAATTAAGCAACATTGCTAACAGTGGTAATTTAATTAAGCAATATCACTACTAATGTCTGACCCTGGTTGCTTATAAATAAACCCTGCATAGAGGAATATCATGTTTACATTGCATTTAAGCCACTTTTTTTCTTTTTTTTTAAATCGCTCGCTCGCCCCACTGAAGGCCGAAGTCACTACAAGGAGTGGGGCTATACATATTCTGGATGTTCATCCTAACGTTAATCTCTCCAACTAGCCTTCATTTTCTCCGAAATACATCAGGGAATCGAGCTAGTTGCAGTGACTTTTTCAACACCGGACCTCAGCGGGGTTTGAACCCTCAATATTGGGTTCCCAAGCTCAATGCTTTAACCACTAAGCCTCTACTTTTATGCCACAAAAGGGCACTTGAGAGATTTACCCATGTTGAATTCATGTTACAAGCTAATAACCTTTTGTTGCTAATGGTAAAAGATTTTTATGTATGTGGTATATATAAACGTGACACCGGAGAACACATACTTGTATAATATTTGGATATGTCCTGTTGCTAAAGTATTCAACACACTGAATACTTAAGTAACGAGACATATACTTTAGCAACAAGAAATATCCCAATGTTATGCATGATCATGGAATTCATCTATTGGCAACATTTCTTTTTTTTGAACAATGAACACTTAGACTTACACTTACATTTGTGACGGTTTGAGGGAAAATTAACAAGTGATAATTTCTGATAAATTTACCAGTAAATTACTGATTAGAAAACAATATATATTTAATCAGTAATTTGTTGGATTTATCAGTAATTCATTCGATGAATCAGTAATGATAAAATAATCGGTAAATAAATACTGATAAATAATCAGTAATACTGATTCATCGAACAAATTACTGATAAATACAACGAATTACTGATAAATTGAACGAATTACTGACAAATTGAACGAATTACTGATTATTTATCAGCATTACTGATTATTACTGATAAATTTCGGATAAATTACTGATTAATTTATCAGTAATATCACTTGTTATGATTTTCCCTCAAACTGTCACATTTATAGACATTACATTACTTGGAAACAATGTAATACTTGGAAGCAATAGTAAGAGAGAAAAATATTTAGGCTACATGGAAACAACAACACAAAACATGAAGGAGACCATATGATTACCCAGTCTACACAACATGCTACTCATCTTGAAAACATGTACATATACACATACCTGAATACTTAATTGTCAGAAGAAACTTTTGCAGCTTTGTAGTTTTTTTCCAAAAAATTGAGACATTAAATTCTTTGAAATATCAGAGTTTTCCTTGAGAACTGCAAAAATTAATTCCATGAATTTTTTTGAAGCACTGAACTGGGAAATTGAATAATGTAAAATGTAAAAGATTTGTAAATGAAGAGCTGAGGTTAGATTAAAGCATTGAGTAGCTGAGTAGCTAAGAAAACCTCTGTACAAGATTCCATGATTGAAGGGATTCGTATTGAATGGACAAACATTTTTACACAAAATCTATATATATTTTCAAAAAATTAAATTGTCATTTAAAACGGAGAGAAATCTTGTTCTCTGGAATATTCTGTAATGAATTTGTACAGTTAATTAAGTATATTATCACCAGAAGCTTGTTCAATTTATTTTAGATAAAAGTTTTAATTTTTTCTTAAAACTTGACATTTTGACCTTACTTTCAAAATGATGAATTCATTTTGGTAGCACAAATTAAATACTTGTTTGCCTAAATAAATAAATTTGTGTATGCACTTTTGCAATGATGCTTTGTGTTGAAGGATGTACATGTGTGCAGTTCTTTGAATTTAGGTCGGCACTCTGCAAAAGCCGATCTTAAGTTGACGCAATATCCCAAAAGCCGACCTGAAATTGCTATATTTTGCCAACCTATCTTAAATTAAATTCCGAGGGCTGTGTGTATGATGGAGATTGATGTCACCTTAAATTTAGTTATTGTTCTTTCTCTTAAGTACTCTGATCTCTCATATCTCTCATATCCCTCTTTTAGTAGTTTATCTCAGCCAATAATTACTTCATTTTGATTTTATAAATGTATTTAATTTCAGTGTGTTATCTAAGTTAAATTACACATCATTGAAGAGGTAAACTAGAAAACGGCTTTTTTCTATGTTTCCTGACATCTATTATACATGACTAGTATTCCAATTATCTGTATGCTCCCTATTATCTAATTGATATCATTTTTCTTGAAAGCTTCCTTTGCATAAAGCAAGGATTAATCCTCCATTCAATTTTCAGGTAAACATTAGGTTCTCTTTAATTATTAATACTACTGTCTTTATAGCCAGTGGCCGTGTACAAAAGGAATTGGATTACACGAAAAAGCTAGTTGGTGACGATAAATATGGTGAAGCTGGGTCAGATGCGGAATATATCATTCAAATATCTAGAGATGGAAAAGAAAATATCCTGACTAAGGAAAATTTGATGGAGCATTTACAACTAATGAAAGAAATTGTTAACATGAAAGTCACCTTATTTGACAGGTCAGATTGGGATAGTAGAAATTACCTTTTTATTATCTTTATAATTCTTTGAGTTTAATTCTTATAATATTGAGGTACTGGTGCCTAGTATTATTATAATGTTAATGTTAGAAGGTTGAATCCTTAAAGACTATAATACTTTATGCCTAGTTTTAATTTTATGTAATTCGAAAGACTAGTAAGCACCAAAGTAAAATTGAATGCTGGCTAAGATAATTGTTTGATAAATAGAATGATAAATGCTTGTTTTTATTTTGTAGAGAATGGGGATTAGCTGATCTTTGCCAGAGCTATATACCACTAGTCAGGGAGATATCAAGTGTTGAGTCTGAAGTATGCAGTCCTTTTTCTATATATATACGTTTTTATATAAGAATGCTGGCTTCAGATTTGATCAAAAGAACAATGAAATATGGACAAATTGAGACTCAATCATTAAAATCAAAAATTTAAGTGTGTCTGAAAAGAAACCAGTTTTGAGTTTGTATGCAATCCAGAATTTTGTTTCATGCTTGATATTTCGAATCATGCAAGTAGCCAAGAAATAAAATACAAGTGTATCATTGTTTTGTTGTGCTACCATCTTGTCACTGTTGCTAGTTGCAATGTAAGTTCAACTGCTACTTCGAAATAACTTCTTTGAAACATGTTTCTCAAGTTCATGTTTTAAATACCTGATATTTGCCAGTACAATTTGTTTATATGAAGTACTTTAACCGTCATTTGGTTATCTCCAGATGGTTGAGAAGCTTACTCCATGTCTTATCAGCACGCCACTGGATTGTTTCTGGGAAGGATCGTATCTATTTCCACGTGACAAGAATACAGACCTGTTCTCCTGGTTAAAAGATAGGCCAATTGATGTCCTTCAAAAAGATAAAGACTACTTTTCACCTTTTCTCGTTGAATTCTTACGAAAAGTAAGTCAATTTTCTTTATCATCTGGTATAAAGTCTGTGAAGAGCTTGCAATCAAAGAATTGAAAACAATTTGAAGGTAGTGGCACTCAAGGGGATTTCGATAATGTAGCATAGCTACCTAACAATTTTTTAATAGTTTAAATGGAAAAACAAAATGGACATACTTCTGTTTCCATTATGCATATGTTAGTTTACCATTTGGAGAATAAAATTTAGGAATGGTCATTGGAAAGAAATTTTGATTAGAATACTATCTGTATTTGTCTATGATCAAGAAGTTTCTGATGATTGTTTATGATCAAGAGAGATATCATGGATCAAAGATTTTTAAAAACTTGTGTCTACGATTTAGCATGACTGAAAGAAATAAAGAGACATGACTTGTATTAAATCCCTGTTACATCATAAACCCATTTAATTTAATAGCATCTCTTTTGTAGCTTGCTTTCTCTAAAGTCTGACTATGCTCGGTCAGTGGTAAGCAACCACAAAAATAATTAAAAAACGCAAGTTTCTTTTTATATTTATTCTGTGATAAACAAGGCTTTTCTTGTCTTCCGACACATCTTGAGGTTGAAATTAAAAATTCAAGTTAAAATCATTTACAATTTATATACAAATGAATGCCATTAAACGTTAAAAACATATTTATCTATAAGTATACTTTATAATAAGTACTTAGTTCACTCTAGCTGCATCCAGCTATATTCTCCCCCTTTGTGCTCTTTTTAACAGTGGTTTTCATAGTCATTTATACGATTTTCAGGCCTCAGTTGTTTCATCATGTTCATATATTCCCGCAACAGTTCTTTTACTTATAGATAAAGTAGATATTTTCTTAAACGTTTAATAGCATTCATTTGTATATAAATTGTAAATGATTTTAACTTGAATTTTTAATTTAATCCTGAAGATGTGTCGGAAGACATGAAAATCTTTGTTTATCACAGAATAAATATAAAAAGAGACTTGCGTTTTTTAGTTATATTAATAGTTGATGGCTTTACAAATATTAAAAAAAACAACTGATAATACTAATAAACAAGTTCACCTTTTACTAACGTAATTGCTTCAATCCTTTTCATCACAGATTGGTGCTGAAGATGGTTATAAAAGCAAGCCATGTTTGGATGAAGCAGATCCTGACTGTCCAACTTTCATAGCCAACAGAAAAAAACCTTTGGTAAGAATGTGTAGCTTCTACTTTAAGGGCAAACATTTTCGTGTTTTTGGGTCATTTTGACAAAAGTCAATGCTGCTGGAAAATAAAAGATTGATGAAACACGAAAGTTTTTTTTCAAAAACTGAAAAATTTTTGGGAAAATTATGAAAGTTTTTTCAAGTATTAAAACTTTTTTACCCATAGAAATGAAAATTGGAAAATAACCAATTAATTTAGTCAGATTTAAGTACAAGATTGTAATAAAGAAAGAAAGTCAGTGAAAGTTGCAACAGTTTTTTCCCATGAAAAAAACCTGTTTTTGCTGTCCGTGAAAGTTTTTTTCAGCAAAATTTGTTCCAAAAACTGAGATTCGCAAAAGCTATTGTCAAAGAATTCACACAAACGTTTCTGCCTGCAAAAATAATGATATCACATACTGCAACAGATTGTATACATTGTATACATCTACCAATTTCCTACCAGTTAAAATGTCTTAGTTTGCAGGCATATTTGCAAGCACTTTTAGCTACTACCGTTTTTTGGGGAAAATTGAGTTAAAAATATGCAGGGAACTGGGTCCAGGGCAGAGCCCTGTGGGGGCACAGCAGGACGATGTCCCCGGAAGTTATGCGATTCTAGCGTTTTCCAAAATCTCAAACAGCTTTAAAATCTCTGTGTTTCTTTTTCTTCACGATATCAACATATAATTGGGTATAACGACTTTGCAGAACTCCTGCTGAGAACCATCTTCAAATTTAGTATATCAAAAACATGACTACACTTGTCCATAAACGTTGGTGATATTTCCGCCATTTTTTTAAAACAAGCAAAAGAGATTTGATTGCCCCAGGAACAAACACGATATTGAATGACAAACTGTAGAGTGGCTGAGAATCTCTGCAGGTCTAACGTTGTACAAACGATCCAAGCATGATGAAGGAACGGACTTTTCTCATGTTTTTGCAGAACACAGAAGTACAGAAATAAGATTGAAATATTTTTCTAAATCTTCAAATTGATAGGATTGAGTTTTGAAACTCAATTAAGGATTGAGTGCTTATATGCCTGAGTTTGGAACCTTGATTGATCTCATTTTGATATCCCATTTCTATCTACATTAACAAAATATAAAACAAAATTAGTGTTATAAAATTGTTCAGTGTGCAAATTGTCATTCGAATTAAACAATTTCAAAAATCTGGTCCTAATTTGGTCTTACGCACAAGTTGACCTTCAAATTTGAAATCAGCAGTACAAAGTTGTTCCGCTAGTAAATTTTCTCAAAATAAGTTAATTGTGAGTGTTTTTGCAAGTTACAGTTTCTTTAGCCCAAACTTGATATTGGTGGCATCATTACAGGAGGTTGCTTTGGACCGGCTAAGAAGTATATGTACTGGCCCGAAGAAAGTATAATTGGGGAACCTAAGAAGAACAGCTCAGGATACATCAAAAGGTTCTTTAATTTATTTTTATATATATACAAAAAATTGAAAGTAATCAGTACATCCTGTTGTCATCATCTCAATAATGACAATTGAAACTATTGTTTCATAACAATTTTAGAAGTTACCTGTGATCATGTTCTGATTTCTAACTTTCTGGTGCCATTTTGACTTTAATGACCATACAACTATAGCCTATATTTTCATAAGCACCTTAGTCAAATGCCAGATTCATTCGTAATTTAATTCAATGAATGATTAAAGGTTATTTCAAAATTACTTCACATTACAATTTTGGGTTTTTGATAAAAAGCAATTTTACCATTTTTGAAAGATGTTGCCCCTTAATTTTTCTGTTTCCTTTTAGTGCTACTGCTTTACAGACCATCATCCACATCAGTAATGCCCAGGTTTTGTATGAAGCTTCAAATGGCCGCATGGGGTTGACACATAAATGGACCGTAGAAAAGGCTGAACAAGTCTTACGTGAATGGAAGCTGGCACTCACTGATCGTGTGAGCAAGGAAAGCAAAACGACACATTCCAAAATACTAGCATTTACCACAGAATCATTTAATGAACTTATTAAAAAGATCTTCGCAACTGACTTCAAAAAAATTTGGATTGGTACTGCCATTATAGTGAGTGTGATGCTTCTAAATTTCAATCAACAGTCAGTTTTAGTTAATAAAAGCAACAATAAATATTTTCATATCATGGAATTGATGCATTTCCCTATGTAACATTACAAAGTTTTTTCTTCTTTAGTGTTG
This sequence comes from Turritopsis dohrnii, assembly GCA_027922465.2. NCBI lineage: Eukaryota > Metazoa > Cnidaria > Hydrozoa > Anthoathecata > Oceaniidae > Turritopsis > Turritopsis dohrnii. The sequence goes on along the minus strand of BQMF02000384.1, from coordinate 194,303 downwards.
TTATTCGATTTTTACTTTGAAAAGATTCACAACATCAGTATTCTCATATGGTCTTCTTGGTTTTTTTGCACCTCTGTTATTATGTGGCAGCACTATCTCTGGCATTGGTCTCACACATTTTCTTGGAATTAGGTCTTCAACACCGATTACTACAGAAGTATTAATCTTTTATATTCTTTCCTGTGTATTTGTAAATTAGAAAATTAGTAGATGTGATCTAAATCAGCCCTCTTAATGTTTTAAATCCTTCTAAATGTAAAACAAAAGACGTTGTTTTTATCCTACAGTCATGAAGTAATTTGTATACATAATTGTGCTATCCACCTTGTCCACAACTGATTGTTTTGAAATTATCTTTAGCTAATGTCCTTGTAAAAGGATAAAAAGAGATGAAAATTAACAGAAAATTATCTATCTTAAAAAGCTCAAAAGCTTCAAAAATTTGACCCAAACTTCATCTCAACAGATGAAAGATGCAGATCCCACAAAAACAGTTGTCCTTATTCATTTATGTGATGTTCGGCCTTCTAAACCTTCTGATTGGGGGATACAATCCCCTGTGCAGCAAAAATTAATTTTTCAAAATTGAAAAATCTCAAATAAAAGATGGTAGTAACGATGTAATTGATTGCCCTGGGTGCTTATTGAATGTTTGGGCAGTTGAAAGGAGCAGGTACTTATATAAAAAAACTCACCTTTTTTTCTTTTTCTTATTTAGGTGTTACCGCTTGTTTCATTAAGTCTAAGTTTAGACAACATGTTTCTGTTACTACGAACATATGTTTACGTCTGTGACGCTGGAAATGTGTCACATCAACATATAGTCCCAACATGCCTTGGAGAATGTGGGTTAAGTTTGACCATTGCCTCATTAATACATATCTGTTGTTTTCTGGTTGGCAGCACAATTCCAATTGTTGTACTGCAAAGATTCTGTCAACAGGCTGCAGTGGTAATGTTTATGAACTGGTTAATACTGATACTTACTGTAACTCCAATCTTATGCTATGATGTTGATCGTCAGGTTAGCAAGCGAGATGATTGGTGTTGCATAAAAATGTAAGAACAGATAGTAATTTAGATCATCCATGAAGAAGTTTGATGTATTGACATTCTCTCCTTTGTGTTTACATCTAGAGATGATCTAGATGCAGATGATAGGATGCAGGCAAACAACACAAATATTGATGACAACTTTAGATGCTCCTTTCCCCACCAACGACCGTCTAGTTCAGTTACAGTGAATAGCAATTCAACCCATTTTAGTTTAAATCGTTCAAGGTTGCAATATAATGTGACTCCTCAGTCATTCGTAGAGACCATTAGAACTGACAATGTTGAGATGGGGAGATGTGGAATGATATTTCAAAAAGCTTCTTTGAATTATTTTGTGCAGAAGTATGTTACTGGTTGGATGACTTTAAAGAAAGTTAAGGTACATTCACACATTTTTCCCCAAAGCAAAAGCCATACTTACCAAAACAACTTTATTTTGAGTTCATTCTTGCTAAATTAAGCCATGACAAGTACATCTAGATTAAAACTGATGCCACGTCATCATCTTCAAAAACATACAATGCAAAAAATATTTTTAAAAAAATTGTTAAAAGACTCTGGAATTAAGAAATCTAGAAGTCTATCCATAATTCACTATAATTCACTATAATTCACTTTAACTTCAAACACTATAACTGAATTTCATGAATTTCTTAATGTTTGTTTTGAGAAGAACACAAAATAAAGATATTTCAAGCTAAACAATCATGCATGGAAACAACCGTGTTCAAATTAAAGATAGTATTCGTTTTTTAGGTAACAATTTTGGCTGCATCTGTTGTTTTGCTCTGCATATCCTTATATGGCAGTGCTATTGTCACACAAGGACTGGATCTTGCAGAGATTATCCCCAAACCATCATCACAAAGAGACTTTTTCATTGTTCAAAGGAAATATTTTTCCTATCATAATTTGCAAATAATTACCAAAGAACTGGACTATGCCAAAAAGCAAGCTATCCTTCGAGAGTTTTATGATCGAATTTCGCAGGTATTTAAAAAGGCCTCTATCTAATCAGTTTCACAGTGGAAGTGTGGTTTTAAGTCAATCAGAAATTTTGTTTTCAGGTGGATCATGTGATTAAAGTATCAAGTCATGAAGATTACAAATTACCACAACTTTGGTTGGATTTGTTCAAAAAATGGCTCGAGGGTATTTTTCCTAATTTTTTTTATTTACTTGCATTTACATGTAATTCACTTTCCCTTGAAAGTGAATCTGAATTTACAATGTCATATTTAAATCATTTGAACCTTTTTCTAGTTATTCCGCTTTTATATAACTTTTTAGAATGTGATATTATTTGGTATTTCCATATTGAATAAGAATAAACAAAACAGGAGTCTTAAAGTAGGAATGAATATACGTTCAACTCATGAATATAAGTTAGACTCATGAATATAAGTTAAACTCATGAATATAAGTTAAACTCATGAATATAAGTTAGACTCATAAATATAAGTTAAACTCATGAATATAAGTTAGACTCATGAATATAAGTTAAACTCATGAATATAAGTGAAACTCATGAATATAAGTTAAACTCATGAATATAAGTTAAACTCATGAATATCAGTTAGACTCATGAATATAAGTTAGAGGAAATAAATCCCTTGAGCAACAATAAACATACATGTTATACATTGTAGACTAACTGTACTAACAGTTGAAGTTACCTTCAGTAATAAAAGTAAAACATGCAAAGCTTTAGGCAGTACAGAACTCACGAAAATCTTAATCATAAGATTGTAAACAGGTAGTGTTCCCATAATTATAAAGCTTTTATCTATAATAGCATGGTAAATATCACCATAGCGATGACAATAACATAAGGATGATAATGTATGAACACTGATTTGCTTCTTCTTTGTAACTATAAACTCAAAAGTAACTCTGTTTACACAAATTTATAAGACATTCTTAAGCCATTAATATTTCAAGTTTAAACTAATTACCAATAACTACTATGAATTCTTAATGTTTTAAGAATTCTTAAGAATGTCTTAAGATATCACACTTCAATATTACATTCACTCATTCCAACTATGACAGCCACCTTGCGTTTGACCTATGAGTAACCATAGCAACTTTTATAGATGCTGATACTGTATATAAAAAGGAACAGCAAGAAGGGTGGATACCAAGACAGTGCAGTGGCAAAAGCCACAACGCAACAATCATATCAAGGCAAATATTCCACTTAAAGTGTGAGCAGGTGTGTGTGTAACTATCAAAATATACAAATAGAACGTTGAAAATCTGATAAAATCTTTGATAGCCAGTGACCAATTGTCAAAATGTCACTGTGGCAAAGTGCATTTTTATGGAAATGGTGTGTATGCCTTTGTGTGCCTTTCAATTGAAATGTGCTCCTCCACAGTGATTTTCTACGAATTTGCTCATTTTTCAGTTGGCTACAGCAAATTTATATTACGTTGAAGATCTGATCTGAATTCCCTTAAAATATTTATAATTAGTATCTGTTTTAGTCATGTCCTGAAGATTTGGTGAGAAACGGTATCATCAACACATGCTTGTTTTACAGACTGTTGAATTTGTGGTATAGCTCAGATTACCTTGGTGCCTCGCAAGTAAGATTTGTTGTCTGAATTATGAACATCCTTCAGGAAACATAGCCTTTCTCTATCTTAACTTCTATGATCGAGTAGATGATTCTCCATTGTAGATGTTCTTATGGCAAGTAAGTCATGACTATTTCAAGGGAGCATAGGTTATTATAAAGATGGTCTCCCACCAAATCCGGAGAATTAGTAATTTGAACAGGCAAGGGCCTGAAAAACGTCTTTTTAATTATTGAAGTTCCAATCACAGAGGTTAATTTGCGAAGAAGTGATAGATGAATGGACTTTGAACTTTGTTCGAATTATGGAATTTCAAAAAGATTTGACTTTACTTTGGCTTGTTTTTGAAGTTAATAAGTATATACTCTTCATATTGAATAAGGATTGCTGTTCAGAAATCCTTTGGTTTTAGTGCATGTATTTATAAGACTTGAAATGTCAGTACGCCACTGAAAATGAGAAGTCATATATACTCTTTAGAGCTTCTAAGTAAATGTTTTTAGTGGTTAAAAACATTTGTTTTACCCTATCTAGGTAGTAATACCTTCTCATGACACTGTAATGCTTATCCAGGCTGCTCATAATTTTATCTGTTCTGTTTAGGTGCTCATCAAACCTGACCCATATGGTTGGTGCCACACTTTATTTCATTTTTTGCTTACAGCATTTGTGTTTTTATGTTTTTACTTGTATCATTGTTCTTCTTTGTGCAGGTCAGGTGCAGATAAAGTTTGTTACCAACTCCTTCAAAGTACATGGTTTGAAAACCACCAAGCAGAACTTAAACTTTATCAAGGTGAGGAATGTTTAGATATGTTTAGATATTGCATTTTATGTCTCAATCTTACTTTATAAATTGGGAGCTACGTGGTAGAGTGTATGTCACTGCAGTGGCAGGTCGGCTTCTAACACCTGGCCAAGTCATGCCAACGGCTAACACAATGTGATCCACTCAAGTTAAGAGAACAGATGGAAAACAGAGGACTAAAAGCTCTTGGGTTTTTTTACTTACTGAATAATACTGTGGGTTGTTCAGTTAAATAGAATGAAAAGAACTTTGGAGGGGTTTGGATTGAAATGTCTTTTTTTAATTTCTTTTTCTTAAGATAATTCAAATTTGAATTGAATAAGCATTAATTTACATAGCCAGCAGGTACACTAAAAAATCCCTGCGAAGGAGTGCATTTCTATTGAAAAAAATACACAACTTCAACGAAGATGCTCTTCACCATAGTAACATTTTGATAATTTTGTTCACTGGGTTATGTGAATGTTATATTTTAGAACATTCGTGAAGTTTGTGATGAATTCAAAGCCAAAGGTATAGACAGCTACCCTCTTGGAATGGCGTTCTTATACTGGGAGCAATTTGTAGTGCTTAATGACAGTTTGATTAGAGCTGGTTGCATTGCATTGTTGATAGCCTTTGTGACAGTTCTCATATGTTTCATGAGTATCAGAGCAGCTTTATTAGTGGTAAGTTCACGTTGAGCATTATTTACGTTTCTGTGAGCAAAATTGTCCAAAAGTCACAGCAATGAAGAGCATTTTTATTGAAATAGTGTGTATATTTCTAGATTAATGCACTCCTTCGAAGTGATTTTTCAGCAAATTTGCCTTCTTGGAGTAGTCAGGAAATCCTTCCTATATATATTTTAGATATGGTAGTAAATTATAAAAGAAGTCACTGCAAAGGAGTGCATTTCTATAGAAATACACGAACAACCTCAATGAAAATGCTCTTCATTGCGGTGATTTTTTTATGTATTTGCCCGCTGGAAAACTCACACAAGTGATTTTCTTCCTATTTCAGCTTCTCTTCACGGTAGTAGGTTCTTTGGAACTGTATGGTTTTATTGGCCTGCTCAACTTGAATTTCAATGCAGTGTCTGCTGTGGTTCTCCTTATGTCCGTTGGGATGGGCGTTGAGTATAGCATCCACACCGTGATGGTAATTTTATACTTCATTAAGGGTGTTTTCCATTTAACGGAAAAATCCTGCTCCCACGCCAATAGGGACGCCTTTACTTTATAGGAAAGTTGAATTTTTCAAACTTTCTCCAGAACTTTTAGTAGCAGGCAACTGGAATTTTTTATCCGCGAGCAAGTGCTCTGATTTGCTTAATTTGTTGGTTAGCATTAATCGGAAATATATCTATCTCCTAAAACCTTTGAGTACGTTTTAGTTGTTTAATTAAAGTATCTTAGTACAAATCTAAAGTATCTAAGTACAAATCTAAAGTATCTTAGTACAAATCTAAAGTATCTTAGTACAAATCTAAGGTATCTTAGTGAAAAATTTAAGAAATTTGCTGTAGCTATGCAAGTGCTGCATCGTTTCAAACCCACTGGGCAAATTTATTGAAAAATCACTGCGAAGGAGTGTACTTTTATAGAACTATACACTTCATCACAGTGACTTTTTGACGATTTTGCAAAAGACATTTGACCAAAATGAAATGGTAATGATGTTTTATTTATCTGACGGATCATGATAATGTCTTTGCTTGGAAATTTGTCTATTTCTAAGACTGTTCAGATATACATTTCTTATTTTCTTATTTTCATATAGGCTTTTGTCAATACACCAGGAGATCGTAATACCCGGATGAAAGCTGCGATCGAAGTAACTTTTGTGTCTTCAGTCGATGGCATTTTAACAACGTTGATTATGTTGGTCCTTCTTTCGTACTCTCAGTATGAGTTTGTTACCAAGTACGGACGATTTTTATTTCCTTTCTGTATTCAACCGTTCTTTCATAGTTTATTTTCCGTAATAGGAATGTGCATTGGAGATTTTTTTGAAATTATTTATTTATTAATAAAAAAGTTATTTATTTATGTAGTCGGTGGTGGTTACACTCTCTAAATGTTTTTGAGATACAAATAGCAAGGTAGAAATCTGAGGAGATGTGACCGTGTTATTATTACTGGTGAAAGTTTTTCGCTTAACTCAAACAAAAAGAGGTTTTGACTACCAACTTATAATGATCGCCATACTATTTGTTTGCATTTGCATTTGTTTCAGCGCCCTTTTGCTTCTGAAATGCTGTTCATTTCAGCGCCCTTTTGCCTCTAAAATCCTATTCGTTTTAGCGCCCCTTTGCTTCTAAAATCCTATTCGTTTTAGCACCCTTTCGCTTCTAAAATACTGTTAGTTTTAGCGCCCTTTTGCTTCTGAAATGCTGTTCATTTCAGCGCCCTTTTGCCTCTAAAATCCTATTCGTTTTAGCGCCCCTTTGCTTTTAAAATCCTATTCGTTTTAGCACCCTTTCGCTTCTAAAATACTGTTAGTTTTAGCGACCTTTTCAAAGATACTTCACCTTTAGATATTTCTTCAATCTACTGATCTGTTTGATAGCCATCATAACGTTCAATAGCTTGTTGGTGATTCCTGTCACGCTGTCGTTTTTTGGACCGTGCTGCGAGGTAACAGTCTCTTTTTATGATTCAGTAACTTTGGTGGAAATCATCAACTTACTTTATTCCTAACAGACAGTTTCGGGCGTTCGGCGTTATGTCTGAAATTCTTAAAGATTCGGATGCTGGCTGGGTGAATTGTTTCATTGTAATAAAGTTTAAGAGAAATTTGCGCCTGTCAAATTTCATTTCGAATTTGGAGGGCGATTCTTCTCAATTTGGTAATAAAAGAGCTTTTCCTAATGTACTAACGGTTTGTGGTTTATTATAATTTTTACATATAGCATTGTTTAAATCGCATGTTCAGGGTTATAACCGTTCTTCCACCGCATGGCTCCACATCCTTACAATCCTTTTTTCAGCCATGACTTAATGAAAATTTTTCTTGACTGTTTTCAGGTTACCAAGAGAGCTATTGTGCCTGCAATACCACCTGTATTTGTGATCAACGTCACACCAGAACACAACAGATATATAACCAAGAAACAAAAAAGAAGAAGAATCCGAAAATCTCCCGACTTGACGACAATCAGTGAATGTTCAGAACGACTTTCTTCTGCCGGATCCAATACGAGCGGTCGGTCAAGGTGTCGGACGCGTGAAGACGGTAGATTGGGCACACCAACCGTGCGTTATAATAATAATAAGTCGGACGTCTTTATTGAGGATTATGACGTCGACAACGAAGAAAATTATCAGGAACGACAATGTTGTCACCAGAGAGGAAGAGAGACTAGATGCAGCAATAGATCCGAGACTAGTATTGGTAGTGGTTGCAGCAACGATACGAACTCTAGTCTGTACGTATGTAGTCATTGTCATAAAGAACAACAAAATTTCTCAAATAGTACTTCAAATAGCTGCAACAGTCGGAGCATTCGCCAGTCGCCATACAGAAAGACGGCACGTCAGAAATGTAACCATAACAGTAATACCGGTGTTTATGAGGCGACGGGTCAACCGACACAACCTCACGTCATCGAGGTGGATGAGAATAGACATACGATGAAAGTGAAAGCGTCGTTTGAAATCGAAATTCCACATACCGTGGGGATAGGTCCATCAAGCAGATACAATCAGAATGAGCATCATTTCACACCAGTCGATTGATGAACCAAGCTTCGTCATCTTTTTTTTGTTCGTTTTTTTTTGTTGTTGTTGTTTTTTTTGTTTCATATGAATGTTGTATAATAACTTTCACTTGTCTGATATTTAATAACATGAGAGCGCCCTTATCAAATATAATATTTAAACCGAAAACATCTCGGGCGTTCTTCTGAGCTATCGTTTCCTTTGTCTCGGTATGAATAGAAAAATTCTTTTATTTTGAAAAGCAACATATATGCTCTATTGAAATGACAAAGTCATGGAGACTCGAAGTTCCGAGTGATCAAAATCGTCAAAGAGGGCTATATCTAGAATTGTGGCAGGTTTCGCATCCCAGGTCTCAGGTCTCAGGCTTTCGGGTATCAGGGTCTATGGTTTCACTTCTCGTATATGACCATCACTTGTTGTGGCTAGTACCATAGAAAACTGAGTAATGCATTGTTACGCACATCACAGCCACGCGTTGGTACGCTCATCACACCTGCATTGACTAGCCTATAGAGCAGCATAACTGCTTCTGGACGGGAGCAAATCTGAGATGCATCAATTTCATTCTTGCTACCCATTTTCATTTATTATATCTATTATTTATTATATTTTTTATTATTATATCATAACTTGCACTGGGCATAAAAAAGCGATCAAATAGATAGTAGTCATACACGTTTTTTTTTATATAAGCAACCAAAGTCAGACATCAGTAGTAATGTTGCTTAATTTGTTGCTAAACCATTAATAGATAATCCATATATGTGCCGTCTTGAAAACGTTTTGTACGTTTTAGTTGTTTAATTAAAGTATCAAGTATGAAGTCTAGGACATTCGAATCATTATAGAGTATAAAACCCAGGGATGTGTGAGGGATATACTGCAACCTAATGTAACAGCCTAGTATAACAATTTTCACACTGATTTCCAAATACATTAAGGTCGCGGTATAAAAACTCAACCGTTTGTCTTAGATGAGGTCACCAAAAGAATCTTATGATAAACATTTGTATCAAGTTTCATATTTATTTCACAATCTATATATTAATAGCCGATTCTCTGTCTGTCTGTTTGTTTGTTTGTCTGTCTGTTTGTTTGTCTGTCTAAATGGTAGATGTGAACTGCGAAAGAAATCGGGGAATCAGCAATGTAAGATCACACATAAATTATTTCTCTTCTTGTGCGCGACCTCAGTGTGAAACCATTGTATTGAGACCCAAATAGATAATTTTTGTTTAAATAAAATGATTTGATTTACAAAGATTTCTCGGTTATGGTATTACAATAATAATAATAACAATAATAATAAATCGATCAACCGGCGCGAAGGAGTGGTTCGACAGTGATCAGATTTACATCATCACTCCGTACAAAGATCTTCTTTACTGATCGAGAACCGCGTAAACATGAGCTGGCTTCTAAGCAGGCTGAAACTTATTCTCGTTACAGAGCCAATTTTTCACTATTCTGGGATCGTTATCTCTTTCAGCTATCATTTCCGCTAGTCGATTGTAGAATGTGAGACACTCCTTCACAATGCCGCCAAAGCACGTAAAAACAAGTACGCTACCTGTCCCTTCACCCAGAACCCTCTGGCAGCAACATCAACTCTCACCTCATCACTCTTTATGGCGGAGGATGGCAATTCTTCTCCTGTGATGTTCTGCTGGACTGTTTTGCCTGCTACGTCTTTGCAGCATTCAGACAACATTTCGGCAGTGACATCACGTATTTCGTTGTGTCTTATGGTGATAAAGCCACCCTTCGGACACGAAAGAGCGTGATCTACACTGAATTTTGCGCCACATACACAATGTGACACAATTGAAACCCAAAGCAAACGCGACGTTTGATGTCCCTGTAACGGTTGGTCGTAGCAAAACGATGCCATACATTTTCTGATCAGTTTTTCGAGCTCTACGAAATGGGTACACTTTCCGTTGCCAATTCCTAAATTACTGAATACATAGAAAAATTCGTTTTCGTGGAAAGAAAATCTGTCCGCTAATTTGGAAGTTTAATGTAATAGGTATTGACCGTATTGTGGGGGAGGGTATAACGGTATTGGGCCTTTTTTTGTCCGCTTTCATCTTCTGCCGGTAACAAATCACCCGTTTTTGTGCCGGTATTTCGGTATTTATGTCCAAAAAATTCGGTATTCCGGTATGGGGGATAGTTTGTCATATACACGTGATAATGATAACGTCTAAATTATTGTACACCTCATCGGGGTAAAAAAGTCATTGGAGTTATCAAGTAAGGTCATTTTTTTCAATGGTTCAATGACATACAAATCAAAGTCCGCAGATATTAAAGAAGAACAAATAACCTATAAGCATCATCGGAATGGCTCTTATGGTCGTTTCCGACTTTCCTTAGCATTTTGCCAGATGTGTTATTTGTTGACTTCATAGTTTATTACAGTACTTTTTTTATAAATGTGTCAGCTACAAGCATGCAGTGGATCGTCTTTGAATTAACGTCATAGAAATAGTATCCATTGCCAGAATTATGGCTGTACCCATAACACTTCTGAACGAAATTGCTTTTTACTTGCACACTTGACACACATTTTTTTGTATTTCAAGCTAATGGTATACGGTATGTTTTTAAGCTATACTGAGTTTTACTACTTAAACAAATTTTGTCCCATTTCTTTTTATTATATTCAATGAACCCTAAGAAGTTTGCGAGATCAGCAAGATTCTCCTAAACATGCGTTCTTCACAACATTTCACTCTCAGAAAAATGAAAATTTCTAGTGAGAATTATTCTCAGTGTAATCACGGCTGTTTCAAATGGCGATTCTACGAAATTAAGCGTTTTTAGGCAGGCCTGGAGCGAGTTATAAAAAATTGTAAACAAATCGGGAGGGAAACCTTCAACTTTTTGAACACTGATATATAAATCGATTTAGAGGCCATTCTAGATTTTAGAAACCAAAATTTTATTCGTCGCCTAACCATGGTGGGCGACATTTTTAGGCAAATTATTACTTTTTAGGCCCTTAATCCCCCACCCCTTTACTTTGAAATCCATGTCGGGGGGGACCTGGTTTTACATACGACGATAGTCTTTTTGCAATGTGCATCGCTAATAGTTTTTTGAATAATCGGCCCAATAAAAGAGCCGGTATCGGTATTAGGCTTCCTTTTTAGATGGTATGACGGCATTTGACCCAAAATTGTGACGGTATGACACGCGGTATTAGAGACCCCTATTGTTCATGCAAAAATTTTTTGAAGCTCGTGTTTTCAATGCATCTGCTACATGAGACACCACCATCATTTTATTACGCACCACGTGGTTCATGGTGTCTTCTTCGGGGAAACCAGCAAAGGAAGGGTGTTTATAGACGAATTTCTTTCTAACGTTAATTACAAGCTTTTTGAACTAAAAAATCAATCAAACTTCACAAATTTCGATTTCAAGTCCTAATGTATATTAACGTGAATCTTATTCTAAAGTCATTTGTGGGGCTGAGAACCACACGAATTAGAAAAAAAGATAAAAATATAGTTGTAACATAGTAAGATCGAGCAAGGAGTGTTCATGTTTATAAACATTACATCACATGGTTTGAAAACTCACCTATAGCCTTTCCCTTTTTTGATGTAGATACATATCTGGTTATCTTTTGTTATTTATATTAAAACGTTTTGTTTTAATATTACTCAAGATTTGTTGAATTTACAGCAAGCAATAAGTCAGACTTGCTCTCGGTTCTTTACGGCATCCATTTCTGTATGTTGGAGTCAGATCTTCAACCATCCTATGGATGAGTGTCGCCCATTATTGGAAAAAATGAGTACCTATCACACAGCCCTCTGAATTAGGAAAAAAGACTGACAGCAAAAAAATGCCATATCATATTTGAAAATTGCGATGGCAGATCATTATTTACGACAGCAAAAAATGCCACCATCTAAGGACCTATCACAGTATTAAAGGGGCACTAAACTAAAAAGTTCATGTTTGTGCACTATTTGAAACAGCTTTAAAATGCTGATAGTCAGTGTTTGAATTTTCAAAAACATGATCTCCATGGCAACATCACAATGTTCAAGAAGATATTGAAATTTTTTAATGATATATACATATAACTGCAGTTGTCAAAATAGCAAAAAAAATTATTGCCATCGCTACTCTGGCTAGGTTCCAGATCTTTATTATTTTTTGCTAACAAAGCTATATATAAAGCATCCAACACTGTTACTATGGCGTATTTCGCTTTAACTTATATACGTCCAGTAAAAACTGTTCCATTTTCTAAAATTTCTTTTCCCATACCTGATGTGAAGGCATTTTCCTTTATTTTCAATATTTTGTTAGTCATTTGTTATATTTTGTTAGTCATTAGTCATTTGTTTACACGTTCCCTGTAGTTTTTCATTTTGGTCTTATTTTCATGTTTTTCGGTGTTCTTTTCTATTTGTGTGGGTTTTTATGCCAATTTCTGTGTCATTTTGTTCTGTAGTATAAGTCATATCTTGGTCAGTATTTTCTAGGTCTGTATTTTATATATGTGGTTTTCTGATTTCTCACTATAAATTATATACACTTTCACTTTTCTATCATCATTTCAAAGAGTGGTCATGGAATCAACATTACTTTCATCAACATCTTTTCTTTTCATCATTCAGTTTCTAACTCAGGCAAGCTGTTTGAACATATTCATACTGTGTTGTTCCAAACACTTGTGTCATCCATGACCCTTGACCCCACATCTGAGCAGATCTCCATTAATGGAGATCTATAAATTTTATAGGTTTGTCAGCAAAAAACAGAAGAGACCTGGAAACAAATCCAGGGTAACTATGGCAACAATTATTTTTATTAATTCGATACCTACAGGTGTTTGCCACTACACATACAAAATTCTGGCAGTGTATCACTAATATTTCTTCAGTTATTTACATTGTATGTCAGCAATTTCTTTTTGAACATTGTGATGTCACGTTTCCATGGAGATCAAGTTTTGAGCAAAAATTTTAAATAGCAATATCTCGGGATCGAAAAATTATTTTTTAAAAATTCAAAAACTGACTTTCATCATTATTTTAAAATTCTTCCAAATTGTCCAAAAAAATCAGTTTTAATTTTTTCAGTGTAGTTCCCCTTTAACTATACAAAATTTGTTTTCAAAAACACTGTCGGCAAAATTTTGTAGACATAAATTTGATTTACAGCAGCTTCACGACGGCGAAAGCTGAATGCTGCCGTAAATTCAGAGGACTGCTATCATTTATCTGAAAATGGTAGTGTGATGTTGGTTTTGAGAACGAAAAATTCCTTACTGACGACTTCTTTTATAAGCTTTTAAATGCCCCATAACACGAAATAGTGGCATGACATGCACAATAATAACTTCAGGATTTAGAGATATAGGAGGACTTTGCTAATGGAGAGTGATCGCTCGCGAATTTTCCGGCGTGACTAATTCATCACTCACACATCATTTTTCTTAGAGCCTAAACAATGCACTTGATTTTACTTTTAGAGAATTCATATAACATAAAATGGCTTCCAACAATCAAAGTATAAGTGAGTATGAAAGGCTTCGTTTACAAAACATTGAAGCAAATAAGAAGATGCTGGAAAGTCTGGGATTAATGCGATCAGTATGTAGTTTTTAAATGGATAAATCAGTAACTGATATAGGAGGATTGTGTCCAAATCTTTGTTTCCAATATTTAAATGTTGTTGCTCATAGATTCTCTACAGCAAATATCACAGTCTATCCCCTGAATGTTATGTTTTCGAAATTAGAATCAATTAAAATTTTTACCTGGGATACTAGTAATAATATAATGTTGATTTTAATAGTTTAGCATGTATATATCTTGAAATATATTTTCCTTTATTTAGATTCGACATGTAAGGCATACAGTTCCTACGACTTTTAAGCGTAAGCCTCCTCCTCGACCTGCTGTAAAGCGAAAATTTGATGAAATTATTTCAAATGACAATGTTCTAGTAAAAGATGAAAATCAAAATCATGTCCGGCGTTCACTTAGAAAAAAAGGAATGGTATGATTGCTCATGTCATGTTTTTATATGCAAACTTTTGTAAAATAAATTTAGTGTGTTTACTTAACAACGATTGTTTTGATAATTCAGCCAAAAAACAAAAAAGGCTATTATAGAGACTGGAAAATTTTTGATCATATTAACTTCTGCAATAAATTCAAAAACACTAATTGGAATTTAATCCTCTAAGTAGACAAAAAAATCCTAATCTTTCACTTGACAATTTTTATGGAAAACTGACTAGCATGGTTGACAGCCATGCTAAATAGTTTACCAAAAAACAAATTAAACGAAAGCAAAAACCTTGGATAACAAAGGGTATTTTGAAATCAATGTCAATCAGGGATAAGCTACTCAACAAATTCATGAAGGCTGAAGATCAAACCAACAAATCAAATCTTCATTTAAAATATAAATGTTATCGCAACAGCATAAAAAATACACTACAAATATTTTTTTAATCTCAACTCTAATGATTTTAAAAAAACATGGGAAGGAATTAACGAAATCATAAACAAAAAAAGCAAGAAGAGCCAAGACAACATCACTCTTACCAAAGGCAACAAAAAAATTACAGATCCTCCCGATATTGCAGAAGAATTCAATGATTTTTTTAGCTCAGTTGCCAGCAAAATCCAAGGAAATATCCCAACCATCAGAAACTTTGAACCGTTTTGTGAAAAAAAATAGTTCACCAAATTCTTTCTTTTTTAATCCAGTTACGAAATCTGAAGTTTCCAAGTTCACTAAAAATAGTGAAAGTAATTCCAAAAATAAAGGCTCAAACCAAGATGTGTATAATTATCGACCAATCTCTTTGCTATCAAACATTGACAAAATCATTGAAAAACTAGTTTATTCACGTCTTATTTCTTTTTTAAACATGGAGCTCTATCTGACAGGCAATTCGGCTTTAGAAAAAAGCACTCAACAAAATTACACTAATTTCTCTAACTGAAGAAATTCGAAAAAATTTAGATGCAGGTGAATTCTCTTGTGGCGTTTTTATCGATTTACAAAAAATCGATAATAGGTCCGTAACATATCAATCAATTTTGCAGTGGAATCATTTTCAAATTTCTCACCTGAATCACCTTTGGCTGAGCTCAGCAAGACAAAACTTAATTCAATGCACTATAACTATCTTATATCTCAGTACTTGCCATAGTTTCATCAAAAAACCACAGATAACTTCAGTTCGATGTGCCTAGAAACTTGCCATATGTTTTTACTTGTTTTAAGTAGGTTCCTCTAAAGTTTTGTTCTAATAATTCACCCATGGTGGCTTCTCTTGAATAGTTTATACTAATAGAAGTCCCCCATCCTTTTGCTTTTAGTTATTTAATTGTATCTAATTTATGTCCTTATAAAATATATATTTTTGTATATTTATAAATACTACTACTACTACTCAAGAAAAGATGCTAGGTGCAATTCCCAAGATCGTTTTCCGATGACCAGAAGTAGTGTAAAACAGGATCTGGTGGTATGATGTTGATGTTGTACTTTAACCAAATCTTAGAAATGAAAAATACTGTTATCCAATTAGGATTTTTTCCAAGCACTTTCCAATTACCGTTTACCGGTAGTTGAAACTCAATCTTGAATTGAGTTTAGGAACGTAATCAATGAAACCTCCTTTAACTCTTCAATGCGTATCATTTAAATACATATGTTTTGAGAGGGTAATTAGGTATATTAGGCCATCATTCACAATATTCACCGTTGCTAAGGCAATTCTTGAAAGTTCCTTTGTTATACGAATTCATTTCTTCACCTAACGAAAGAATATGAAAACGGAAGTGGTACCAGTACGACTTGTTTTCGTGTTATTCAATGAAATTAAAAAAAAATCTTAGTTTCCAACTCACTTCACACGCCTCTCATGAAGAGTTTGTGAACATCGACATCTCTAAAATTATGGAGCTTCCAGGGGCTTTGCCCACCTAGGACCCCACCAAGCTCTGCCCTGGACTGTAGAACTCAATCTTCACTACCAAAAACGGTAGTAACCAAAGTGCTTGGAAAAATCCCTGCCAATAAAACTTCAGAATTGAATTGATTCAAGAGATTATTCAATATTAATTAAAATCACAAATCTTGTTACTTTTTTAACCAACCAGCAGACGTTTTTATGATAATCATGAATACCTGTAATTTTTTAGTTCTTCAAAGCCAGACAGGAATCACCCTTTCAAAATGATTTAGAAAAGATTATATTATCTGATGATATAAATCTAAATTTACAACAGCTTCCATGTAGTCTTTGCACAAGTGAAGATTGTTTGATAACGAATGAGACATTGATCGAAATCTTGTTTCCCTACAAGGAAGCCATCCACATTGAATTTGACACTTTTTTGCCCAGTCAATGCATAAAGACAAATAATAATGATAATTTTGACATTTTGTTAACTTGAACCCTTCATGATCATCAGCAAATTTACCTCTATATCTTCACATATAATTGGCTGCTACATTGCAGTGCAGTTGCTATAATACAGACGATGCGTGATTGTGTTATTATGGATGTGGTCACCATCTCCATATATTCAGTTGTGTTCTTTGTGAAAGGTTTGCACCTCTCTCTGTAGAAATTACAATATTCTGTACTTCTGAATGGAAAATCTTAAAAACAGGTTGGTTGACATAGAGTTATATATAGAAGCTTTTCTATACCCACGAAAGTGTGGTACAATATTTTTTTTATTTCTAGACACCTGAGTTGGTTTCACTTACTTACGAGGAACCACCAACACCTACTTATAAGCAAAAAGTAAAACGAGAGAATTACTTCGGGGCGCCTTCCGGTATTGTGTTTTTCTTTTTCTCTCTGTTTCCTAAGGACTTTCTTTTCATTAAGTTCATAGAAAAACTGAAAACATAGTAAGTATACCAGAATTTCCTTTATTAGGAATTCCTGTTGGTATGGCATGGGAATCGAGGATGGATTGTAGCGCTGATGGTGTTCACAGGTACTGTTTGTTTATTTACTTATTTACCACTCGGATGTTTTTCAAAAAGAATTCAAAAAAATCCTGTGAATGAATTTTTTTTAGACCTACTGTGGCTGGGATTTGTGGTAATGAAAGTGACGGCTGCTATTCTATCGCTTTATCTGGAGGCTATGAAGATGACATTGACCTTGGTGAAAGTTTCACATACACTGGAAGTGGTACGACAGTAGTCTCAGGATGGATATTATCTCATATAGTTGGTTCTGACTTTGCAATGAATTCTTGACACTTTCTTTTTGACCTATGTTCATGAATTCAATTAAAATTTTCTATTCAATATTGCATTTGAAGGTTGAATTCTTATTCCATTAAGTACTGGCACTTTCCATATCAAATAAATTCACCTGCTTCTAAAATTTCCTTTTCAAATGCTTTGGTTTTGGATTCCCTATGTACGAATTTGTTGAAAAATCACTGAAGAGTTAATTTCTATAAAATTATACATGCTATTTCAATGATAATGCTCTTTGTTCCAGTGACAATTGTTTTAACAATGAATGAAACATGGTTAAGTTTTAAATGAAAATAACGAGCTTTTAACTTTCAACTGAATTCAACTTTCTAGGTGGTCGAGATCTCAAAGGCACAAAGAATAAGCCAAAGGTGTGGTTTCTTTCCAAACGTGTTTTCATGAATTGTTTTCGATACAATACGTTTCATTGGTATTACTGCCATATAGAATCTTCGCACTGCTCCACAGTCAAAAGACCAGACACTCACAAAGAGTAAGATGATGTATTTGTTGTTGTTGTTATTCTTGTTGTTGTTGTAGTTGTTGTTGCTGGTATTATAAATAGTGTTACCTTATCGGCCCTTTTTACGCCGGCCGCCCTAATGTGGCGTTAATTTTGGTGCGCGGCGTTAAAAGATGGAAAATGGAAATTTTTCAAAAAATCGGCGTTTAAAGTTGAAATTTAGATTTGAAAAAATGAAACAAACTTTAGATGTGAAAGAACTCTTTGGAGACAATGAAGAGTCAGATGAAGGGGAAGTTGAAGCAGAAATAGAGGTAGAATCAGATGACGATGAGGGAATTAGAGAAAATAATAACTGTAATAGATTAAGTCTTACGATGTATTAGATGATATATATTAAAAGACATTTGTAGTATAAGTTAAAATTTGAACAGAAAAAGTGAAAAATAGTGCTTAAAAAATTTTTTTTTTCTTTTTTACTTTTGAGGCGTAAATAACGGCCCTAAGTGGCGTTAAGGCAAAATCTTGGGGTGGCGGAATTAGGGCCGGCGTTAAATTAGGGCCGGCGTAAAAAGGGCCGATAAGGTAACTCTTTTTAGATTTGGAAAAGAGGTTTCATTTTTAGGCATTAAGGAACTAAATTTTGTGAAAGTTTTTAATTCTACTTTTATTGAAATCCTTCAATGCTGTTCCAATAGGTCAAATGTGAGCAGCCATGATTCTATCAACGTACCTTTGTTGATTTCATGTATCTCGTGCTACTTTCTTTTTCAGTGAATCTTGCTCTGTCGAGGAATGTTGAAAATCGCCAGCCGGTTCGGGTGATACGCGGTTACAAATGTCCGAGCGCGTTTGCACCCGAGTATGGATATAGATATGACGGTGGGTGTGTAGGGGTAACTTGATGTGGTAAATCTCGCTCAACTATTAAACTTGGGTGAAAAGCCTCCTGAAAATATTTGATGGAATGAGTCATAGCTTGCCCTCAAAACCCAAACAAAATTTCCCCATAATTTTTGGTTATGTGACCACGTTGAATCTATAATATGGATTTTATCAGGTTTTTGGTTAGCTGCGAAATTTTTGCATCAAAGTTAATAAGCATATGTTACTATGTATCATCTGTACATTTTAAATTTTTACTGCTTTAATTTTATTTTAATAATTTCTACTTTACGCCCGGGGCGCTTATTTAAAGTGGGTGCTAATAAGACTCTGGATGTAAATTATAAGAAGTATTGTATATTTGACACACAGGTTTAACAATTAATGTATCAGTTAAATTCACCTTTATCTAAAATTTCCCCTGAAATTTCTCGTGAACTTATAAAAATTCTGAATTTGATCATTATTTAAGCTGTAGCTTATTTAGGCTATGATCAAACCATGATTGCAGCACGGTCTATTTTGGTATTTAGGCTTGTATACTGTCGAGAAATACTGGTCTTGCATTGGTTTGAGTGGGTATCTGGTCTGGAAGTACATTCTTAAAAGAGTATCCGAACAACCGCCACCTCCTTGGAGTGAAGTTCTTGATTCGGTAACAAAAATCTTGATCTAACACCCTCCATCTTTTTTGACTAACAAAATTCTTGATCTAACACCCTCCATCTTTTTTAACTTGAACCTTAATTAGATTTTGTTTTTTAGGAAAGTGACGAAAATGAGACAAATTCTTTTAACCCTGATGTGCCTGATGACCTTGGTGTTGCAGATGTGGAAATGACAGACCAGTCAAACGAGAAGCAGCGTAACACTGTGGAAATGACAGATCAGTCGAACGAAGAGCAGTGTAACACTGTGGAAAAGACAGACCAGTCAAACGAGAAGCAGCGTTACACTGTGGAAAAGACAGACCAGTTGAACGAGAAGCAGCGTAACACTGTGGAAAAGACAGACCAGTTGAACGAAGAGCAGAGTAACACTGTGGAACAGACAGACCAGTCAAACGAGAAGCAGCGTAACACTGTGGAAAAGACAGACCAGTTGAACGAAGAGCAGAGTAACACTGTGGAAAAGACAGACCAGTCAAATGAACTGCAAACTTCAATAGTTCAATCCTGAAAATGCCACGAACATGCAACCAAAACATTTAGGTTTTTCAAGAAAACTTTCTTTGCCAGGAAAGACTGACCAATCATTTCACACCTTTGAATTTCAAAGAAACCGTTAGAAACATCCGGATTTTAGTTGATCTGGATTTAACAACCGCATATTTTATTTTTATCCGTTCAAGGATATCGGGTTTTGTTTTGATTTGATATTTCGATGATTGGGTTTGAATGAGACGTTTAATTTAATTTTACGACGAAGCGTGACATTAGTTTAATGTGAGTACACCAGTCTGGAAGATTGAAGAACAAGCATGGCATTGAAGTCTGGTAGAATACCTTAAACTTGGAAAACAA
This sequence comes from Turritopsis dohrnii, assembly GCA_027922465.2. Lineage (NCBI taxonomy): Eukaryota > Metazoa > Cnidaria > Hydrozoa > Anthoathecata > Oceaniidae > Turritopsis > Turritopsis dohrnii. The sequence continues at coordinate 174,000 of BQMF02000384.1, read as the reverse complement.
AACAAAAAAAAGATAATATTTATAAGTTTCACCAAACGCATTTCGTGACTTGATTGAATTTCGATCGTATTTCTTCTCATTTTTTCATATGGCGAAATTTTATTCCGACGAAAAATTCGAATCATTCCAATATTGCGAGTGATGTATGTCGAGTAGAAAGTTTGTAAATACATTTTGAATTTCAACCTCGTTTTGATGTGTTCATTTCAAGCAATACATTGAAAACGAGGTCGAATGTGCAAAACTAACCAAAATATTGATATTTATATTATTTGTTGACTTTGGGTGAAACAAAAAGAATATTCCCTGTATTCGTCTGGTTGGAATTTTAGACTGTTAGGAAGTGGTCTTGGCATTCTAGTCTACATGTGCTTTGAAAGGAATTAGCCCTTCCCATAATTCAGTTGTTTTGTTAATCCATCTTACAATTGCCATTATGGTATTTGTACCATGTGTTAAGAAAATAACTGCATTGTGATCAGAATTTTTCTTCAACAACACTTCTGATGTACACAAGAAACGAAATGATAAGTGTTAGCGAGCAAGCATCTCAGATGATTTTTAATCTTAATTTTTTTATGCAATAGAGATAATATTTCAAGAAATTGGTTTTACTGTTCAGAATACATTTTACTGTGCTTCATTTTGTTTATTTTTGTGGCAACTATTTTCTCAGGAGGAAGGTGTATGAAATGTAAGCATTCCCGTATGCATAAAAAACTTACATCCAATCCATAACTCAGATTAGTTAAAGCTACAACCAAGTGTCTAATCGTTAGGATATCAACCTCGGAATATCATAATCCTCTACGGTACTTTACAATTTCAATTTAGGTCGATGCAAACAGAAGGAGAAGAGTTCTCCGATGTATATATATTTTTTGGATTGCTCCGATATAGTTATCTGGTACAGTTCCCCAGCAGTGTTCGAACATTAGCCAATAAAAGACCTGCAAGGAAGTGTGAAGACATTCTATTGCTCTCCTCCATGTTTCGACATATTGGCTTCATATTTCTTCTTTAATTTCGTTTCATCTTTTATTTGGTACAAAATCAGGGATAACTTTTGCTGTTGGATTTCGAATCTTTTGTTGTGTTCATCGAGCATGCGCTGTACATTTGTTTTGATAGAAATTCTCTCTTCGCCATTGGTATGATGTTCTATTTGTTTTAGGCGATCCTCAAACACCCTGTAATATAATTCATAAAGATATGTTGATACGCAACATTTAGTGACTATTTTTATTGACAGCTTTCTTGATATTAGGAACGAACAAACATTATATTTTACTACAATTTTTTTGTAAGATTTTGAGGATGTCTTATTCAAAAATCTCACTTTTTTGAAGATTTATAATGCTTTTTCAGATAATTTCTAATAATTTTCTCGTAAAGAGAATTTTTACATTCACATCACCGTGGAATTAAATTTCGCTGTTTAAAGATAACAAACTATCATAAAATGGAGAAGCAAGTGTGTCAGCAGTGTGTCAGCAGTTTTCTTGTAAGATAATCTCCATGAGAGAGTCAGTCATTTTTCCTTCCCAGACCATTTCTCAATTGTTCTATTTCTACTGACATCAGCATAGTTCAACCCTCAGTGCAACCCTACATATAATGGTTCATTTATCTTTAATACTTCAAAAAATTATTCATGGTGCTTATTTTAGCGCTTCGCAAAAAAAATCTGGATAATTTGCGGAATTTAATTTCGCGATTTTTCGAAAAAACAAAACAATAAATAATATCCCACGACGGGTATAAATGACTTTATCTCCAAAAAACATTTACCTGTTATCATTTTCAATGGATTTGATTATATTACATATTTCATGCTTCTGTTCACGTGACACCATATCTTGTCTATAAAAATGGAACAGTTTATAACAGTTTATCAGAGAGGCAATGTGATTATAAATATTTTTTTTAAATTCCCCTGAAGTGCCGCCAGTCAGTAAATATATAGTGTTAGTCATTTCTTCTCCTTCTTATATCTCTACCAACTTCACCTATTGTATCCTCAACATATATATGCTCTCTTTTAAAAGTATCGAACACTTTCATATTATCGAACGAAATGTTTTAGATTCGATGTAGCCTCGTTCCCAGGACTTCTACAAAAATAAAAGACATACTGTTCTTTGAATTCTTTGACTTTTGAATATTTTTTTCTTTAAATTTTCTAAATCCTGTTATTTGAAGCGTTCTTCTTCTGGACTACGTTCAAAATGCTGATTTGGTATCAATTATTAAACGCTAAAATCTGCATACATTCTTACACAAACGAATCACGCTTCCTCTCTTGTTAATCATTCAATGAATTCGAAATCGAGAAGAAATATAGTGATAAATGAAAACTACTTTTGATACAAGGAAAATTAAAAAATACTTTTTTGAGAAATTTTAAAGTGTCACAGCACATACATCTCGATGATGCACGTTACATTACATCCACTCTGTGTTCCCACACCCGCTATTCTTTTGATCAAGTACACGAAGTACAAAGTTGAAGTTTATAGAACGCCGTTCCTGCCTTATGTCATTGACTTTCATGACTGTTGGTCGTTTCACCATTATATGCGGTCGTTTCACCATTATATGCAGACCTTTTATCATTATATGCGGTCATTCCACCATTATATGCGGTCATTCCACCATTATATGCGGTCGTATCACCATTATATGCGGTCGTTTCACCATTATACGATTTAACTTTATATGAGGGAGGAGTGCAAAAAGAACACTACGAGAAAGTGTTAAGAAGTAGGTAGTCTCATGTTTAAGATCACGAAATCGCAACCACGTGAAAACATGGCGGCAAAAAAGATTGAGGAAGTTTTGGACAAGGCGAATTTAAGCCATCTTTTGGAGAGATTTGAGCGGGAAAAAGTAGATTTAATGACACTGCGAGGGGCTACAGATGGCGACTTAATTAGACTTGTTCTCATCAGTGTTCTGGTCAGCTTGACCATCAACACCATACCATTGCAGTTGTTCTGGCGTAAATTCAATTCCAACTTGGTGATTCATTTGTCCGGACACCCACATTTTTAAAGGGGAGGTTTTTGTTGTGCGCAATCGATGTGTAATCCATGCCTTGTTCCAGAACTTCAGCTTTTCGTTAATTTTGGGGAGGTATACATAATGAAGACATCCTATATGAATCTCATTTAAAGGATCGAGCAGACCTTCTTCTTCCATGAAATAGAATACATCGTAAAAATAACTTAAAACACCAGTGTAAACGTCCCTCCACAGACGCTCAATCCGTTGGTTGTGTGTGCTCTTGCCTGTAATCATACTTCCTCTATTCTCTCCGCGTTTCTCAATCATGTAATCGGCCACTAGAATATTCTCCATGCCCATATCCGAGCGCACACGCATAGGTAAACCATACTCCTCCACTCCTTTTAGAAAGCAGTTTAATACAACAGCCGCTTTATTGCTACCAGTGCATTCCAATACCATGGGCAGCCTACTATAGCCATCTACAGCACCGATAATAATAAAATACCAACGAACAAGTTTGTGGTTTGTATCCAAGTGCCATAGGTGATTAGATCCTTGGACATTGTATACTCTACGTGTTAGTCTGCCTTTCTTTCTCTTCTTTACACCGTCATAGTCAACTGTTAACAGGCTCTCTCGCACTCGGGATCTTTGAATTGTCAATCCTTCGTGCTTCAACATTTGACTCAGCATATTTTCTCCACAGTGATTGGGTATTCTGACGACAATCTGAGTAAACACTCGTCAAGTTGGTCATCTGTTATAGCATCAAAATTCCGCACTTCAATACCAAACTCGTGCATACGACGATAAATAGTGCGTTCAGACACTCCCAATAAGGATGAAATGTCTTTTACTTTGAATCCTTCACTCAGTAAGTCTACAAGGACGTATTTTGAAATCTGAAACTTTGATGCACCACCTTTTTTACTAGCGCTTCTCACTGATGGCGAAAAGGCCCCGAACATGCTGCATTTGCTTCGGAGATCCATTATACTTTTGCGCTCTGTTATGCCTAATTGCCCAAATTCAAGTAATGACAGTTTCGGCACAATATCTGGTGTGATCTTTTCTACAGAAAATATTTCTATCTTGTCTGAAAAGCCCAGGCTTATCAACACTTCTTTCATCGCTTTGTTTTCAGAATTACACGCCATGTTTTATTTTCACTCTCATACGAATCGTGACATTTGTTACTCGAAAACAAATTTTACAGCCTCGTTTTCAAACATTTTGCACTCCCCTCTCCATATAACAACATAAAGTCGTATAATGAAATTTCATATGAAGATAAAAACTCGAATAATGATAAAACGACCGCATATAATGATAAAATGACCGCATATAATGGTGAAACGACCGCATATAATGGTGATACGACCGCAAATAATGGTGGAATGACCGCATATAATGATAAAAGGACTGCATATAATGGTGAAACGACCGCATATAATGGTGAAACGACCGCATATAATGATAAAACTACCGCATATAATGGTGAAACGACCGCATGTAATGACAAAACGACCAACAGTCATGAAAGTGGATAACATAAGGCAGGAACGGCGTTCCATAGAAGTTCTAAATCTTTCAAATTATAAGCTCAACGGAGATTTAAAAAAAAGAATAGCAATGTCAAGAGGAGAAATTCAACAAATCTCAATCTTTATATTTTTCAGGGTAAATTTCAGAGGTGCTCCATTTTTACATCATAATGGTCTCGAAGGATCATCTCCAATTTTGTAGTTTTCTTTGTTGTTTAAAATCATTCATGAATATCATTCCCCAGTAACACGATGTAACAGGGCGGGTACGCAACAAAACGGGTCGGTTTTTATGGAATGCCATAGCTGCCATAAGTGATCTTCTGATGTTCTGCGCAGTAGAAATTTCGTTATGCGCAGTAGTGATTTCATTTGGCGCTGTAATAAAAACATATTGCGATGTAGTTTTTCAGTATTGCAAGGTGGATCTATTTGAAAGCGCAGTAATTTCCTTGACTTGCGCAGTAGACAACTCATATTGTGCACTACTTAAATCGTTACGTGGTGGTAGATAAATCGTTAGGTGTGGTAGTTAAATCGTTACGTAGTAGATAAATCATTACGTGGTAGATAAATCGTTACGTAGTAGATAAATGGTTACGTAGTAGATAAATCATTACGTGGTAGATAAATTGTTACGTGGTAGATAAATGGTTACGTAGTAGATAAATCGTTATGTGGTAGATAAATCGTTATGTGGTAGATAAATCGTTACGTCCCTCCTCCACTTATGTTTTCTCAACACTCTCCAGTGTGATATTCACATCCCAGAATACAATGCGGCGTAATTATAGTTTATGAGAAGCGAATCGCAAAGGTTTGTGCAGCAAATAATTTTTCTCTTAAAAGTATACGTGCTTAAGCAATGTTTGTAATGACGTAATTTATACAAAGGTTTATTCAAAATGGAATAAAGACAAATTCTGACGTATGAAACAATTGCATCCACCTTTAAATAGAGAACAAAAGAAACATGTGGAAAACTATCACATCAACCAATCAACCTGCTGCTATGATGGGTGTTGCTAATCTACGACACCAATCACAAGAAAACAAATAAAGTAACAATAAAGATAAGGAAACAAAATTTAAAGAATTCGTTTTGAATTTTTGGTGAAACTAACTTTTGTGGAATTTCTACGATGGCTCTGAAGGGTCATATATTTATCTGTGTATTTTCTGCAAAAAAAAAAAAAAAATTCTGAAAAAAAATAATAAACAAATTCTGAGTGATCATCGAGAGTGATACAAAAGAACCATTTAGAGAGTGATGTATTTAATCAAATTATACGGTCAAGTCCTTCTTAGTGTTGCGCGTAAAAAACCACGTAGAGGCGAGAGACTTTTTTAACGATTAGTATAAAAGCACGTGGTGTAATCGAACGTGACGTTTTTATCTCGGGAACCAATAGGGATAACTGTCGTTTTTTGGGGTCTGCGATACATGGGTTGGGGTGACGAAAGTTTTGGGTCTAAATGATATGACATCAAAATCTTTGATCGACAATATCTCTGTAATGATTGATCGTAGCGTTTTCCCCACGAAACGTAAGACTCCGTATGCAGTATGCATTATTGCAGTAAACGTTAACTTCCGTTCTTATCAAGCAAAACGAATGCGGACAAAGACACGTCCTCTGGACGTCGGGATAGCTAATAAACGTATAAGTATAATAAGTTAATAAGAAAGTCTGAACTGAGCTTTACTAACAAGAAAAACATCTATTTTCAAGTAACCAAGGTACATTCAGTACCATAAATAACTAAAAGTCCCAGTTTTATGTAGACCTATTTGGTTAATATCCATTCCTTCATGAATTGTGATAAAATATCGAAGAAAAAGCTTTAGAAGTTTGAGATGTAAAACTTTTGAAAATTCAAAAGGCTGCGTTCTTTCATTAGAATTTATATTGAATTCATTGTGAAGTCTCACAGTCTCCAAATCGTAGACTAATTGCCATTCCGGCCGGAGTAGTAGTAGTAGGAGGAGTAGGAGTCCACGGGTGTTTTGATACTGTATCTGCTTTCGCTGCTAGTCTTTCATTTATGTAAAAACAAAGACGGTGAAGGGCTTTTTGCTCCTATTTTATTCTACGATGAAGGGACCCTCCACGTAATGATTTATCTACCACATAACGATTTATCTACTACGTAACAGTTTATCTACCACGCAACAGTTTATCTACCACGTAACAATTTATCTACCACGTAACAATTTATCTACCACCTAACGATTTATCTACCACGTAACGATTTATCTACTACGTAACCATTTATCTACTACGTAACGATTTAACTATCACCTAACGATTTATCTACCACCTAACGATTTATCTACCACGTAACGATTTATCTACTACGTAACCATTTATCTACTACGTAACGATTTAACTACCACCTAACGATTTATCTACCACCTAACGATTTATCTACCACCTAACGATTTATCTACCACCACGTAACAATTTAAGTAGTGCACAATATGAGTTGTCTACTGCGCAAGTCAAGGAAATTACTGCGCTTTCAAATAGATCCACCTTGCAATACTGAATAACTACATCGCAATATGTTTTTATTACAGCGCCAAATGAAATCACTACTGCACAAAACGAAATATCTACTGCACAAAACGAAATTTCTACTGCGCAGAATATCAGAAGAGCACTTATGGCAGCTATGGCATTCCATAGGTTTTGCCAGAAATGACGCCCATTAGCTGCAATTTATATTTTACACGAATCCATTATGGCGCATCAACCACAAAACGCTGCAAACCAAAACAGTGTAGTTTACCCTTTCTGTACTACACGTACTTACGTGGTGTTAGCTTTGTTAAAGTTAATGGGACTCTCAAGAAGAAACAGGTGATAGAAAAGGTTGAGTTTTTATGCAAATTTTGGAAATTCTGAATCCTTTGCGTTTGGGCGGCAGACCAAAGAATTCGCCTTTTTGTTTGAGCTTAATAATTTATAAATATCATATTTTGGATGATGGCAGGAATGCCTGTAAAATGGAGAAATCAATATAAAGGTTTGCGGAGTGGGTGTGTGGAATCACCCGTTCGCCAGCGAAAATATGGAATGTGTGAAAGCCGGATATTCATTCAACAAATTCCAACGAGCGAGTTGAATCATGAATGCATTTCAGTTGAACATGAAAAAAAAGAGTTAATCACTCATTCACGAAAATAAATCCCTGAAATTTTGCGGTTTTTTCTCCACACGAAACTTTCTTCCCGTAGTAAAGTATATATTGAATTTTATTTTGATTACACCATACATTTACCGTCAATCGTCCGAACTTCGGACATCCTTGCAAACTTCGCTTCAGACACGCTAGATAAACAGACCTGTCTGGTAAACGAAATGTACATAATCAATCAAACCAAGTCACAATAAATACCGTCTTCGTGTCTAATTACGGACAGCCTTGGTAATTACGGACATGATCAAAACATAATTCCAACCGTCTGTAAATTAGAAACACGGCACATCACGTACTGTCAACCAAACTGTACAGGGTTCGAATTAACTTTTCGAAAGTGATTCGTGAAAATTTTAGGGTCTTTTAGTAAAAACTGGGGATGAGTTAGTGATAAAGGAGACAAGTGAGAAATGAACAAGACCAGGCAGAGACGACTGAAAAACGAAAAAATGGAACAAATCCATTGTTCGAATTCGCAAAAATATGCGAGCGAAGCGAGCCGTAAGAGTGCTGCAGGGGAATTTTTTTTTTGGTTTTGCCATAGCATTTTACCCTTTTGCAAAGTATTTTTTGCCTATTTGCGATTGATAAATATCTAAAGTTGCGATGCACAATATTGTCTCTTCGATAATTAATACAACCGTACAAGAATCAAAACGAAAAAAACAAATTTACATTGTAAAATCAATGCACCTGTAATATATGCACATGCATGATAATGAATTAAAAAATCGTATCGTTTGCACATTATGTGAATGCTTTCTCCTTCTTTTTCAAACGACAGATATAGTGTTATTAATAATTAATGACTACCTGTTAAGCCCGGCTGCGTAATAATGATGTTCAGAGGAAAAGGTTTTAATTTTACGTAAAAGTATGTAAAACAAAAAAGACATCAACGTAATAGATTGCACCTGACATTTTAATCTCTTGAGACAAACGGCACAAGTTTCTTACTAATGTACTATAGACACATTGAACACGTACGCATAAGTTTCGTACTTTTTCGAAGTTTTTCACTTATCGCATATCGAAACGCTGCAAATGAATGTCTTTGGAAGCTAAATTATATTTCCAGGATTTATGTTATTTACGAAGAGTGTTTGAATATCGCACAGTGAAAAACGGCCTTTATAAGCAAAGAAGTAAATATTTTAATAATCAACACACCTGCTATGTGGCACGTGCAGGAGAATGAATTAAAAAAAGTTTTTAAAATTTTCGTTGGTCACGTACAACTGTTAATTGTTAATTTCATTTTCATTCGAAATTAATCAGGAGATCATTCAAGTGAGTCTTCGTAGGCGCTTTCGCTTAACGGCAGTATTTGCGAAGTAAATTATCTTATGAAAACATACCAGACGAAAAGTCAGGGCAAACTGATTTCGACAATTTCGTGTCTGGGTTGCACAATGTTCGATGTTTGACCGCTATATCAAGGCTTGCTCTCGTGCTTCAAGTAAAAATCACAAGCTTCTGATCATTAATATAGTGAGTAAATAGGTTTTATGCGACGCAAAATTATTTGATAAGAAGCTAGTACCAAGGTTGAAGTAGTTTTCTGTACTAAGTAGAAATGAAAGAAACATGTTGAAGTTCATGTCTTCATCAGTATTTAACATTAGTACATGCAAGTAATGAGATGGACAAAATTTTTTTTTTAAACTTTTAAAATATAGATTGATTCGTGATTTTCCTTTCATGTACTAAAAACTGATTCGTGAAAATCTAAAATCCGTTCGTAATTCACGAATCACGAGTCGTTATTTCGAACCCTGCTGTAATAAAACAAACTTCAGAGAGAGATAATTAAATTTATTTGAACGCTAGAGAAAATTACCAATATGCCATTTAGAATTTATTTTTCTAAACTTTAAAGATTTGAAATAGACTGCGCCCTCTTGAGAATCATGCGTATTTTTATGAGCTCCGTGTGTACTATGGTAGCCATATTTACGGATAAAAAATAATAATGGCCATCTCCGTCATGAAATATCGACAGGTCGAAAATTTATGTTTAAAAATGAATTGAGAGGAATGAAAATGTTTTTAGATCATGCTTTTAGAAAGTTAATTATCATAAAACAAGTCAAATAAATAAAGTTTTTGTACGTCAATCACAGTGGGGGAGGACACTTTTTACTGAGTATTGAAATATAGGCCATTATGATTTTCACGGTCTATTATTCTTCAAGTGTTAGTGCTAATTGCTCTCTATTGGATTGCTCTGTTTCATAAAACATTTTATTTAGTTATACGTGGTGAACTTGGCAAGAACGCATGTCTATTTTCGTGACAAGAATGTTTGTTTACATTTTGATGTCCGTAATTACAAAGGCTGTCCGTAATTAGACACGAAGACGGTACTAAAATATTAAATAAAGCTGATAAAATAATGTGTTCAAACGCAATAAAGTCAGTGTGAAGCGTAAATAAGTGTGTAGAAAATAAGTGATTTGAAAATAATGATAAACGTCATCCTCAAGGGATTGCAATAGCAATCCTGTCGAACAACTTAAATTAGTATTATAAGTAAGTAAGTCAATAATTTATTCTGATAGATTAGCACATTGCAATCATATAACTATTATATTAGAGACCACCAAATAGCAAAAGCTAATCTAGTGATGGCCACCAAAGGAGATATAGATCTATATAATGATGTATTATTATAATCTATTTAGAAAAAATAGATAAAGAAAAAAAAATTTTTTTTTCTTTTTTCATTTTTATAAAAAAATGACAGAGAAGAAATGTACAAACAAATCTACAATAAATAGAAGAAAATAAACAAGTAATCATGATGGAAGCATAGAAATACGAAAAGAGATAGAATAACATCAAACTTTAGCTCACCTTAGCTCTATTCAAATTTCTATTCAATTTTCAAACAATGAGAATCCATGCGTGTTGCCTCGCCTCATTCTCTTTTATGCAATGTTTATTATTTTTTAACTACTCGGTAAAATTTGAAGTAAAAACCGAAAATTTTAAATCAAAAACGAGTATACTTAACAAGTTTATTCGTAAAAACAAACATGCTATCCTCATTAGGGCTTCTAAAAGCTACTTTTTTTAGAAAATCGGAACTGAATCCATTTTTTCGTTTTTATGCTATAATGAAAAACATATTTTCGACTTTTCATTTCACATACTCGGACGTTTGTTTCATTATTTTACGAACTAAAAGCGTTTTCAAGTTGTTTTCACTAGTACGACCTCCTAAGGAATATAGAATGTTGTGGTGTAAGTATCGGGACCGAAACTAATTGGCGTCCTCTTAATTATGGCCATAAACATTGTTTACACTTTCTTAATTGTCGGCGAATAATTATCACGCCGAAAAAATAAATCTACCAATCAAAATCTCTGGTATATAATAATAGCGCATGTGCACAGCTTTAAGTTTGTAAAAACAATCTTCTATTGTGCAGAGATTGAGTGAGAAAAAAGTTATGTTTCTGCCAAACCGGATTATAAAGATATTTGCTATACTTTTAGGGAAACCTTCCAGAAAAAGAAGTTGAACTATTTTTCTCCAATTTTAGGCAGTCGGAATATACATTTTATACATAAATATGTTTTTAATGCCATTTATATATGTCAAGGCGTATTTACGACAAAGCAGTGATGATCTCTGTTTCATCAGAAAGCTGACAGCTTATCCGGAGAACAATTTGTAAAATTGTTCATGTTCGTTCAAACAGAAATATTTCCACTTCAAAACATACATGTTCATTACGAGAGTCAAGTGTACTTTCGTCAATGTTATTGTCGTCATTTATATCAACATTAATCTCAAAATCTTCAATATGATTGTACAAAAAGCAATGAATACGAATATTATTCTCGTCAAATCGTAAAACACAAACTTATTTTTCGTTATGCTACCATCTGAGTAATTCTAATAATTTTCATAATTATGCAGAATTGAAAAAAAGACATTAGCTGAAGTCCCACATTCTGAAAAATTAACAATAGATCTCGAGATCTGAATTACGACTTTTATTACGGGGAACAATAGACTTCCATATAGCACGAAATTTTAAATTTTTAAAATTCAACTTTGTATACGGCCACCAGTAATTACAACACGGATGGTACAAAGGAAATTTCATCGATGTTATTCTATCTGTTTTTGTATTTCTATGATGGAAGTTATGACCTACCATCAATCTTCCAAACTTCGGACATCCTTCCAAACTTCGGACGCGCTAATAAAACAGACCAGTCTGAAAAACGAAATGTACATGACCACTCAACCAAGTCACAAAAATGCTAAAATATTAGATGAAGCAGATAAAAGATGTTGAAACACAATAAGTATATAAGCGTGAAGCACAATAAGCGTGAAGCGCAATAAGCGTGAGGAAAAAAGTGATTTTAGATATTACATCCGTTGTTTAGATAGAGCCTTAAATCAACGTAATTATAATTCACAACCAGTTCTGCGTTATTGCGTGCAAGATTGCTCTTAAGCGTAAAGTCAACTAATTCAAATGTTTGATTTTTGTGAAGTTTTAGATCTAGTTTAATTGACAGTGCAGTATGGATTATTATTGATGTGGTTTGTATTTTGCTGAAATGTTTTTTTTATGTCCGAAGTTTGGAAGGATGTCCGAAGTTTGGAAGATTGATGGTACTGCAGGGCTGGGGGAACCGCTGTGGCTGCTGCGGCCATCGTTGCACCACTTTTTTCCTGTCAAGATAACAGTTTTTATCTTCAAAAAGTGTATTTTTTTAAAAAAGAAGTTTCGATTGTAAGTCAAACTGTTCACTCTGTCATATAGCAAAGAAATAGGTTCTTATTTGCAATTTATTTAAGGGCGAAGAAGAGGGTGCAAGTATTACTCATTATAGTTAGTTTGTACACTTCTATCTACTGATATAAAGATCGGACTGATGGTTTGAGCCTGATAGATGAATTTGTAGGTGGATCAGAGCAACGTGTAACAATATTCTGAAAGTTTGAAAGCATTGACACGAAAAGGTCTCAGACTCTCATGAAAAGCATATCAACTCAAATATCTTATTTTTAGTTGGATTTGGTAGAACAAATATTGTAAAATAACAATAGCACCATAGTTAAAACTTACCTTAGTAGAAAAACGCTCTTCTCGAAATACTAATTAAAGAAAGTCTTTTAAATTTCATTTTTTCAGAGGATTAGTCAAGGAAAACCTTTTTCAAATATTTAATCATTTGCAAAGCATTTAGTCACTATTCTCCGAGATGGTAATCATGTGAAATCGCTACACAGTTTTTTCTTTTAAAATGTGTTTTAGAAGTGATTTTAGAGACTTAAAAACATAAACTTTTCTTCATCACCCAACCCATTATTCCACTACCTGATAATATTGAACATTAGGTCGCACCACTTTCAAAATGCTTTCACCGGGCCTGTACTGTGTCATCTCTTTCTTTATCTAATTTTCTAGGGTCATATAATGTAATGTGAATGTAGTAGGATGGAAATTGACTATTATGTTTCTTTTCCTTTTCATTAGCATTAATGTTAAAAGCAACATTTCATAACTGTACTTAATTGACTAATTGATTGATTTTGTATCTTTGAGTCCTTGAGTATATGAACCTTCACACTGTGTTTGAGTGAAGAGATAAATGTTTGGTTTTTTAATTAGGCCATAACAAAATTGATTTCAATAATAAGTTTAGAGATTGTTGTCATTGTTCTGATGAACTTTCTCTGCTTCTCAAGTAATTTTTCTCTCAAACCATATATCTTGTGTTTATCCTTAAACTGTACTGGTACCTACATTGTACAGTCAATGCACAGATTAAAGAGTTTACTATTTAAATATAATAAAGGATTATTCATAAATTATATTCTAGCTGCAAAAATGTATAATGGTGCGTCGATTGTTGATTTGAAAGCTGAATTATCAAGAAAAGATGATTTACTAAAAGCATCAGGTCGAAAATCAAATTTAAACGATAACACTAAAGGAAAAAGCACTTTCAACAAGGTAAGGACTGGCATGAGCATTCCATGAGGTTGACAAAATTTGTTTTTGTAATGCATATAGACATTGCGAGATTGAAAATTTCATGATGACTATCTTTTTGGTATTTTCCGTGTTTTTTTTACAGAACCTTGCAAAGTTTGAAACGTGTGGAAGAGTAAACCTATCACAGTTTTAAGATCATACACCCAAATATCTGATAGTTTAAAATGATTTTGCACTTCAAGTATGGATGATTGAACATTTGGGTATATTTCCCATCTAATTAGAAAGAAGAGGTCATTGCAGCCTTAATAACACACCATTTATATCCCGTTGTAGAAAGATAGTCTAATGATTTAAATTAAATTTGAAGAAGAACGTCTGATCGACTGTGTCAAAACATGTTTAAACATTCGCTATGTCTTCAGGATATTTCTGGTTCAGTGATTCCTGTTTTTCCTTTTCAAACATTGTAGAAAAATGTTTCAGAATTCTATTCTCATTGTACTAGGCATGACTGAAAGTTGTAAGTTTCAAAAGCTTATCAGGTATATAAATAAATATGTTCATGGAATAAGAATAAGATGATATTATTAATAATGTTTCTCTGATTCTCATATAGATTCAAAGCCTTACAGGGAAACGGAAAAAGAAAAAACAAAAAGATAACAGTTCTGATGAAACGAAAGAAGTTCTGCCTGCTATTAGTGACGAAACTTATGAAATGCTTGCTAAGTCACGACAAAAGTTAGCAGCTAAAGCTAAGATTTATGATAAAATGATATCTGGAGAGATGGAGGATGTTGAGTCAAGCCATGGTGAAACAAAATTTTTAGTGGATTTTCATAAAAAATACCAGGAAAACCATCGAGATGAAAGCAGTTCAGATGAAGAACGAGATCAATTGAAACCGTTTGGTTCAACCTCAATATATGAAGCTGATGAAGAATACAGAGAAAAGCTGCATGAAAAATGGGAAGCGGAACAGAAGGAACTGTTAGATGGACCGATACATTATGAGAATGTCAAATTTGACGAAGTTAGAGAGCTGGGTACTGGTTATTATGCCTTTTCAAAGAATGAAGAGGAACGACGCAAACAAATGGAGGAACTGCAAAAATTACATGACCGTACGATAGATATCCAAAAGGGAAAGGAAATGCTGAAGAACAAAAGAAAACTTGCATTGCAAGAACGACTAAAAAAGATAAAACAACGTAAACTTGGTCTAGATGTTGAGGAAGAGACTGCTGAGGAGGTGCTTTCTAATACGGAATTATCAAGTGAAAAGGATGAGACATCGTCTTCAATGACATTAGACAATATCGAAGGAGTTGATTCAATTATAAAGGAATGTAGGAAGAGTTCTCTGCCAGAACGTGAGTGGGATAAAACTAAAAGGGTGCAAAAGTTTGTTCCGGAAAGAAAACCAAAATCATTAAATGATTTTGTTACGGAAAGGAGGAACGAGAGACTTAATGAGTTTGCTCCGCCCAATATTTACTAGAGTGTTTTATTGGTCTATATTATTGCTGTTGTTTTAATAACTCTTGATATTAAAAAATCGATTTTTGTGTATGTCTTTCCTGAAGTGCTCCAGTTTGAAGAATTAATAAGTTGTGTACATACATTAAGGCTGTAAATAAGCGAGCATTGTTATTTCCAAATTGTTATTTTTCTTCCTTTATGTTTCCATGATGTACCATTTATTCATTAACCATGAGTAAAGTATTTGCCAACATTGTAGAACAGGTATGTGATATTCATTCTGACTCGAGTGGATAACAGCCAAAGTACGGTATCTTACAGTTTGAAGTAAAATAAAATTAGCTTTTTGGTGAAATAGATTTTCTTGCATGTCATCTTAATAGCTTTGCCTGAATCAGAAAATTGATAATGTCACATTGAAGTATCATTTAAATCATGATTATTTTAGGGAAAAAAATACAGGTAAACATTTGCAAGGCATGGAAGAAGGCTGTTCGTCTGTGACCTTTGTGGTCATCTTGTTTGCTCTGCTTGTTCGATTTCTCATATCAACAAATTCATATTCTGGTGCAAACACCCCACCAATGTATGGCGACTATGAGGCTCAGCGACATTGGATGGAAATAACATATAATCTGCCTGTTGATCAATGGTGTGTGTTTTGTGAAAACATCATTTTCATTTGTTTATGATGTTAGTTCAGAACTATCATTTTTATACTGACTAAATTTGTTATAAATGACAGAAAAGCTTTGTGCAAATGTGATATTCAAACATTGTGACAGTTTTTAAAAGAGTTTTATATAGCATAAAACAAGCATGAAACACGTTATTTTTTTCTAGATTGTTTAATGTTTTATTGTTATAGGTACCAGCAAAGCAAGGACAATGATCTACTTTACTGGGGCTTGGACTACCCACCTCTCACAGCTTATCATAGTTACGTGTGTGGATACATGTAAGTAATGAAATGAAGATTAAGGAATATTTTCCGTAGATCAAAAATATAGAAAATCAAATTCGCTTTGGGTCAGTATTTTAGTCATGAAAAAAGTAGAATGTTCTTACTTTCACAATTAAAACAATGTTGTTACGGAAGATGTATATGAATTAAAGAAATGTATTTCTTTTTCATAGAAAAATTCCTCTGATAAATTTCTACTGATTAGTTGCCATCTGATTTTTTTTAAACAGTGCAAGTCTTTTGAATCCTGATTGGATTGCATTGAATAACTCGAGAGGCTTTGAGAGTTACGAACACAAGTTATTTATGAGATATTCTGGTAAGTCTTTTTTTGTACTGCGTGCAGGAGAGGCTGGTTGTTCACCTAGTAAACAGCTACATTGAAATTTTTCTTTCTTTATAAGTGTATTCATAATGGAAAGCAAGCTGCTGCAGAGATTTCTAAGTAACTACATGCCAGTGGGCTAAAGCTTGATGAGGGGGCTGTTTAGATTTTTCTGTTCAGCTTGCTTTATATAAACATGAAGTGAACCGAAGAACAGTAACCAGACGTTTTTAATCATTGGTATATTATCACAATTATCCAACGAAAGTCTGCTGGCCTACTTTGCTAGATACCTCTTTACAAGCAAAAAGTGCATTTTTGTGATGAATGATCATAACCTCCCTTTCCTGAATGAGCATTTTTACTACATAGGGAAATGTATTTGATTTCTGAAAGATTCAACCATGGATGTATTAGATCTGTAATGACTTCTTACTGTTGAGTATTTCTTAAAAGCTTATGTATTCTCTGATATATAGTTTCTTTAATGTTTACGTTAATGCCTCTCAATATCATTTCTAAATAAGTTGGATCCATTTGTTTGATAGTGTGATGATGTTATGCAGTATGACAGGGTGGGAAGGCATAAGAAAAACATGAAGATTGACCTGAGTTTGGGTATGTTTGAGGCTTGGTACAGGCATACACCAACATTGATGGTACTTGAGAGGTTAACTGTGACCTGATTTTCCAACTATTCAAATAACAGCTCAACAAGAAGGAATGGTGGCAGGTTAACGTAAGAACTGTAAACGGGCACAAAATAACAAAATGGTCCACAATGACCTGAAGACCAAATCAACAACAATAGGTTGCTAGGGACTGGCTGAAACCCAAGGAAAAGCAAATGTCAAAAGAACTACTCATCATGCCATGTAACAAAGAAAGAGTCTGCCATTTTGGATGTTGATAAGCCAGACACCCATTTCAATAACTTGCAAATCCTGGACCGAAAACAGAACAAACAAGCAAAATGAAAAACTTTTTACTTGATTATTTTGCTGTATATAGTGGAAAAAAATATTTAAAAATTCAAAATCAGTGTCATCACTTCTCGTAAAAAGATTTCATGTAAATCTCACAAAACAAAATGTTACAGTAACATAATTCTCTGATGTTACCACGAAGCAACTCTTTTAAAATAAGACAGAAGGACCTTCCCAAAGTGGTCAGTTATCCGAAGTGTATTCAGAAAAAAAATGTCATTTTTTACACTCTAATTTTCAATGACATTGAAAAATTTCGGAGATGTTAATCCGGATAAGGATTTCACAGAATTTTTAGGTTTTTAATTACTGGAAGGAAATTTTTCTTTTCAGTGCTTGCTGTGGATACCATTATTTTCATACCGGCTGTTGTAGTATTCTTCTTAAAGTCATTGAGGAAAGAGAATAAAATGAAGCAGGTGAAATAATTTTTCTTTTGATTTGATATATTTATGTTAGCACTATGTATTCAAAGTTCTGTTTGCATTGCCGTTATACCATTAATTTTCTTAGCATAGAGATTTTATCTGGGAAGACAGTACAAAGAGGCAAACATAGATGAATTTATTTATTACAATACTTCACACATTTTATGATTGGGCATTATAATTCACACTTTAGGGAAATTTATCTTTGGGCCATTGCAACCTTGTTGATTGTAAATAATACCTAGGTTGGCGTTTATTAGAAATCTCTGCTGCTTTACCCAAGCTGACATTTTATTAGTTTCCAATTTTGCCTGTTTTTATTCTCATCTTATTGATGAGTGAAGCTTATAACGATTGGTGCAGTAAGAAGGGTAAAGAAGACGCATGGAGTATGGAGAGTGTGTTTTTGCATGCCTGTTAGCGATCAATTATTTTTTATAAACCAAACTTTTTTACCGGCTCTTTACTCAAAATATTTATGACCTTGCATTTAAATCTTAAATTTCTTTTCAACAGGTTTCTTTCATTGGTGCAATGTTGTTATATCCTGGTCTTGTGTTGATCGACCATGGACACTTCCAGTAAGTAGCTGCATTTCTTTCTTTGTTTACCCGTCATCATCAAAAGACCCTTCTTTTTTCCATCTCCACCTTCTTTTTTCCATCTCCACCTTCTTTTTTCCATCTCCACCTTCTTTTTTCCATCTCCACTTTCTTTTTTCCATCTCCACCTTCTTTTTTCCATCTCCACCTTCTTTTTTCCATCTCCACCTTCTTTTTTCCATCTCCACCTTCTTTTTTCCATCTCCACCTCGCATTTACCAAACATGCAGTTTCAAGTCAGGAACCCACAATGATGTAGGATACGTAAATGTGAGATAAGGTTGTCCTCTCTCGGAACTAGTGATCATTGCATCAGTTTCTCAAGGAAACTAGCAAAAAGAAAAGATCATATATTCTTTCTGTCTAGTATGCATACACATTTACGCACACTGTTAGAATTTCAAACCGCTTGGCAATTAGTTGAATGAAAATTAGGATTTCATGTTTCTGCATTTTCACTGGTCAATGGTTGATTTCAGTCAGCCATTCTGCAAAATGTTTTATGTTTATCAAAGGCATTTTTGATGCAAAATGCAATGTTTTGATGAAATAATTTTGAGAAGCAATCAGAGTACAGCACCCATACCAAAGTAGAAAAAATACTAGGGATTGAAAGGGACATAGCTTTCTTAAAATTAAAACTTGGGAAAAGAAGAAGCCTGTTGTTTGTAATTTCAATCTGAAGATTGGCTTAGTCGTATGATGAATGTAGTTACCAAGTATATTGTGCATCATAATTTATATCCATTTATGTTTTTTATCATTTAGGCTTTGTATCCTTTGTAATCCCTCAGTCAAATACATTTATTGATTTGTACTTCTTTGTACTTCTTTTTTCTTCATATCTCTGTTTAGATATAATTGTGTAAGCTTGGGTTTGACACTATGGGCAATCATATTCCTCTTTGAAGAGAAACTTTTGATTGGATCTGCTTTCTTTGTCATGGCGTTGAATTACAAGCAAATGGAACTTTATCACGCCTTACCATTTTTCTTCTATCTGTTGGGGACTTGTTGGAACCGAAACAGTTGGTAGGTAGGAATCGTTTCTTCCTTATGGTAATGTGGTTAGAAACTATAGCTATTAATGTGTTCTCGTTTTTACAATGGAATGTCTTGTTTGAGTATTTACAATTCCAACCCATCCCCAGTAAACAAAATCATGAAAAAGTCACTGCGATGAAGAGCATTATCATTGAAATACTGTATGTATTTCTGTAGAAATGCACTCCTTCGCAGTGATTTTTCAACAAACTTGCTCACTGGGGCCATAGTAAATGTTTATCCTCAAAATGATGAAAGCGGGTGTACAAGAGAATATAATATTCTAAAGTGAAATAAAATACGAAAAATGTCAACTAGACACTTTCAGACTAGTGACTTTCCAAAAATGGCTGTGAGAATTTCCTGGTAACAGTAAAGAAGCATTTTCACAAAGACAACACCTGTAGTGTGTTATTACAGGACTTACCATATGTAACGATATGCAAGTATAAAAAGATGCAAATTTCTTGGACTGATCTTTGTTAGCAGGGTTGACGGTATATTTCACACACTAGCACTTAATGTTTGTCAAGTTGTGAGGTTACCCGTTAGTTTTGGAATAACCGTTGTACAGATAGTTGTATACAAAATCCAAAACAACCTTAGTTATAATCTTATTTTCCTGTAACACATGAAAAATAAATAAATAAATAAATAGCTAAAAACTGTGAAAATAAGAAATGTGGATTAACTTTTTTTATGGTCTGTCAAAAATTTTGTGTATTTTGCGAAATTATTTTTAATTAACTGCGTACTTTCATCCACGCCAGCTCATTTTGAACGAGCAATTTACCTTGGTACTATTATGTTTCACGTTTTTAAGGAAGTAACTTTAAGCAAGTACACGAGAATTCTGTAGAATACAAAATGCATCATGTTATGTTGACGGTACATTCGGTTTGTTTAAATCAGCCGATCATTTGTCTCTATTTAAAAATTATATGAACACATGCCATTCCAGCATTTCTTTTACATGTGAGTCTGAAACTAGTGATAGTGTTTTTGCACATCTGTTCATGAAAAACCCACTTAGTGGTGTTTATACACACTTTGAAAGTTTCTTACTTCTTCTAATTGTACTTCCATATCTTGGTCCCATTTTGGACCAAATAAGAACTAGCCTTTTCAAAATTGTTTCGAAGAATTTATATTGTTGTAAAGTTAATGTAGTCTTTAAAGCCTCATGCAGACTGTCTAATTATTTTCACTTTAAGGATCGTACATGCAAGGATCTTATTTCTGGCATTGTTTATAAGTTTTGGTGTGGTTGCTGCAATGCTTCCTATATTGGCCAAACTGAGCGCCATTTCAAAGTCAGGATGAGTGAACACATATGCGTTTCTGCACTTACTGACAAGACTACATTTTAAAGTCAGAATGAGTGAACACATATGCGTTTCTGCACTTACTGACAAGACTATATTTTAAAGTCAGGATGAGTGAACACATGGCCGTTTCTGCACTTACTGACAAGACTACATTTTAAAGTCAGAATGAGTGAACACATGGGCGTTTCTCCACTTACTGGCAAGACTGCATTCAGTGGAATTCTCACAGCTATCCGAGAACACGTATCTACTTCTGGACACATGGCTAGTTGTGATGATTTTTGCATTTTTGCTCACGTCAACATCTCTTAGTGATTATAACTTTAACATATGCTCACTATCATGGATCTTGCGTGATAATGGGAAGAAGTAATCCGGCTCAGCATAATTAAAAATATTCTTTCAACTTCATATAACTTTCACTTTATTTTCAGTCTTTATGTTTTTCTATTTTTTTTCTTTATATGCTCTACCACCTTCTTGGAAAGCTTGTGTTCATCAGCGGTTGAATATTTTCTAGGTTTCAAAGTCTAAAAAAGTTGTTGCAGATTGGTGTTGCAGTGATCTTCACATTTGCATTATGGTATGTTTAATGAATATGTAGGGAATTTTAAGAAAGAATATTTGTCATCTCTTCTTCCTATCCAAATATGAAGCTTCTGGTGATTCTATTTATCATTAAATTGTTTGCCCGAATTAATATTTTTGATATGTTTAATGTTGTTATGTTCTCTCACTACAAGATTTGGTGCCAGACATAAATTATTGATGGCGTGTTTACTTAAAGGATCTCGTGTATATAAGTTATGTTTTCGTATCTGATGCCTTTAATCATGAAGGGCGTAAATTTGAATATTTTTTAAACTTTTTGTTATATAGTTGGTTGCCGTTTTTGAAGTCTATCAATTCCGTGTTAGCAGTAGTTCAGAGGCTATTTCCCTTCAACAGAGGCCTTTATGAGGTATCGTTCTACCGACTCATTTAATCTTTATCCATTCATTCTGTAAAAAGTGCATTATACTGACCAGAAAGAGAGTACTCGAAATGAAATTTAACCTTAACATTTTATCAAACATGTCATTTTATCAAACTATTTCTCTCAGTATCATTCTGTTGTTATGTCTGGAATTTCTTTTTTGTTTTATATTTAGGATAAGGTGGCAAATTTTTGGTGTTCTGTATCCATCCTTGTAAAATTTCAAAGATTCCTGCAACAAAGCCAGATCGTTCTTTTGTGGTGATTACTTATGTCTCTTCTTTTCTCATGTCGAAACTGTGATTTTAAAACTTAAAAACCCTTCTTACGTGAGAGATAAAAATCGATTTCCAAACGGTTTTCCATTGTTGATGTTGGTTATAATCGTTTCCATGACGTCAGAACTCCTCAGTGGTGAGTTAAAAACAATCTCACCATGTAAACTGGGCCTTTCAAATAAACTTCTATTTACACGATCCGTTTTTCGTTTGTTTTTTTTTTTTCAGTTTGGCCACCACATTCATTACCTGTCTACCATCATGCCTCGATCTGATGTTTCATCCAACCAAGAAGAAATTTCTTTATTCCTTGGTACGTCCAACTACTCTACCACTATGTAGTTGTTCTCTTCTCAGTAGGGAAATGTGTTGGAAAATCACTGCGAAAGAGTGCCTTTCTATAGAAATTATATACATTATTTCCATAAAATGCTCTTCATCGCAGTGACTTTTTGACGATTTAACCCACTGAGTCTGAGTATGACCGGCTGTTAGCCGACATAATTGATTGTATCCTAGCAAGCAAGTATCCTAACAAGGTTGATCACAACATATACAAACACTTCTTTATTATTCGAATAAGCAGGGAAAATTTAAAGTTTTAAAGCAAGTAGGCAACTATACATTAACATCCTTACTGTATTTTTCTTCTTTTTCTTTCTAGGTGAGCTGCTCTTTTTCGTTTTTCTTGTTCTCATATCAAGTGCACGAGAAATCGATATTATTGGTTGCTTTGTAAGTTTTTCCGCCCTGTTCTGTTTTGATTTGTTGGTTACTTTGTATGTTTTGGGGCGAACTGAAGAGCTGTCCAGTGATTAGTGGCTCGTACCACACTACTGTGTAGCTCAAACACTTGGTAATAGTGTCCAAACGCAGTGTCTTTTTTATCGATTTTCCTGACGTAAATTAAAAATTAAAAACACACTTATTTTGAAAATGGTAAGTGGTGAAATGTGTATAATCCTCCCTAGGTATAGTGACCCATTTTATTAACGAGTATCGAACTTTTTTAAGGTTTATGTCTTAAATATTTTCTTCAGACCTATATCCTTATTGCTCCCTGAATCTCCCTTGATTGCAAGTTGGTTTCTCATTGTGTCTACAGTAAGGTGAGTGACCGACACATGTTAGTGTCGTCGTTGTTATCGGCGTCGTCGTTGTCATTAATCTGTCAACGATGCGGTGTCGTTCACGACCTGTCGATTCTTTTTCATAGCATGTATCCTTTGTTGCTACGTGATGGCCAATCAGCTTCGTATTTCGGTTTACTTATCATGATGATAGTCTTGACATCGACACTGATTGATTGGAAACAAGTTTCTTTTTTCGTGAAAACAATGGTGAGTTCTATTTACTTTAATGGGAGAAAAAATCTAAAAATTTGTCTTGAGATCGGGCGTTATGAAGGTGATTTCTTAGTATATCCGCCCTCAGTTAAACTTTCATGATGGGACAATTTTTGTTAGTGTTTTTGCCACAATTTTTAGATGATACTCTCCATATCAACTTGTCTTCTCCTGCATCTAACGTTTGCCGCGTTCTCTCCACCGCAGAGGTTTCCTGATTTTTATTCTCTTGCGTTTGCAATCTATTCCTGTGCTCATTTCCTGATGTTTTGGGCTTATTTCAACTACACACAGCTCATTCGATCTGGACGAAACGACAAACAATTCAACGAATTATTTTGTAAACCTTTATCAGCAAAAAAAAACAAATAAATAAATAAATATTCTGTTCGAGTTTTCTAAACCGTCCACAACCCCAACCAATTTTGGACCACCCTTTCAGCCACTTACTTACTATCAATGTGTTTGAAAAGTACTTGTGGTGTTGATGAACGGAAACAATTGGCTTGGAGATAGAATGTCTGGGAAAAGTCTATATATATATATTTTTATAAATAATAACTTCAATGTTACAAACGTTTGTGTCAAAAAAATGCGTCACGGTTCTCACGAAATGTATAAATCTTTTACCTATCATAAGAACAGGGATTTTGGGGAATTTCCCATAGCTACAGCACATTTCTCGAAATTGCCACACTAGGTTGCAGTACTATGTCCTACACTTTGTACTTAAATACTTAAGCTTACACAAAGATTTTCAAGACTGGAAGCACATATTTTTTCAATTAATTCTTAGCAACAAATTAAGCAACATTACTACTAAGGTCTGACCTTGGTTGCTTATAAAAAAAAACGTGTATATAATCTAATAATTCCGGAAATCTAGTTTAAAAGACAACTTTTTGTCAAACCATACAGCCTCGTTTTGATGAATAATCCTCGTGATGATTATCGTTGTCACATCAAAACGGGGCTGGGTATGATGGTTTAAATGAAATTCGGCTGTCTATCGTTACACATTAGAGAACGCAAAATTTCGCTTCCCCAAGAAAAATATTAGCCGAATTCATGAAAATCATGTCTTGTTTACACGAAATAATATTTGCTGTACAATTGTAACCATTAGAAACTCCATACCAACAATTTCATCCAATCGAAGTAAGCGTGCAACGTAATAAAGGGCTTGTCCCTTGAGAATCTTACACATGGTATAAAAATACAGGCGTATATAAAAATCTTCTGAAACGGTCACAAAAAGTGATTTGTCAAACATTGTACAAACAGGTAAAAAAATATTTAGGTACAAAAATAACATCTGTATCACCAAAGCCAACAGAATAACCTGTCGAAGTTGTTTCAACCATGTGATGAAAGGTTCATCCGATCGGGATAGCGGAACTGCAAAGGCTAATCCGAATGAATTAACGGAGATAAAATGGCTGATCCGATCGAGATTACGTAGCAGAAGTAGTGGATCCGATTGGTGAACGACACACCTTATAATCCTTATAGTTCCAATAATTTTCAAATCCTTCCAGATACGTCCGCAGCATGTTGTAGACGAACTGATATTGCGTCTAAATGATCGAACAAAAATAGAAAGTACAGTCGAATCTCTATAATTCGAATCTCCGTAATTCGAACTCTCTCTAAATGGTTCGTTCACCTTATTTCTTTGTTAATGAACTACCGTAATTCGAATTTTCCGTACATGGAACGTTTTTTTTGTTGGTATTTTGGGTGTAAAGGCCACAATACGGTGTTTAAACGGACCACGGTTAAGGTTGATATGAAACATGACAGACTCACCACGTTGTCAACAGCTTTCGGTTGAGCAATCCTGATTGCTCGGATACATTGCAGAACATCGATCAACTGTTCCACCTTCAGACGTTCCGTACTGTTGTAAATAGCAATAAACGTTCCACTTCTCCCATAATCGTTCCTAAAAATATTAAACAAAATCTTAAATATTATTTCCTATACTGATCGTGGGACACGAGATAACGTAACCGATCGTCGGGACACGAGATAACGTAACCGATCGTCGGGACACGAGATAACGTAACCGATCGTCGGGACACGAGATAACGTAGCCGATCAGTAAAAGGAATGTTCTTGGAGAAACACTTTTAATGGATGCTTCTCGTTACAACAAACCATTGATTGTCCGATTCTTACTAGATAGTGGAGCAGAAAATCGATAATGTAATGTAATGTAGATCATGTAAGCATATCGGTTATCCTGGCGAGAAAATCACCTATTCATTATAACCATTTCAACCACCAAATACAATATTCAGTCAATAGTCTGTTCTAATTCGAGTAGTATCATCCTAACACCACCCTTCCCACCAGAAAATATCACTGCGAAGGAGTACATTTTTTAAAGAAAGGCATACAAATATATACACCATTTCAATACACTTCATCATAGTGACATTTGACGATGTTACTCATGATTACTTTACTTACAATCATAATGCATGCGAAGAAATCATTAAAAACGTAAAATTAGTAAAAGGGCATTCACGAACAAAGCTGATATTCTCACAATATTGTGACACAGTTGTGGCATGTATCAGGGAGATAACAGATAATAGGTAAGTTCCCCTGTTATCTCTTAAATACATCGTACAAATTAAATACTACAATGTTGTAATGGCTTTGAAAAGATTCGCTCGTGAAACCTTTTTATTGTTCTCCAATTAACATTTAGCAGTTGTACAATATAACAGAGGATTTACGAATGTTTACAGATTTTCAAGGCATCGTTTACATTATACTGTTATTACCCCTCCAAAGCAATTTCAGCAAACTTTCAGAGATTGAGTTCTGAAAATGTCTTACCCTGCATGTACGATGATTGGACCATTCCCTAAGGTTTGTTGCGACTTCTCAACGGCTTGCATCAATGTGCATATATTCGAGTATGCTCGCCTGTTTGGTATGTCAGTCTCGGGCCAGTCCACATACTGAAAATGATGCACCTCGCATCGTTGCTAGCAATAAAGACAGAAAAACTTGAAGGTTTTTAGTGGAGTTTCAATTTGATGGGAAGAATGGGTTTCATTTTCATTTAAACGTTTTGCAGTGGTCTTAGCGATGGAAACAAGATCTGATACAGCAAGCTTGCACAGTTCATTTGAAACAAACCGAAGTTTTAAGAATGTTTGTTACATCAACAAAAAGAAATCCACCAGCAACTGGGTGAGAGTTCATAAATGGTTGAACAATATACTCATCAAGTACCCTTCCCCCAATTTCTAAAAACATGCTACAAACACCATTCTCTGATAAAAGCCTAGGACCAGTTCAAGCGATTGCCAAATAAACGCCCAGTAATAGAAGCGCTGATAGAAGTATCAGAAACAGGTTATCAGACAAAGTACTTTCGTCCGGAATAGCTTTCTAAATTAAAACGACGTGTAAAGGATGCCTTATCCACAAGACCGCACTCTTTAATTATTGCAAACTTGACTTTACCTTGTTGGAAGAAATTTTGATTTTTCTAGTAATGATGTTGCCATTGGCAACTTCACTATTCATCATAACGGTCATATCGCGATAGACACATTCTGAATCTACATCTGGCCAGTACTTGAAGTATTCCTACACGAAAGACACAAAATAATCCATTATAAAGTCAAGTAAAAAAGAAAATTGAAAACAATGAAACATCCACCTCACAATTCGCAATCGATGTGAGAAAATACAGACCCGTACTTTATTGTTTAGCCTGGAAAAAAGGCAGCAATTTTCGTGAATAACTTGATTTTTGCAAGTGTGGACTCGTCTCAATTTGGAGTAATAATGGCGTTTATTCATCATAAAAAGGCTGCTTTGGAGTAAGTAAGATTTGTGTTGTAATTAGTGATGTCAAGATCTAGTTGAAACTAGGTGTTTTCACCGAGTGGTCATTCAACCAAGATTGGTTCACATGGAGCAATGAACTGAGAATAAATAAAGCCAAAAGTCTATCAACGGAAATCAGTTTTTAATTTCTCTCCTGTGTAATGACGTCAAGTAATGAAAACGAGGCTTTTAAAAAAGTTTCACTTTAAAACCCCTTAAGAAACTCGCTCGCTTATTCCCGATAGGAAATTCGTTGAAAAACATTGCCAAAGAGTACATTTCAAAGAAAATCCACCTCCTTGCCTCTACTTGCCTCTTTTCATTGTTCATTACAAATCTCGATCGTAGAATAAAAACAAACGTTATAAATGAATGTAGACTCTCTACCTCATTGTTCTCACGACATTTATTGAGCATCACTATGGTATGGCTTTGCTTCTCCAAACACATCTTCCAAAAATCAGGAGTACTCTCCATCTTGGGTGCTTTAGTCAAAATGAACGCATCACGGTGTTTGTATCCCTACAAAACAAATGTTACTTTGTAAAGTTTTCCTTTCGCAGTCGTTACATCAACACGTTATTACAGATTAAATCGTGGAGCATCCTGCAATCTAAAACCTGATTCAGAGAAGTGCCTAGACTCGCCAGGGCACTTCAAACACAATACTCTCATAACGTCTATCGCATAAAATCGCGTGTATCGAATAAAATTTACACTTACGTCAACTCTGTACGCGTCAAAATATCGCCCTTCGTGCAACAGAATCCTGTGCAGGTTGCTATCAGGTATGTCCGATTGCGTATTTCGACTTAACAACTAAAACATCGAAACAAATACTGATTGGAGGAAATTCATTCATACAGGCCAAAAAAAAATTAAATATCAAAGATCTTTCGGGCGTTGGGACGAGGCCATGGATGTTTTGTTGGGATGCAAGTTTGGTTAAACGGAAAAGGATTTTGAGGTATATGTGATCAACGACCAATCTCACACATGTTCAGTGAAAGCAACTATAATATGCAAGAGCAATACGCCCTTTATTTGCAGTAGATACGGGTAAAATATACTTACACTGTATTCTTGAATCATGCCATGGTTACGAATCAATTCACGTGTCTTTTTATCCAAGTCATCAACAACTATTTCCGTATTACCAAAGGTGATATACTCTAAGATGGCTTCGTGTACAAAACTATATTGCTCCTGTAAAAATAGTAAATAAGGCACGATCAGTCAATGTCTTGATATTTTATCGGAAAATTTTTTGCCAGACTTACAAACGTTTGGACCATGTTTATTCGCCTCGTTCTCATATACCGCAAATAATTTAAAATATCCACAGTGTGATCATGGTCGATTCTTTCAATCATGGCGTCGATTAATATAAAGCATCCACTGCGCCCAACGCCCGCACTGAAAAATCAATAAAATATCAAATATAACACCCAATAAATCAAACGCCCTCAGTAAACCGCCATGAAGAGAAACTTCCCAAAACAATAAGGTAGGAGTACTGCGTAGGAGTACTTTTTTAAAGAAAGACACACAATTTCAATGGAAATGCACTCCATCGCAATGATTTTTGACGATTTTACCCAACGGGAATATGCATATTGTCGTTTATAATCCTTACGAAAGGAGGAGAGACAGTTTACATTATACCAATAAAACCTGACAATCTTTTTGAGCAAATTAATGCTCAAGATTGATCGGAATTGTAATCGGAAAACCCGAAGTTAATCGGCTGCCGTTAACAAAAAACTTGCAAAACGTTCAAGGATGATAATGTAGATATAACCTCATTCAAGCATTTCTTCTCCTTTCAATTTCAAATGGGGATCTGGGGAAGAGAAATTGAAATATCCCTGGAATCGAATTTGCTAAAAGAATTTAGACTCGGGTGATGTCGTCGATGTCTGATTGGGTTTTATGTTTGATCAATTGTTTTTATAAAATTTTCAACAAGCCATTTAATATTTTTGCGGAATTAATCTTCATCCGTTGCTCTGGCTTATTTTGTGGCAACCCTGGGAAAACCTGGTCACGTTTACGTCATGTCTTGTTTCTTCAAACGAGAAAAAGAGACTTTTAAACGAAAATTTGTGAGATAACCAAGACGTACCTGCAGTGGATAGCTATTGGCTTGTCTGGTTGCATGTGGTGCCGCACTCTCCTTTGTAAAGATAGAAGTGCAGTTGGGTAGTCTGGCACGCCATGATCAGGCCACGACACGAAATGGAAATGCCAGATGGTGCGAATTTCTTTCGTGGAGTTCTACAAAGTCAACATGAAAATGTAACGGTAACCGAAAAAGTCGTAAAGGCCGGTTCACACTTCATTGATCATGGCCACTTGAACCAACTTATTCACTTTTTTTCTCGCAGTCTCGAATGTCGGTTCAAACTCGGCTTATGCATTCAAAACTGCGACACCCAATCAACTCTTCTACCATACTATCCTTAGCCTATTTCTTAATTAAACGCTTTTTTGGACATAAGAGTGACCAATGCAAACGCAGACTCGCAGAACTCTATGACACTGCAAAAGATTTTAACAAAGCATGAACGGGAAAAAAACCCGGCAGTATAATAGTAGGATAGTAGGAATGTGGAACATGGAACCTTTACTCCATTAGTATTTTCTGTATGTGGGAGTCAAGGGGCCGAATGTTCCACTTTTCACGCTCATTTAGCAAGTAAGATTTCTGCTAAGACAGATGAACGTTATGAAAAGGTTATTTCGGTTATCAGATGTAAATTGTCTTTTCTCATTATTCGATCGTGTCTTTTATGTATTCGAGGAAGTCGTTCTCTGGACAAACCGCCACCGCCGGAGAAGGTTCAGCCAGTGGACGATTTCTCTATTATATACGATTTTGCTAGGTGTGTTTGATGATTTTGTTTGAAATCCTTGACTCAATCAGCGTTTTGCCTCCACTTATTTTGTGATTTAACCTGACTCAATTTGTGTTTCGCTTTGACTCAATGTCGTATGTTTGTTTGTTTTTGTTTTTTTTAACTCAACCTGCGCAACATTTATCTCCGTGCTATTTTATTTCGATACACAATAGTAGAGGCCTTTCTCATAGAAATTAGTTTTGAATCTATTTTATCTATTTTTTTAAAATTTATATATAATAATATATAATAAAAAAAAATTTCTTAATTAATCTAATTTAGTATAACTTATGTCCGTAATATTTGTATAAAAGCGTATAATAATACGCCTTTATACATTATACCTAATACATGCATATGTCTATATATATTTTATCCCACATGATTTCTCTGTAAGAAGAATCACAATGATGGATGCAAGATACATATGTCGATTAAAAAAATACGATAAGTTCAATAGAAACTCCAAAAATCAAGAAGGGAGGAGGGTGTTTACCTTCTCCACCAGCAGTGTCCTTGTGATGTAGTCAGCTGTTTTATCGATCTTTTGCATGGTCACACTGATGGAATCAAATTTAGCAGTAGCACCACCACATGGCCAATATCTTCCACATTTTACCTAAACAATATCTCAATGGTTCCATCTGACTTCGTGAAGGTTCTTGTTCATCATATATCAATAGTCAAAATTTGTATAAGCTCGACGCATTGATTCGAGGTTTAAATTATGCGGAAGTGATGCGTTAAAGAAATAAACGAATGTAAGAGCTTCCAGTGGGCATACATATATTGAAAATTCACTGCGAAGGAGTACATTACTTTAGAAATTTACACATTATTTCAATAAAAATACTCTCCACCACAGTGACTTTTTGACGATTTTGCCCACTGTACTTCCAAAAAACGATGAATCGGCAACTAGCTGGCCAAATAAAAATTTTGTGGGGGAGAATAAAGTTAAAGGGCTTACAACATCATTTTCTTTCAGGCTTGTCAACATGACGATGACGTTGACATTTTCCTGCCAAACCATGTGCCAAAAATCCACAAAAGAATTCTCCATTGGTCCTTTAAAAAAATTGCACATCGTGTAAGTTGTACTCAATAATTCTAACTTTCTAAGTTAGAAATTCTTATAAAACGTCTGGATGAATAAGACGTAATTTGTGGTGATCCAAATAACTTACAGCATTCAACCACAATTGTTTAAGTACAATATACAGGGGAATCTCACTTACAATATACAGGGGAATCTCACTTACAATATACAGGGGAATCTCACTTAGTGAATCCCCTTCAGTCCTACCTTGAGTAGAGATGTATTTGTATTGCTGTTGTTCATCTCTGAATGCAAATCCCTACAGGAGAAATTAACCAACAGATGAGATGATGACTGATAACCAATCACTTGAACCATGCACACACATTCACAAACAATACACCCATAAAATTCAGTTGTTAATAGTTTGATAGAGCGAAACAGGAAAGAATAATATAGTAGCCAGTCTCAATGACACTGAAACGCAGTCTTCATGATAAAACAAGTTACATCATAAAAATAATAACACAACTACAACATAATGATGAAAAGAGAACTACATACATTTATAGAGTTGGCGTTTATGTAATCTGCAGTTTTTCGCTTGCAGTCATGGTAGAGTTTGATACGTGAATGATCATCTGAAGAAAAAATCAAATGCAACAAGACGATATCAAAACGGTGTTTGAACAAAGCTGACATCCAAAATGCCAAAAGGAAATACTCCAAATCTTTCAAGAAACTATTTTTACATCAGCATTACTTTAATTTCAAAATTTTGAATGCCTGATGTTTTATTAAGAGTTCATTTTCAAGGTATTGTCACAATGAAAAAATTTGCTGAAAAATCACTGCAAAGAAGAACATTTTTAAAGATATATACACATTTATATCATATCTAAATGGGTAGATTTATAAGGTTAGGACCAGTAGATTTATAAGGTTAGGACCAGTAGATTTATAAGGTTAGGACCAGACAGGGATTATAAAAAAGTTTACGCACATGCAGCAATGTTGTTGTAACGGTTCTTTGGTCGATTTTCAGGAAGGAATGCAGCACACCATGGATAACATTTGCCACTCATCAATTGATTCTAAAGGTAATGACATTCATCCATGAGTAGCTGCGGTTCGGAAGTTGGAGTG
This sequence comes from Turritopsis dohrnii, assembly GCA_027922465.2. Taxonomy (NCBI): domain Eukaryota; kingdom Metazoa; phylum Cnidaria; class Hydrozoa; order Anthoathecata; family Oceaniidae; genus Turritopsis; species Turritopsis dohrnii. The sequence continues at coordinate 141,572 of BQMF02000384.1, read as the reverse complement.
GGATGAATGAATGAATGAATGAATTAATGAATTGAATGAATAAATGGAAATAGATCATTCTTGAATGCATGCTTGAACAAGGAGTTAAAGCATTGCTATCACATTTCGCTTCATTTCGAAGTATCCTATCGTTTTATTTTTACTCGCATATTATTTCCACTCCTCAGAAACTAAGAGTGAAAAATTGAAGGAAAAGAAGAGGATTTCAAATCTATTCATCAACCCATTTTATTACTTTCATGAATTGAAAGGAAAATCTTTCATCAGGAAAAATCCATTCATGACACATATACTTGCTATGATGGAGATCAGATAAATTAGTGTGGTTATCATATACTTGCTATGATGGAGATCCGATAGGAAAGCTAAGATTTTACCTTGTATTCATCAAACAATTGTTCATAATCATCTAGTTTCATTTGTCTGACATAGTCGGCAAACTGGTCAACAGGGATTGGATCCCGCGTGTTTTCGATATAATTAGGAACAGCAATACCTATACAAAATAAAGCCACCCTCATTTTAGTGATGCAAATTTTATTTTATTGCCTATTCAAAGTCCCTGGCTTGACAGTCTATTGTGAGCTTTCATAGTTGAAACTTGAAATTGAGATGGTGTTATGAAAGGTTTTTCATTTGCAAAAATATGAAATTGTGTTTCTCAGTTTTTATAACACAATTTTGGTTGGAATTTTGAAATGTCATCAAAATGTGATGACAACTCCATGGAAATTACCTTAGAAACTTGAACAATAAAAAGTATACTCAGTAACTCAAACTACTAAGAGATCAACACACATTATTTGAAAGTGTGAGTTTTCGAGAGATCTGTGAGTGTTAGTTGAAGGACATTGCTTAAGAACTGAGTAACTGATAGTTCAAGTAACTGAGGGCTTAAGGTGTTGTTACTGTATAATAAACTTTCAGACTAAAAATTGCTCTAATGAGTATGACAAACCTAAATTGTCATTTTCATTCTCGCGTGATTCTCCCAACAAGAAGTCTCTGTCATCGTTTAGGTCATCAGGGTAGGATGAATTCAAGTTATGCTGATTGACCATCTCAAGAGACTGGTCTTTGAACATCTGGTGAGAACTGGCAAATCTTCTGCAAAATAAACAAAAACGTAAGGATTTTAAAAGCTTTTGAAAATACATGATTGTGACAAAAAGAACAGCCATTTTATAAATAAAAACAAGGAAAAAAGTCTTTTTGAAATTTCGTTTGTTTATGGGTATTTTCTTGAAATTTGTTGTTTTTTGTTTTTCCTTCAATGGTCAAAAAATCAGATTGTTTACTTCATATGCCTTAATCCAATAGAAACATTGCAATGCCAGAGAATCATTATTATTTTGTAACAAAGCAGAACAAAACAAAAGCAAAACAATCAAAAGTTGGAAAACAAAAACACAATTATGAACATTGCATTGCTAGCAGAAATAAACTACAAGAATAAAATGAAAATTCCAACCAACCTTCAAGAATGACTTTGAAATGAGGAATTTTAGAATACAGTATACTTATACAATTTGCGAATGGTGTAAAAAGCTATACCTGCGAAAGCAGATGAAGCAAAAAGTGACCAACACCAATAAAACAAAAATGGCAACACTAAAAGTTGTGATAATAACAATGTTGTCATTTCTGCCTTGTGGAGTAGTTTCTGTGTTTACTGATGATACTGGAACAATCATCGACTCTCCAGAGCCTTTAGAAGTAAATGCACAAATGGCAACTTGCATAACATCAACAGAAGGGATTTGTGTGTTGAATATACTGCTTTGATCGGGCTTTGTCAGATATGTGCGCTTTGTTTTATTCTTTAATGTGATCACAATTTTGTACTTGGTAATGTTGCCATTTGCTGGGTCTGGCCGCTGCCAACGCAGAAGTAGATTACTGTTGCTTTGATCAGTAATAGTGGTGATGTCCCTTGGTTTTGTAGGATATCCTTCTGCTGTTTTCAGAAAAATTACAGGTCCATATGGCCCATGACCAGCAGAGTTATAGGCTTTACACTTGACTTGATATATAGTGAATGGCTTCAGGCCATGAATTCCAAAGATTTCTTCCAAAGATTCTGGAGATTCCAAAGATTTTTTTATTTCAAAATTATCGACTTTGCCGCCAGGGTTGGTTTCACACTGATAGGCAATGATCTTTCCATTATGGTCTTTAAATGGAAACTGATCGATAGCAACAGTGATGCTATGGCTGCTTTGAGCTTTAGTAATGAGTGATGGTCCTGAGTTTGGCCCTATAATGGAAAAGAACGTCAAATATGAAATGGAAGTCTCAAATCACCCCTATAAACCCCATCGTTATTTTCACTTCCATTAGCAATTTCAGAAATAAAATTTCAAATATGATTTCCATGAATGCAGTAGAACAGCTTCAATTTCTGAATAATTCTTATTTTGCTTTATTCTTGGGAGAGTCATAACCTAGACTCACATTTGTTCAAAAGTACATTCTTTAGCATGCATAAACTTTTATTTTTGTACATTAACATACATTGCAGAATAGAACATTTTTTATTGCTTCTCAATAAAAGTGCATGTGCCAAAAACTGCTTGACTGTTTGATAATATATTTATGTTCAGAAATTAAAGAGAAAAATGCCACCAATCCTTAAGCAGCATACTCATAACCTCATTCTAAGCATTTATGAATTTTGTGTAATGTATACCTCGACCTATTTTGAAAACTTTAAAAAAAATCATAAATGAATGCCTTTATTTTAAAGAAAACTATTACTGAACTTTAAGTTAAAACAAACGAACCATGATCAGTGTCACGATCGTGATTGTATGGGCAACAAAACAAAACAATTGTGTATCTTACTTTCTTCTTTCGTTTTAACAATAACGAACCCAGTGTTTGACATCAATCCATCATTGTTAATAGCAGCAACTGTAATATTGTACAATGACCATGGCTTTACATTTAACTCGTACGAACGAAGGTGCGGATCGTTAACAGTTATGTTTCTTCTGGTATTTTGAATATCATGAAGTTCTGGCAAGCGACCTCCATATTTGGTGATTATTGGGGTGATGATATATTCTCTTAACTTCCCATACTCTGGCCGATCAAAGATTGTCTAAAACATAACTTTTGATATGTAATATTGCACTCTAGGTAAATGAAATATTTTGTTTTCTTCCCTTTGACTGGATGTTTCATTTCTGGTTTAATATGTTAGAACTGTGAAGTTACTATTTTGTTTGTATACTACAATTCTCAAAATGCATAGAAATTTACCTGTAATTGCAGAGCTTACAAAAACAAAATGTGACGGTTTGAGGGAAAATCATAACAAGTAATAATTTCTGATAAATTTATCAGTAAATTACTGATTAGAAAACAATAGATTTAAAGTAATTCGTTCGATTTATCAGTAATTCGTTCGATGAATCAGTAATTACTGATAAAATAATCGGTAAATACTGATAAATAATCAGTAATACTGATTCATCGAACAAATTACTGATAAATCGAACGAATTACTGATAAATCGAATGAATTACTGATAAATCAAACAAATTACTGATAAATCAAACGATTTACTGATTATTTATCAGTATTACTGATTATTATTGATAAATTTCTGATAAATTACTGATAAATTTATCAGTAATATCACTTGTTATGGTTTTCCCGCAAACCGTCACAAAAATAGGAGACCTTCAGGAAAGAACTTGAGAACCCCAGTATAAAATGCTTCACTTCAACTAATGCTGTCATTAACCTCAAGGACTGTCCAGCAAACTAGAATACTACTAGAAGTGAGGAAACAGACGAAACGTATTTCTTTCTAGTGAAGACATAGATCAATTGGTAATTAATTCTATAAAGCTAAATGCAACAATCATACCTTCACAGTGATTCGTACTGTTCTAGATGATATCACTGACACATTCACCTCAGGAGTGATATTTGGTCCTAACCATAATGAATAAACAAACATTACAACGACAGTTAAACTTTCCGCGTAGTTGTCAATGATTAATGACCATTGATTACGTGATTGGGATGTTAAAACAAACAAACTTACTCCTGCTGTAACTCAGAAAGCTGTGTTTGACAGGTTTCTGAACAATAGAATAAGGAAAGTATTGTTTCGCCATATCATTCACTCTTAATGCCAGTGTACAATAATAGGGAGAGTAGAATTTATTGGTGGGTAAGAACTTTGATGTGATATTCACTGCTAAGACTTCTAAAAAGTAATAACATGCTTTCTTATTCCACATGCAATATAATTCTTTCCAGACAAAACATAACAACATAAAGGCCCTGATACACTTATGAATTTTTCTTTCAAAAGATTTGTAAGTTTTCTTTCAGAAATTGCTAAAGAAAAATTTCGTAAATGTATTGTGTGTTTTTAAAGAAATTAAATTGTTTTAAAGTTTTCTTGAAAACTCTGAAAATCTTTTAAAAAATAACAAAACGGTTCATTATTTTTTGCAAGAAATTTTTTCTTTTCGCGAGACATCAAAGAAAATTGACAGAATTTGTGGCACGATTTTTGTGAAATGAACTTTGATGAAACAGGAACCCTGAAGGCAGAACACGAATAGGAAGAAAGTTAATTTTGAGAATACACGAAAAGAAGAAAGTTAGTTTTGTGAGAAACATGGACGAGTTAAGACGTTTCAGGTACAGTAAATATATTTGTTTTTATTTTTTTTAGCTAGCTAGTAACAACTTTTTTGTACATACTCTGTGCACCAAAGCATTTTGTATTTTATGTCTTTTACATATAGCCTTGAGATGCTCTCTGAGGAAGACCAGCTAAGACACGAAATTGCTAGAGACTAGAGATGAGCAAGAGGAAGGAGAAGATAACCAGGTGCCTGCAATTGCAGAACCATTGAAAAAGAAAAGGGAAGTAAAAAAAACAATCTTTATTATCATCACACTTATAACTTTATATGGGAGGCAAAACCGTGCCTGTTTAAAACAACTTGCACTGAGTATAAAGACAAAGAAAAAAGATAAAGCAAGAATGGAATATGAAATTAGAGCGTTGACAACAGAAGATATTAACAGCAAGCTGCAAAAAAGTGGTGCTGGAGCTGATGAGGTTTATAAAATTACTTGGCCGTATCATGAAAGACTCCTATTCTTGAGTGATAATTTTACACCAAGGCAGGGAGTTTCTAACTTGCAAACAGACGCTTGCGACACAGAAAATATTCCAAAAGCAAACGAGAACGAAAGTCAATGGAGGAAGCTGAGAAAAAAGAAGAAAGGGAAATGTTTAGGGCGGCTGCAATTGCAGAAAGCTCGTCTAATAAGACGGCAGATGACTATTTATGACTCCACATTTTAAATGCTTGATATACCATCTTCTCTCCAAGATCCAGGTATTAAATTTCCATTTTCGATCTCAAAATCAATACAAGTAGGCGTGTAAGAATCTGAACATTTCGAGCTCAACATATTGTGAAGAGCGAGAGATGCCATTACGACATGTTCACTCTTACCTGGGTTCAGAAACACTTTCGTTCCAAAAAGCCTAAAACTATTGGCCCATATTCCGAAGACAACCACACTTATTCTCTGCATGCGTTAAAGCCTTTAGTTGGAAATTCTTTTTTCATCGGTCATTCCTTTTTGAGAAAAAGGTTTCATGCAATGAATTCCTAAGTATTTAATAAAGAAAGTAAATATTTGAAAGAACAATTTAATTAATTTAAAACATTTCAGAAAAAAAAATTTTAAATCTTTCGAAAGAAAAATTCATAGGTGTATCAGGGCCTTAACAATATTGAATGAATATGGATGAAACAATAGACATTTTAGTTAAAACCTTGTGAAAGAGCAAAGATCATTGCATAAAAAAACATCAAAAAACTAAGTATCCATTATCCAGACTCGAAGTTAGCTGTCATTAGCGACAAAATTTATGAAAAGATCTATTTACAAAGGACCAGTTAATCTAAGCACATCTGATTTACTAACATTGATACAATTTTAGTACAAAAAAACAATGCATTTTACCAATAGCAGGCTTTCCTGATGTATTGCATTTTAAAGAATATTCAAGCATATCTGGCAAAAAACCATTTAAGTTTGGTTTTCTCCATGCAACATTAACACCAGTTTGTGTTCGTTTCACTGTGAATTCTGATATCTTGCCAGGAAAGTCTATGGTTGAATGAGATAATAAACAAAAAGTATTACCAACAAACAAAATCAACTGCTTATTATAGTCTCTGTTGGCAAATTTTTTTGGGTTCAATGTTAGGGTTTATTTTGGACTACAAATCTGCTGTTATTCCACTACATCACTTTAATGTCCTAGATATAAGAAGAAAATGAAAATAGTTACCTATCTGTATTTTAACAGTTGTGTTTGATCTTTGCAATATTGATGGGTGAAAAATATAATTCGATAAACAGGAATATGTTTTGTAACAGGTGACATGAAATTCTCCTGGCAAACACCTAAATGAGGATAGCTGTGGCAAACTGATATGTAGTGATAGGTTTGTCGTTAAAGAGCGTTGCAGCGACACTGCGGTTGATGAATTTGCGTAAATATTTGTGTTTTCGTAGTTATCCCACCAAACATGGAGCTGCATTTGGCCAGTGGCAATGCATGTAAGTTTGAACGGTTCACCCAATTTTACGTCAACATTTGAGGAAGTTTTTAGATCAGGTGGAAATACTAAAAGAAACATTTAAAGAATCTTTCGACAGATGAAATACAATAGAATGCACAGCTTTAAATTCAATTAGTATTTTCAAAATACATGATCAATTAAAATTCTAAATTGGTAAATTGAGGTAATGTTAACATATCTTTCGAACAAGAACGCGCTTTTTTGAAAAACTGCTTTTTCATTGCCTTATTTATACATTTTTAAAATAAAAACACATTTTTTTAAGGACATGTTTCGACATTCTTATGTCATCATCAGCTATAAAATATTACAAAAAATTCCTACATATATAAAATGATTACAAAAGGTGTTACAAAAAAGCTATACATCAAAATCTCCAATTAAAGTTAGTGAGTTAGACTAGAAGTGTGAAAAGATGACAGAGTTGAAAAAAACAATAGAAAGTGTGAAGAGTAAATGTAAAGTATGAATAAGGGAAAGATGAAAGAAAGATAAAAGAAAGATAAAAGAAAAGAAAAAAGAAAGAAAAGAAAATTACACCGACAATGTTTTCCTTATGTACTTAACTTGAGTGTTAAGATTAGGATTTTCCCACCCAATATGAAGTCCCTCCTTAAGTTTAAGTTGCCATTTGGTTTGTGCATTATTGATGATTTTAAAACAATTAGGACTTACTTTATCAAAACAATCTTCCCTTTCCCTGATATGTTTAAAAATATGAGAGTTCTTATCTGTTTTTAAATGTTCATTAATCCGTTTATACACTTTATGTTGAACTCACACCTTATATATTTACTTTCTGGGGTTGATATTTTATCTAAGAAGCTTCAGAAATAACAGTTACTCTCTAATAAATGCTGATTGCGAAGATATTAATGATTGAACGACTAATGATTTATCTATTATACACTAATCCGCAATCGTGCAACCCCACTTTTTTCTAATACAGTCAAATATTTACTTAATTTTTACGGTCAATTTCTTCTTAGTTGCCCGTAAAACCATGTAGAGGCCAGACACACTTTTTTCACAATTATTATAAAAAAAGCATGTGGCGTGAAGTCAGACTTTTTTACCAGGGGCAAATCATGCATTGCATCCCCATTCAAAGGAAACGTTTTGGGGGATATATCTGGAGAACTAATTGGGATAACTGACTTTTTTCATTAATGTAACATCTCAAAGATTGATTATACTTGTAACATAATGTGAGAACTGAGAAATGAGAACTAATATGGTTGTTTACACATTCCTTCTCCTTTTCTACATTATTTCCGATGTTTTTTTTCTCTGAATGTAAGCAATCAAATTACATCACAGAATAACGTAAAACAATAGTCTGGTATCTAGCATTATACATGCACAAGTACGTTTTCAAAGAATATTACTTTTGGTAAGTTGCATGAGCAACTGGGAATTATTTTTTCAAGCAATACATGGAGAAATACATGAAGAAACTACTTTTTAAGTTAGGGCTCCTTTCAAGCAGATCAACTCAGATCAAAAATCCTTCAAAGTGAAACTCACCTTCATCACAAACAAAAACTTGTAAACGTAAGCAGAATTCACGATCAGCACTACGTCGATCCCAAAATGGTAACAGTCTCATGTATCGACCAATTGCTGTGTCTTTTAGCTGGAACTCGATTTTTTGGTCTGTATCATTATTGGCTCGAAGTTTTACCAAAAAATACTGAAATGTGAATAAAGTTGATAGTAGTCTTCTATAGCTATTAAACATAGAATACTGGAAAATCAACAATAACTTTTAAATGTCTATAAGGAAAATAATAAAATTTTGAACTTTTCACCAAGACCAACCAGAAACTCAAGGTGAAAGTCCTGCGAAAATAACATTATTTGCATACCCGAGGGCTGGCTTTGTCAGCAAAATATTTGAACCAGCTTTTTCCATTGGTACTGAATTGAAGAACAAATGCATTTAACATCAAAGGACTTCCATTCAGAGTATAACCTTGAATTAATAAACGCTTTACAGTCTTGATATCCAATAAGTCCAGCTGAAAAAAGAAGGATGTTTTAGAATTTCATAAACATTTAGAATGCAGAAATACCTTAACAAAAGATATTTCATTGAGATTTATTTTTCCAGATCAATCCTTCAATCATTTTTTGGAATTTGCTTTGTAATTAATTTATCCCTTTGATATCATTCTTGTAAATATACCTGAATGTAAAAGCCAGAGTCAGCTTGAACACAGAATGGTTTACTTCCATCAAGTGTAGCATCACTTATTGAGTAATTCAAATTGCCAATTCTGGTTGCTTTGCTCATGCTAGCAGTAAGTGTTGCATTAGTGAATGGAACAGAACTTTCCATGCAGGAATGTTGAACACAAATAGCTAAAAAAAGCGAGATATTGAACATTAAAACTTGTTATAACACAAAAGAATAACAGCCCACAAAATTCAGGTCGGCATTCGGTAAAGCTGACCTAAAAACCGACAAAGGTAACCATGGCTTCGACAGCCTCGTGCTGGCCCAGACTGGCATTTCTTACGGCATTTTCTTTTTTCTTTGATTTGCCGACATTCACAGGATTTCTATATTTTTTTGTACCGTAAACCGGGGTTACTTTGCCCTCAGGGGGCAACTTTGCCCATTTTTCCGGAAAAAGATCAAGTCCACATTACTGCTTAACAGGCAACTTTAATCCAAATTTCTTTTTTGCTCTTGAAAGTGCATCAACTTGACTCCATTTCCTTGAAAAATTGGGTTCATATATCAATCTGATCAATCTATATTCCAAATTGATTAACCTGTTCGAAAAATCTGAAATTTTGTCGACTGGAAACTTTTATACGCCTAGAAGACCAATGGGTGTAAGACATGAAACTGTTTGTTTGATTACATGGAAAAATATATATTGTACCATAATCAACTCAAAATAGATAGAATTTTGAATATCCTTTTTGGGAAATTTCATTTTTCCTTTGATGGGTATGATTTTTTTCTGTTCTGGGGTTACTTTGCCCACCAAAGAATGAACTGTTAGGTCACAGAGTTCATCAAAATTCACAAGTTGTAGGTGGGTATTCTTATTAAAAATGCTTTATTGTATTTAGGTGTTAGTATAACAGAGTAAAATAATGCCTAGAAATTACATCAGGACTCCTGGAAGCAGAAGTTATGTAGATTACAGAGATGAGATCACAATCTTATGTTGAGCCAAAACAGAAGAGGAAAATCAACGCTGAACCTGGAAAAAGCATAGGTAACAGCGACCTGAATACACAAGATGAAAATCAGGAAAATCTACCTCCAAATGACACTGGCATGGCAGAAGTAGATGAGGAACAGGCTATGGTAGAAGAAGACGAACGGGAAGAAGAGATTGAACCTCTATTAAGAATTGACTCATCTGATGATGAAGATTTGGAAGAGCCTCAATTCACTTCACAATTCAATAAGTGATTTATCGCTGGAAGATCTTGTTGTTGTACGTTACGAAGGAGCTACATTTCCAGGTATAGTCAAGACACTGGAAGAAACAGGAGCAAAGGTGAAAGTCATGCAAAAAAATCAAGGGACAGGATGGAGATGGCCAAGAAGAGATGATCAGACTCTAATACTTTTATCCTGACATTCTGGAAAAGCTGCCAGCAGAGTCAATTAAGCCTTTCAACAACCGAGGCATTTTTACAGTCTCAAATTCAACTCATCTGGTAGACTAGGGAGCTTGATATATATTTATTTTGAGTAACAAACAATTTAGACCTTCCTTTATGTTCATATTTTATTTTCTGAGTTTTTTAAAAAAGTCAAGACTGGGCAAAGTAACCCCATTTGTGGTTAACTTTGCCTGCTATAAGCTAAACTATGAGATTTTATCAGGTGGGCAAAAGTTACCCCAAAGTACGGGGCAACTTTGCCCACCCAGAATTTAAAAAAAAAAACTTTTTTCAGCAGATGTAATTACTATCTCATGAATACATTGTACAGGCAGCCCCATGGCTGATAGTTCAAAATCATTCATTTCAATTTCTTACTTATTCTGTTGCAAACATTCTATCTCAAAGTTAAAAAGCGGGCCAAGTAACCCCAGTTTACGGTAGTTTCATTCTTAAGGGATTTTTCTGACTTTGATTGTGAAGTAATAAAAACTAAATGAATTTCGAAGAAATCATTGTGCAGTTTTCAGTCTTGTCAATAAAAAATATTGCCAGGTATGTGGTAAATCACATGCGCAAAAGGGTTATTTCTCATTCCTCTTCATTGTTGCTAGGGAAACGACCACCATTGCTAAGGTAATTTTGAAATTTCCTTCGTTATACGAATTTCTTTGTGCACCTAACGAAAGAATATGAAACATAAAATGGTACCAGTAAAATTCGTTTTCGTGTTATTCAATGAAATTGAAAAGCATCTTCAAGCATGGAAATTTATTGCACTATGAGAAACGATTCATCGTTACCGAAACGACGTAATCCTTAAATCGTTTCAGCAGATTTAGATTTACGGTAACAATGCGATAATGATGCTATTCTTTCCCAATTAGGACAGCACTAACATGTCGTTCTGAAATTCTTTGAATTTGGAATAATAAATATTTATATGGGATGACAATTCTTTCGCTGGAACTCCAAAATCTGAACATAACTTAACGATGGGAACAATGATAACGATGATAACTCTATATACAAACATGCCACCACATATGGGAACGAGTTATATACATGTAAGACAAATTTGATTTCAAATCAATTTTAACATAATTCAGTCCATTTAAATTCAGTGTATTAAAACACATTAAACAAAACATTCAACCAAAAAAAATCATATATACCATAGTGAAGTCCAAATGCAAATACCCAAATCCATAAAACCTTTTGCCACATATTGTACCTGTAATGAAAAACAGAGTCTTGAATTTATAACCATTCAAAATACAACTAAAGGCAGAAACGTGATGGTTTTTATCTTGAACCAATAGGGATAACTGGTGCTTTTTGGGTCCATGACACTGGCAATGGAGTAACAAAAAACTTCTGTCTCAACTTTCTAATGACAGTACAAATGTCTGTATTGTCATTAAAATTATTGATTGAAGATATCTCCATAACCAGTTAGTTGTAGTTAAACAACTCACAAAGATTTTTTGTTCAGTTTTCCGAACTCTGCAACAAAGGTACATTTTTCCATTACCATTCAGTAATTATACTTTTCATTATAGAGTTTACACACAGGAAATATGGATTTGACACATTTTTTTCAAAGTTAAATGTGACAAAAATTTTTATCAGGGATACTGGCAAAACAATAGCTTTATTTTATTTTACTATCATTTTATCAATGATGTACTCTTCAATATTATTATTAATAGTATATAGTTACCAACCCAGGCAAAATTTTTACCATGTCTAACCTTTAAAACAATGTATATACCAAATCCCCTCCTTCTCCAATGTGAACCCTGTGATGAAAAATTAAACCACCAAATGAACAGAAAGTATATACATATTATTATTATGCTGTAGAACTCAAAAACGGTTTAAGAAAAATACATGGGATGGTTTTGCTACAACCAACAATTGCTGAGATATCGTTGTCCAAATATTTTCATGACATTATAGCAACAGCTCCCCAAAAGAATAAGGCCCAAATTTTTCATCACCCCATCGTTTGCATTATGACCTCAACAAACAGTGGCCATTCCTATTGGTTCCAAGATGTTTGCGCAAAATTTTTGCATTTATGGAGTAGGTAGGATCTTCCTACTGGCCAGCCTTGAACTCCATCTTTGTCAGTGGCTTAGTTAGAGGTAAACTCAAGTTTACTTTGTTTCTAAGCTAGGACACTGAACGCTGGTTTTCTTTTTCCTTTTTCTATTTGTCTAGTTGCTGTATGTGCTCTTTGTCTGCTTATGAACTGCCACTGTTGTGTCAAAACTCTGGTAAGTCATCTCTTGGTGAGGGTACAACTCAAAAACTCAGTTACTGGTCTGAGGTCGGCTGATAGTTAGGAACCTGAACTTGTTTAATAGCGCTTAAAAGAGGGTACTCCATCAGCAGCTACAAAATATCTGGACATTTGTTGTGCCATGTCGCACATGGAGGGTTTCCGACCAAATGTGTCTGGTGTGCTTTGTCGAGGCCACACCCCGAGTATGGAGGATCCTGATTTGTCATACATGTGCTTTCGTCTTTCATTTCTCCATTCGACAAGCTATCTGTTCTTTCTTTATCGATATGCATCATCCAAAGACCGTTCTGTTATAGACTCTATATCTGAGAGTATTGCCAAGGCCCTGTCAATTCATCACAGTGCAAACATTTTTGGTTTTGGTGACTTCAATGTTCATCATGAAAAATGGCTCAAATTCTCAAATGGAATCTCTCACTTAGGAATTCATACTCTTAATTTTGCCCTATCTCAATCTCTTCACAAAATCATTGACTTCCCTGAAGCTCCTCTTGGCAACTCTGACCATGGCATAGTTTCTGTCTTATTTTTTAAATAAATCGTTAAAAACTCTCAATCGTTAAAAAGGTAAAAGTGCTATGCACACTCACAGCGATTAAGATAATTAGTTTATTATCATTTACTCCCGACATTTTTTCATCTTTTTTCTGTTGACTGAATTTAATAATTAATACTAGAGCTCACAATTTTGTCACAATTTAGCTAGAGTGCCTGCTCCCCTTACCGCTATGTGCCGCTTGCCGCTAACTTTGAGTTTGATGGTTTATTTCCTTCATTTAAAGACAACAAATCAAACCAAACTAATTATTATCTAAAAGTATATTCATATTCATTCAGCCATCGTTATGGAAAGTTTCAAAGTGAATTGCCAAATACTTACTGATTAATAGAGTAAAATCTAACACCGGGTCGCGATCCTTGTGAAAATAATATTAAAAATGGCTTCCTCTAAAAATAAATGCTTCAAAATTCAGTGTCATAAATAACGGAGCATATCGATTCCTTGTTATTCCTCTGCTGTCTTGAATGCTACCAACATCTGAGATTTTATCCACACAAACAGTTTTCTTGTATATATCGTATACGCGAGCAAATCATCTAAAATTTACAGCAAGGTAATTCTGTAACCACGTGTCCTTTCTCCGCTATAGCAACAAAATTTGTTCTTGTTAGCACTGATTTCAGCTTGATTATTCAATCAGTTAAATTTTTTTTTGCAGACATTCAATTAGCGTGAAATCCCACGTTGATATTATCACCCATAGATTTATCGTTCAAGAAAACGTGAAACTTGTTTCGTAGACCTTTTCACCCAAAGGACCAACTGTCATTAAAAAATTTTTGTTGCGTTAACGCTTTTTAGCAATTGCAACTGCGTTGAATTCTATAGGATCATTCTAGCGTGTATCCTCCGCATGTTGAAAATCTCCACCACAAGTATACAATTGATTTCATATGTTGCGAGTGTAAAAAATAATTCAATACATGTTGATAATTACATTCGCCGTTCATGCTTTTAACAAATTAACGATGTCTGTGTTTACTGTATAATGACTCTAGGCTCACAATAGGGCAATTCCCATCACGTGTCTAGATTTTTGCGATCAAAAGTTGACTTGTCGAGACGGCACTATTGTTTTCTAAAAAAACTTCGCTCATAAAAATATGGCTGCCTTCGATTTGTAAACAGTAAAGACATGCATTTTTATTAAGCCTGTGGTTGTCTTATATCTGCAGAAGCAAAGGAGGAAAGCACTTAAATTGAGAGAAAAGGGATTAAACTGCTATTATGAACACTAAATTCTATAAAATTTTGTTATTTGCATCACTTTTGACGAACGTGAAATTAGTTAGCGGAAAGAGGAACAAGTTAGCGGAAAGAGGAACATCACCCCGATGATGTTTACGATTACAGTATTTGTTATCAATCTTATTCTCCTTGTTTGTTCTTGTTGATTTAGTATCTAGAATGACCAATTGTGGTGCTAAATCCATTTAACTGTGTTTTTACGTTTGCATTGACGAATTTTGCAACATTATAATTAAAGTTAGCGGTAAGGGGAGCAGGCACTCTATAGTTTATCTGAACGATGTGAACAGAAAAAGAATGGCAATAGCTACAAAGCAGATTGGTTTGGAAATCTACCTATCAGATCATATTAAAAATCAAGTAGTAAGAAAATCAAGCAGCAAAAAAAAACAACAACAAACGAACAATAAACAACACCTTTCCTCTCTCTGCACTGCTGCCAGACCTCTAGGTGGCTTACTATACTCTTGTGTTCATCAGTTTCATTCGCAGATTTGGATTACTTTCTTCTTTCTTTCGTTCTATTTTTCGAAATCAACAAGTTCTAAAGTACCGAAGTAAAAGACAACTTTATGTTGTTACTTTGAGTTCTGTGTTGTTGTTTTAAATAAAAGTTTTTAAATCATAAAAATGTGGTTACTGGTTTCCATCAATGACTTCCTGTCTAACTGAAATCTATTTTAATCTAGAAAGTTTCACAGCTACTGATCTAATGATGAGAAAAGTTATGAACATGAAATATGTCAAGTTTGAGAATAAGGAGGTGATCTTTAGCACAAATGCCTAATTAATTCATTCGTATAAGTTCATGTTTTGCCAACTTAAGTCAATTTGTTAGAAACATCGCACATGCTTTGTTGATAAAAAAAATGAATGAATTTTTTTCTCTTTCGCGCTAGGCTATGTTCGTGCGTAACAAAATGAAATTTTACACTAAAATGTTGTTTGAGGCTAGTCATTAGTTTTTATCATATCTGGAGGTTACGATAAGTTTTGAGAACGAGCGTTGCGTTGAAGTCGGATCATATTTTTTCGGTCGGCGTCCCCTCATTAAGGGGAAAACTATACTGTTCTCAAATTTCCAGTTTTGAAAAAACATCAGAGCAAAAACATCTGAATGTAGTTTCGCTCCGTGCATGTCTGCATGTCGAAAGGAATGTTTATGTTTTCATGATGTTTGAGAGAAAGCTATAAAATAAGACTTTCCAGATGAAGCTGAACTTAACAAACTCTCGTGATCTCGAACTTTTCTCCGGTCTCTTTTCGTGAGTTTTAAGGTGTGAGTAAGGGGAAAAAACGAGTTAAGTTTCACCTATGTGTTTTGCACGGATAACTAAAATCTTTAAGGTGTGAGGAGTAAGGGAAAAAACGTGTTTTTGTTTTTTAATTAATCCTTTTGACAGTATGTTTATATCAAGTATGATACCTTTTTGGAAAGCTTATTTACATCTCTAAACACCCAAATTTTGAGTTAAAATAAAAAAATTTGAAATTTCAGAATGAGTCAAAGAAAATGAACCTTGTTGTAAAAACGTAGCTCCATTTACAAAATTAAAAGAGTTTGGAGATTGAGATTTGGCTTACTGAGAAGCTGAAGGATAGATCTAAAAACGCTTTTTTTATCTTGTACTTTTGAACAGAACAGGAGTTATACTCTTGTAAACGAAAAAAATGAAAACAGAAAATAATGTTTTAGAGAAATTAAACATACCGTATTTCCTCTTTTTAGCGCCCCCCTCTTTTAAGCGCCTCCCTCTAATAAGCGCCCCTGTTAATCCAAAAATAATTTTATAAGCGCCCCCCTCTAATAAGCGCCCGGGCGCTTATTAGAGTTACAATGTTAGAGTCAAAATCCTAGATAAGCGCCCGGGCGCTTATTAGAAACTAGCCAAAACAGTCAGCCAACTGCTTGTAGATCTTTTCAACGAGACATGGAAGATGATCCAAACATTCTAATAGACTCCGATTAAGAAGAAGATGACGACATAGATATAGAGTTGGAAAACATTACATGAACCATACCTGATATTTCTTCTGTTTTTGTACATAGTTTTTATAGAAAATAATAAAAGTGGAAATAAGTATTTATTTTTAACACCTCTCACAATTTTTTGTAGGGGTTTTTTGAAATAATTTTATAAGCGCCCCCTCTTTTAAGCGCCCCCCTCCAATAAGCGCCCTCCTAATTTTCGAAAAAATTGTTACCGTATTTCGAGGAAATACGGTAACTCTGAAAATAATTTATTTGAGTAACAAACAAAATAGGCGTTTTTAACTCTATGTCTTGTGATTATAAAAGTGCAAAACACATAAGTCAAACTTGACTCGTTTTGTGTGAAAGATGGGCTTTTAGAGATGTAAATATTCCAAAAATATCATACTTGATATAAACATATTCTTGTCAAAAGGATTAATTAAAAAACAAAAACACGCTTTTTTCCCTTACTCACATCTTAAAGATTTTAGTTATCCGACTGTGAAATGGAAATTTCATAGCAAGGCATTAAAACGGCGTTTAAACAGAAATTCCGGGCAGGTCTATTAAATCAATTTGGTGTTGTTTTTAGGACGTACGTTGGCATACCCTGGGGATGATTTCGTCGGGGAAAATTTCGTCATTTTGCAAAATTTGACTGATACTTTCTCATGTATTTCAGTTTTTTAGCACTTTTTGTCGGGGAAAATTTTCGTCACGAAGCAAATATTTCGTCACTTTTTCCCGACGAAATTATCCCGATAAGGTACTGCTTATTGACGTGACATGCCGGTAAAAAAGCACCCTGGCAATTAAGAAAGGTATCATTGCACAAGGTAAAGAAATGAAAGAGGAGTTATTACATCGATTATTGACAGTCTCCTCTGTAACTATAGAGGTTAAAATGGATGCATGTAAAGGGGAGAAACATTTAAGGTTTGTCTCCAAACTTCTTCTTGGTTTGTGTTTCACATTATTTTCATTGATAGACCTTTTTGAAAATTACATCACAGTAGTCATAGCCTCGTTTCTATTTTAACGATAATAAAAGGAAGTTCGCGAAACACTTTCGTTAATGATGTCAAACAAAAACTGCCACATCTTCTAAAATTTTATTTCTCTTGCCTCAATAGTTCTTCATTAATAGCTTTGTCAGCAAAAATAGTAGAGAGCTGGAACCAAGGCATAATAACGATAACAACAAATTTCTTTACTGCTTTGACAACAGTAGTTATTTGCCACTATACAATACAAATATTCTAGCAGCATTTTCCGAAAATCAAGAATGATATATTGAAATCAAATTTTTACCTCAATTTTGATACAAAAAGTTGTTATCTCAACAATGATCAAAACATCTGTTGATAAATTGTTTTTACAAAACTCAAATATCGAATATGTGATTACACATCTTTCATGAACAGTGTGCTTAAAGTGGAAATCTACTCTCTTTAATGGTTATCTGGATTTAACCAACTTCATGCCCAGGATCTCTCTTTTTATAATGTGGGAAAAGTGACTAAATTATTTTGTCTGATTCAAACAAGATTTTTTCACTCTGTTAAAGTGGAAGCACTTATTTGTAAGGTCAAAACATGATACTCGAACATTCACTGAAAATCATATTTTTTTTAAAGATCTATTTTCCCATGTGTTTTTTCGCATGTGTTTTTGTTCAAATCTTGAGATGGATTTAACAACTTTTTCTCACACAAAACATTTAAAAAGAAGCAACCTCGAACCCAGGGTCTCTTGCCTTTTCGATAATACGGATGGCCGCCATCCGTATATCGAAAAGGCAAGAGACCCTGGGTTCGAGGTTGAAAAAGAAGAACACGTGAAATATTTAAATACACTATTTATTTATTTATTTATTCTCAAAGAAAGTTTCACAACCATCCTTCTGCCGTGTATTCCATCATCTGTTATTAACGCCTCGCTCTAATCAAAAAGAGGAAGAAGCTCATAAAAGAATTCATTTGGAGAGAGGAACCTCGAACCCAGACTCATGCACCTTTTTTATATATGAAAGGTGAAGGAGAATATATAAAGAATTCATAAAGTGGAAAGAATTCCTAGGAAATAAGTTGCTGAAGAAGGAACCGTGGTTCTTATATCACGCGACTTCCTATCCGAGACGCCACAATATAATTATGTATAGAAAACAGGATTTTGTGACAAAGAAACCTACTCTATCAATACCACACACTGAGGATGTCATCTGTTTCACAGGTGTCTTGCTTGAAGGGTATAAATTAATAATTCAGAATTGTTTTGGACAACGTGTAGACGTGCAGCAGACTGCCAACCGAAGCATGTGAGTATGAACTTTTCGTTTTAAATCTGTCAAAAAGATTATATTTTATATGTGTAACGATTTTTTCCGGTTTGACGAAGATTTTGTTCGGTTTGACGAATCTTAAGCTGTGATTGAAAAGCAGATCTTAACACTGTGTAATCATCTCATCGCATTCCTTTGAGACAACACTTTCAAGTTCTTCGGACAACATAGAAGAACATGTTATGCGATGGGTTAACATAACGTAGTTCCAGAGATATGTATTTTTACAATCTTGAAGCAGTGACGTTTAGCGATAACTTTTTTGGGTTTTGTCCTAAGAGAATGGTAAGGGTTTTTTACTATGGAAACAAGAATGTAACCTAGCAACCTGTGAAATATCGACTAAAAAAGAGCTTTCAGATGGTCATTTGTCAGATATAGGATGAAAATAACAATTAAATATTGCTTGAATTAACTTGGTCAGTAAAAGGTAAAAGGAAAAATATTAGAATAAATCTTCATTCAGAATATCTAGATCAACCAGAAATTCCATATTTCCTGCTAAATACTGGATGGCGTGATGAAAATTATGCACAAGATCACTACCAGAAGTTACCCGGTGGTAGGTTGTGTGGGACTAGTAACAAGGGTTATACTTGGGAGGTTACTGTTCAACTATCTTATGTCGGTAAAATTTCGAGTGGATTTTGCTAGTGTTTCATTTTTTTCATTTCGCCTGGTTTAAATTTCACCGTTCCAAAGTTTTATGAAAAAAAGAATTTGTTTTTCGTTCCACTTAAAAGTTTTCAGAAATAATGAAGTACAACCATTTTAAAAACACTCGATTTTACTATTGAAACTTCAAAAAATGAAGTCACAAAGTTTTTTGGACTGAAAGAATAAACTTTTCCTGTTGTCTAATGTGAGAGGTTGGATCGTCCTATTTCACAGCGTTTTCGCAACCGCTGCATTATGGGATGGACTTTCACAACCTCAATACAGCCTCAATACTAAACTTTTCAAACGAATACAAATTGTGAAGTTTTTGAGTGTAATAATAAAATAAGTGGTAAAGGCAACCTCGTTTCCAAGTCTTTTTCTTACTTTGTGAATAGAACAATCCTTTTGACGTTCCTATATATAAAAAAGGACCATAGGCTTGAGGTTGAAGATATATGAAATCGTGATAACTATGAACATTACAGGGACGTAGCAAGACATTTGAGTTAGGGGAGGGGTGAGGGCAATGCTCCAAGAAAACTTTGAAAAATACTACCTCTAGATTGCCTATAAAAGCACTCCAAATCACCATATGAGAGGTTCGTGTTCTGTACAGTGATATGTTCATAGGTGTAGCATTAATTATATTTTAGAAAGTGTTATACATAATGTTGCAATATCAATTATCAATCGTCGTGGTTGCACTTACCATAGTGATATCAAGTGGACGCGTGCTACATGGTGATACAAGATTGGAATCTCCGAATACTTTCGACTATTCAAGAGACAATCAAAAACAATTAGAATATGTGGGAGATACCTTAGATTATCTAAATTATTATGGGAATGAATATGGCGGTCCCCAAACAAGAAACCCCCATTATCTATCAAGTGAAGAAACGGAAGTTTTAAATCGCATGATGGAGTTAATCACTGTAATCCGCAAGTTAAAGGATCGTGAAAACAAATTTGAATCAACGGATAACCCACAACCTAAGGATGGAGTACACCACAAACAGCAGATAATGGAGATAACGGAGCATCTCCCTAATAAACGAGACTCGCAATCAGAATTGGAGAGCATGTTAGAGGAGATGGAAAATAAAAATATTTTTTCTGATATTTCTGAATCTTCGGATGACAGTGGAGAAGACGCCATGATTTCTAGTAAGCGCCAACAAGCGTACAGTAGCAAATGTATGAAACTGTGTGACGGTCGCTTTATGAGTTGCTTGATGGGAAAAAGAGATATCGACTCAAGAAGACAGCAACGAGAAAGTTGGGGTCCTTTTGAAGAATGCCAAACATTGAAAAGACAATGTTTTAACAACCATCAAGTGTGTAACCGGTGAATGTTGATAAATCTTCACATCAAGTGAGGAGAGAAAACATGACGTAGACTACGCAATTCCGAACAATGTTTGAAACTGAAACTTCTAGACATGTCAGAATTTTTGGAAAGTATATTAATAAATTGTTGATAATAATTCACAAATAAAATTCAGTCAGACTCTTTACTATCACAGATATTGATTGTTTAAACTAGCTTGCTCCACGTTTTGTGTTCCTGCACCTGGTCCTACTATAATAGGCTAATAAGAAGGGTGAGCTTGTATGTAGGGTAACATGGTGTAATTTGCCATATATATATGTTTTTTTCTTTTTCATTTTTAATGGAACACCTTTATAAGAAACTTGAGGCTGAAAAAGGGGTTTAAAAATTGACAAGGATTTCTACTGCGCAGTAGAGGCACTATCCTTTATATAAAGAGTCTCGATACCTGAAGCATATGAGATATTATGTGCTTATGACGAGGGTAAATAATGTCTAGTTTGTTTTATAACCTATGATCGGTTAAAGTAATAAACCAGCCTCATCAAAACATCAAAAGTCAGAACTTTCTTTTTTAGATGTTTTCGTGCACATAAACAGTACAGTTTGATATTTTTGCCAGCGTTCAGTCTTACATTTGATATATATCGAGCTTCCTTTCTTCTTGATACTTCTTCCAAAAAAATCAGCCATTATCAATTGAGGAAGTTGCTTTTGTGATAGTTAGCAATAGCTCTAAACCATTACTTATGCCTGGGTTACATATGCGATGCAGACGCAAGCATAGACGCAAGCACATGCGTAGACGCAAGAATAGTGTGCACTAGATCGACGCAGCGATCAAAAAATATCAAAACGTTTTGATCTTTGCGTCTGCGTTTGTATTTCTTTATACATTTAAATCGAGACACGCAAAAGGAAGGATCTTTATATTATTGAATCTCTCCTGTTCAGTAAATTGACGTCATGTTCACTTTCGTTCTGTTATGCTTTTGTAAATCTAGTGTTGCTGAAAACACATAGTAGTGTAGCGTTGAAGTTTTTGCTACCAATCTGCTACGCTCGCCTTTCACTTAGTATGACACCTGCTACATTCACACTGCACGCAGGAGATCCACACATAGAAGAAGAACTTCATTTTTCAAAAGAACGACGTTCTATTTCAGAGAAAAAAGATCATAATAAGATAAACTTTCGAACTGCAGACAACATCTTCACTTAGTCTGTCATCTGTTTTGGCCACATGGAGGATCATCTGTTTTGGCCATATGGAGGAGTAACAAGGGAAGGACTTACAACTTCTAAAGATCTATATAAATAACCCGTCTCTCCCTTTATGGAAATTCATGATTTGAAATTTTCAAATAAACATTTCAAAAGCGCATTAATAAATCGGATTAACATCGCAAGATATCGGGTTATTGGGGCATCATAACTTTCTATTCTGAGATTTACAAGGAAATGGCGCTTCATTTTACATTTCAAAGTTTTAACGAATTTTGCGTAATTTTCCTCATAACGTAAACTGTAAGTTATAGTGTGAACGAACCCATATAAAAAAATTAAACCTCGTAAAACACGAGACAAAGTATGGTTGCAAAAAGATAGCGACATAGTAGAGTTCAACAATAAATTTAAAGAGCTATAGAAATGGAGATGGCTCGTCGTTGATTTGGCAGATGGTTTGGTTGAAGGATATAAATTCAAACTTTAGGATTGTTTATAATATACTCGAAGCAGGCTGCACGCTGGAACATGTAAATTAAAAGCTTCTTATCGATTTCTCAGAAACTTTAGGTTTCATGGTTACGAACGAAATAACAATTTTGTTCGTTTTGTCACAAAGGTGCTTTTTACTGGGCCATGAACTCTTATTGTTTCTTTTGGGCCCAGTAATTTCAAGTACCTCGCATAGTAGAAATGTTCAGCTTCTTATTCAACGGTTCAAGGAGTTGGTCACACGATCTAAGTTCTATGTTTAAGTAATGAATGCAGTATTTATTATATTTTAGAAAGTGTGTTCATAATGACACAATATCAATTGTCAATCGTCGTGGTTGCACTTACTATCGCGGTATCAAATGGACGCATGCTACATGGACATTCGAGTGGCGAGCAATTACCAAAACGAGACAGACAATCAGAGCTGAATATCATGTTAGAAAAGTTGGAAAATAAAAATCTTTTTTCAGATATTTCTGAATCTTTGGATGACAAGGAAGAATACGCCATGATTTCTAGTAAGCGCCAACAAGCGTACAGTAGCAAATGCAAGAAACTATGTGATGGTCGCTTTATGAGTTGCTTGATGGGAAAAAGAGATATCGACTCAAGAAGACAGCAACGAGAAAGTTGGGGTCTTTTTGAAGAATGTAAAACATTGCAAAGACAATGTTTTAACAGCAACCAAGCCTGCAAAGTGTAATCGGTGAATGTTGGTATACCTTCTCACAATGTGAGGAGATAAAACATGATGCAGAATAAACAGGAACAATATTTGTTGAAAATAAGAGATATTAGAACTTCTAGACATGTCAGAATTTATGAGTAATGTTTGATGAATTATTAATGATTTAAAAATAAAATTCGGTTGGTTATGCTTTCATTTCTTCACAAACCTTATTTCGAAAATGCATAATAATCATATTTTTTTGCCACGTTAGTAACGGTGTCAGGAAAATTGCCCCCCCCCCCCCCCCCCGGATTTGCCTCAAATTTGGCCTACTTTGCCTTTTTTTAAAAACTCACACCATTCCCAGTGAACTTTCGAAAATATCCCTTGCCATATTTGAAAAATATTCTGAAAATTAAGCACACACGATAAATCGTAAGAAATTTTTGAAATCTTTAATAACTCGACTCCTTTAAAGCAATATAATACTATCGAGTTAGTAACTCGATTTGATTTATTTGAAAAATTAACTTCGAGTTATTAACTGGAATTCAAAATTTGACTTTTTTAATTTCGAGTTAATAACTCGAGTTGTAAAAGCGACAATTATATTTTCGAGTTATTAACTCGAAAGAATATAGAAAATTAAAAATTTCGAGTTAATAACTCGAATTATGACGTCATAGTTCATAACTCGACTTTATAACTCGATTTCATAACTCGGGTTTTCCGGGCCTCATGTGACGACAACTATTTAATGAAATATGAGGTATAAGAAAACATACGCATGAAGTCTAGTTTGAATTGTGCATAACACATGCTGAAAAATACTCATTACTTAAAATTATTTGCTGTCACGTATACGTTGGTGCTTAAAAGCGGATTTTCACTAGATGAAATTTTTCGCCGCTGAGCATGCGTAGTAGCATTATTGCGTAATGTTGAGAATCATTCTACGATCGACTTCGACGGAAAAAAAGTAGAATTCATTACAACTTTTTCGCTGTGAAAATGTTCGCTACCCAAATGAAAGCGTTATTAATTTGCCAGTTCACCAGTAAAGAAATAAATTTATGCAAAGACACAATCGCAAAGTTTTCTACAGCAATTACATTGAAATGAAAGTTACATGCTTCTCAATTGATGGAGAAATATATGCTAGTAATTCTTCATAAATTGATGGTGTCATTCGAAAATTTTTTAAAAAGTTTTTTTTATTTTTTTTTATTTTATTTAAACGAATATTTTACAAGGAAAACCAATTCAGATATATATAAATCTGTTATCAACATGGGTCCTTGAAATAAATAGGTTAAAATATTAGAAATATTAAAAATATACATCTTTAGTAAAAAACAGTAAAAAACAGTGGTGGCTATAAAAATCACACCTGAAACAAAAACCACAAACAAATGAGAGTCAAAGCGAAGTAATGTCACACTTAAGACAAGAAACTAAAACTAAACAAAAATATGCAAAGAACTAATAAAACTATAAATAGTGATTTCTGAGTTTCAAAAGAAAGGCATTTGAGTCAGATTTTCTAATGTCCAGTGGAAGTGAGTTGTAAATATGTGCTCCAGTGTAAGAAAAACTGCCACGAGCATATTCCAAGCGAAGCTTAGGTAGTTTCAGGATGTTACCATTGTTGCGTGTATTTCTTGTGTGATTAGACTTCTTAAAATAATTTTTGAAATTTTCGCAAACACTATCATTGTTATCCAAGCAGCGTCTGATGAAGTTACAAGACCGCATTTCCATCAATTTGATAGTATCATGTGGAATCAGGGAATCATTTCCAATAATCGAACAGGCTCGTCTATGTAGAGATTGGAGTTTCAAAAGTTGTGTTTGAGAATTTCTGAGATGAACAAATCCACAATACGTTAATACTGGTTGAACCATTGATTGATAAATTGCCAATGCAGCTTTATCCGTAATCAAGGGTCTTATGCGATTCAGTAAACGTAATCTTCTGGATGCTTTTCGGTACGTTGAATCAAAGTTACTGCTTAAACTCAATGATGGTTCGATAAGTACACCAAGATATTTGTATGAGGATGTCACCCTCACAGTTTGGTAGCCGTATGTCACATTTAACGAGCTGTTTTGTTTGGAGAGATTATTTTTCGAACCGAACAACATTGCTTCAGTTTTTCCGGCTCCGAGGTTCAAAATTAATTCATTCTCAAAGCACCATTTAAGTATACAATTCATGTCGGATGAAAGTCGAGTTTCTATGATGTATAGGTCTTTCCCAGCTACAAACAAGACGGTATCGTCGGCATATTTAACAACTTCAGAATGTCTCACAACGGTACTAAGATCATTAAAAAACATGGTGAACAGCAGAGGGCCTAAAACTGACCCCTGAGGCACTCCACTACTGACTGGATGTTCATCAGACAGAGTGTTTTTAAATTGAACTTGTTGACATCTACCAAACAGATAATCTGTAAACCACTCGTGTTCTAATCCATCAATCCCGAAACTCGTCAGCTTTGACAACAGTTTACCATGACTTAACATGTCGAATGCTTTTGTAAGGTCTAAAAATACAGCACCGACCATTTTGCCATCGTTAACTTTCAGTTTCACAGAGTCGATAAAGATTGTAGCAGCAAGTTCAGTTGAGCGACGAGGTCTAAATCCAAATTGGTTATTATTTATTAATTTATTACTTTCCAGATGGGTAGTCAATTGTTCATGAACAACTTTCTCAATTATCTTTGATACAGCTGGAATAACGGATATGGGTCTATAATTATTGACAGATGACTTTGCGCCGGATTTAAAAAGTGGTAAAACTTTAGTTTGTTTCCAGTCATTTGGAAAAGTTGACGTTACAAAAGACATGTTAATAATATGTGTCAATGGTGCAGCGACTACCTCCATGCAGTCCTTGAGTAGCCAAGATGGTATATCATCTAACCCAACAGACTTTTTGCGTTTTAATGATTTCAGATGCTTCATGGTTTCATTTACAGTAATTGGTACGAGTCGAAATTTTGGGATGATTTCAACTGGTCGCTCTTTATGATATTTCCAGATGGAATTAGTTAAGACAAAAGCAGATTTTTTTAGTGAGTGAACAACATCGGAGAAAAATCTACAAAACTCATTTGCAATAGAACGATGATCGGTAACCAGGTTCCCGTCGATTTGTAAGGTTGTAGTTGCTTGAGAGTTCGATTTAAGTGAAAATACTTTCTTAATAGATCGCCAAAATGTTTCTGGATTTCCGGAATTTTCCTCAAATAGCCGTCGTTGATACGCAATCTTTGTTTTCCGAACTTTATTATTGACCTTGTTTCTCATTCTTTTATAAGCGTTGATATCTGCCTCTAATTGGGTTCTTCGCGATTTCCGTAACAGTTGGTCACGTGAGTTCATCTCTTTCTTGAGATCAGCAGTCATCCAATCACATGGCTTACCGCGAACTTTTTTACGAATTAACGGAGCCATAGAATCGTAAGTACGACATATCATATCCTTTAATAAAGACCATGCTGTGTTTACATCCGTTGCGTTATAAACAGCTTCTAATTTTTGCGAGGCTAGTGCTTGCGAGAATTTATTTCTATCATAATTTTTATAATTTCGACAGTTTATAATTTTACCGATATAGCGGGTGTGATGTTGTTTTCTCGTACAGCAAATCAGATCATGATCACTAAAAGAGATAGGGATCACTTTGGACTTCGATATAACTGTGCTATTTGTTGTAGCTATAATATCAATAAGAGTCCGTGACGTTTCAGCTATTCGAGTTGGTAATTTAATGACTTGTTTGAAACCATGTAATGTTAAAGCTGTTTTAATATCAACATGATCGGTCTTTTTCAGAAAATCGACATTAAGGTCCCCTAGGATTATGACTTCTTTAATTCCTTTTAATGTTAATGACAACACATCAGAGAGTATAGATGTAAAGTTCTTATCTAGATACTTTGAGTTATCCGGGGGTCTGTAGATTACGGAAAGTAAATAGGATTTCGCATTTCTTGGACATATTTCTAACCAAATACCTTCAATTTCATTTCGTTCAAATTGAAGGTATTTGGTTAGAAATATGTCCAAGAAATGCGAAATCCTATTTACTTTCCGTAATCTACAGACCCCCGGATAACTCAAAGTATCTAGATAAGAACTGGTCATGTAGCATTAACTCTTTCACTGAAAGATCTTACGGACCCACATACGTTTTTGCTTGTTTACCTTCATGTTTATTTACAAACCAATTTGCATCAGTGCTATTTCGCGCCAAAAGTGTGCGAAAGTGTGGAAATCAAATTTCGCATCGAAAAATGTCGCATCGCGCGAAAAAGTTCACCTAGTGGAAACCCGCCTTAAAGTATCGAATTTCTATGTAAACGAATAAAGCGTTCAAGTAAATGCGTGTGTGTTAAAAATGATTTCAGAAATGTTTAGAGACGGATGAAATAAACAAAATTAACTGTAAGTTTTATTCAACGTTCTTTTTTTGTAAATATAATAATTTTCAGTCAAACTAAAGTGTGTTTTGAAGCGAAGTAACATTTAGAGAATTCAAAATGGTTTGAAGCATAGTTTCTTGAAGATTTTTAACAACAATAAATCGTTGGAACTGGAAACGCTGCTGTTAATGTTCGAAAGCAAGAAGTCAAAAGTGATTTTATCTCCATTAAAGAAAAGTATCAGGCATTTAAAAAAGTGGAGAAGTGGAAAAAGCGAAAAACACATACAGGGTCTGTACAAAAATACTTGCTTTATGTTGGACGAACAAATCGATAGTTAGGGCTATATAAAAAGCAGCACGTTTATGATACAATATCAAGCAAACGTTTTTCGAAAGTATACTAGAATAGAATTTACAAAATTCCAAAACATGATTACTACAAGGATGATAGTCAAACAATATTAAAACAAACAGTTATGGTGTCTGATGGACAAAATGCTAATACTTTTGTAACATGCCCTACACTTCTGAAGTTTGAGAATTGACCTATTTTGTCCAGAAGTGTTTCAAAAGGGTTTACGTGTTCATTTGTTTCCACCACAGCTTCATGGTAGAGGTATGCTTGCGATACATTTGTTGTGTTAGCAACTATCGAGTTTAAATAATGGTGGTGTCATCACAACTTCAACTTCTCCATCGTCGCTTATCAACAGTATATATCAACTTCTGCGTTGGTTTGGTCTAATGGCTGAGTAGTCGGATTAGAAAAGTTGTCCATGTTTGTGATAAGACAATTGCCTATTCCGCGATATTTCATTAAAAATCTACCATGCACTGAGAAAGAGCTGGATGGATGGATGGAAATTTATACAGTGAGTGGGTGAAGAAATCAACAGACAATTGGATGTCAAAGAAAGAAAGTTCACATTATTTATTGCCCCCGCAGCGAGCGTAAGCGAGCGAGGAGGCATAGTAGTTTCACGAGATAGGCGAATGTCAGTTTCCGATTTTGTTCATCATCATCATCTTCATCCTCCAACTTTCGTGTTGACGTTACACGGTGGAATACAATTATAAGCTGACTTTGCTTTTTTTCCGTTTCAAAGCATGGTACTGTAAGTGGGAGAGACAGAATGTTTTTTCGTATCTCTTTCCTAATTTATTATTGTATTATACTATGTTATTTAGGAAGATCGTATGCTAAAATTGCTTAGACATTTTTCGTGTTACTTTTGTGTTGTTTTAGTGAAGTGAATGACAAGGATTTTGAAGCACAGCTTGAAATCTGAAATTTTGCCAACCATCATTTTATTTTTGTATATATATGTTTAAGCTCTAAATATTTCATTCAATAAACTTTGTTCAACGCAGTAATTTTTGGCAAAGATTTTAATTGGATTTCTGTGTATATTACAAATTGTCTTTCTTCGTGTTTTTCTATTTTAACTGTCCACCTCGTGCCAAACCTAATCATACTAGTGTGTGATCATGATCAGTACAAGCTTTTTACATTTTCTTGTTTTTTTTTTATAAACATTGGCTACTTTTTGTTTTGAATCAAAGTTTAAAACGCAGATTTCTAATGGATTTTTTGCTTTGATTTTTTTTTTAAAAAGTTTGTTTTTTTTCTTTTGGCTCTTACAGAATTTCTTTAACAAATCTTGTTTTGATTATAAAATACGTATCCATGGTTTCAGTTCACACATTTCTTTTGTTTGTAGCAAATTACACTTTTTGAAAGGTATATTAGCATCAATAAAAAAAAAGTTATCCTAAAGAAAGTTTAACTCAATTACAGCGTAAGTGAAAAACCGTGAAGACCATCCGTCAAGGAGTTTTCAAATCTGATCTCCCATTTCGAAATGATCATGCTCGCAATTCTTCTTGTTTTTATTGTGTTTAGTTTATACAATGTTAACAAAAGTTTAAATGTATATATTTGTTTCTGTGTAAAGACTTGCAAAAACATTCATCTGAATTTTTTTGAGTTTTCGGACAAAAATTTGTTTTTGTTTCCGTTGTATAGCTTGCAATGTATAGCTTGCTGTGTGTACACATTGGAATGTTTGAGCGCAGGGGCATTTTTTAGCTAAAGCTACATGCTAGTAATTACCCTGCTCATCCATCACTCGAAGGACTGTAAGCAATTGAGCAATCGATGTATTTAGTTGATGTAGTGATGACACCGTCACTAAACCCGGAATAGTTAACGCAATAAAAGAAGTGCAAGCAGTATGTTGGAGAGGGAATGTGTAAACACATAAATCGTTTTGAAACACTATAAGAATGTTCTAGAAATGCACTACAAACTTAAACAAGAAATGCTGCGCATGTGAACAAATCGCGTTTCCTGCTTGAGAGGGTCGCATAAAGTTAGGTCTCTTAAAAATGAACATGAAGGAAGATGCAGCAAACAAAATTTATAAAATACAACACAAAGCGATTTATTCAACACATGTCAGTCAAATTCGGAGATAAGCCGTTGAAAAAGAAAGGGAAGAAACCTCTTCGAGGAAGTCCTGGGAACGACTCGCTGTTTAATCAAGTCAAGCGGCCCGAGGAGAGCCCCATGATGAAAAATGTTAGTTTACTGGTTCAGCACATCACAGGCTTATGTAAAATAAACCTAAAGGCTTATAGAATTTTTTTGGAATTTAACGAATACTAAAATTTGATTGGTTCATTTTTCTATCCACATTTCTATTCAGAACACAAATAGAAAAAGTAGAACTCATTTCAACTTTTTCTAAAATATCCGAACATTCATGTTTCCTGATTGATAACCGGATTTCCCGAAAAATGTCGTAGCTCTTCTCGACAAAGTTTGTTGCCTAGACCTTACAGTTCTTGTTGGGATGGTGACATCAGGCATTTATGAGACTTTTCACGGGTTATTAAGGTGATCAGAAAAAAGAAGTCATTTTTTTGTTCCGATGTCCATGCAAAACAGAATATTTATTCACTTTTCCTACTAACTACATGATGAAAACACCATGTTTGTTACATACACATCAATCACTCCGTCACTGTTTCTGCCAATATCAGGCTTCATCAGCATGCCTAGGTTCGCATATAGAACCAGACATGGACAGCAACATCACATTGATTTACACTTGAACATATATATATAGGCAAAAAGAAATAGCATGTCTAAAGCGAATTAAACAAAGTTAAAACAATTTCTATACATGTGTTAACTAAAATGATATACCTTTCATGCCTTCATACTGATACAACATTGAAGAAAGTCATTATTGATAAATGAGCTTTTATGGCAGCTCACAACCCCCATCGCACAAATCCTACCATGCATTTGAAAAAATGACGACAAACACATTAACATAAGTGTTGAAATTCAATTAAAAATGAGTAATGAATAACTTTGTATCCATAGATAAAAGGAAAATAAGAAAAGCTGAAATTAAAAAAAACAACCCAAAATCGCGAAAGTAAATACCCGCGAAAAGTACAAATTTTACAATCGCAAATTAAGTACCCGCGAAATTTAATACCTTTAAGGTAATTGTTTATATTTTTACTTATTTTATTGAACCAACTTTTCTTTCTTTGCTTCTTGACGTGTGATAAATGAAAGAGACTTATTAATGACAAGATTTTTTTACTATCTACTGGTGCCTTTTCATGATTTTAATTCTAAGTACAGGCACTTGAGCTGTGCTTTCACAGCTTGAAAAAGTAGATTCTTATTTTTGAGTGTCACATTAGGAAATTTATCAGCAAAGAGAACACAAGGTAAATAAAATCCACCATCAGCATTAGGTGAAAAAGAAAGCCACTTAAAATTGCTTATCTGATCAATGCGGAAACAGTGGTCATTATGTAAGAATCTATGACTTTTACCAGTAATAAAGTGGAAATAGAAGAAATGTAGAAATAACTGGATAATTTCCAAATTTTTCAAATAAGGCTAATTCTTCATAATGCTTCTGTCAACAGAGAACTAGGTTGCTGACCTTCCCCAGGGGTAATATTAATTTCTTCAATTGAGGAGAAACTATCATACAACATTGTTTCCTGTGTGTTCAATCTGAACAAATCTAGTGGATTTTTATCTTCTTCAAGGTTATCTTGGTTAACTTGTTCTTCACGCAAATCTTAAGTGGAAATCTCAGACAAATCTAGGAAATCATTAGGAATGTTATCATGATGAATTTTATGTCAAATGGATTGTGTTCCTGAAAATATTGAAGACCTGAATAAATAGATTCTGGAGAGACAGACTCAAAATAAACATGTCCATAGAAAGCTAACTTTTCAGTTTTATGATAACTAAACGTCAGCTCCACATGGAAATACATTGGTCACAGAAGTATCAAAGGGTACATTTCAAATACAACCTTTCAATTTCAGAAATTGACCTTTCAGCGTAATTGTAATATAATTGCTTTAATTGAAGAAATAGTATCTTGTATCGCATAAATGGCGATAATTGGATGTTATACTGTGTTTCATTACAATAGGTTCAAACATATCTTTTATAAATGCATTTAGTTCACTTAAAAAATAAATTTAAGTAATGTTGCCATTTGAAGCAGATGAACAGTCAGAATCACCAACTACTTTACTGTGTAAATCAAATAAATATATATATTGAATGTTTTCAATATCCCAGAGAAGTGCAGAACTGTAACCTGCACAAGTAAAAATAGCACCGGTACCCATATCATTGGCTGTGAGATTTTTTTGAGTTTGAAAAAGGTCAATTTCTTCTAAAAAAAGATGATTTACCATACTTAGAAAAGCAACTTGACTAAATGGGGTTCAATGAATATACTTTAAAGTCAGAAATTTTTGCGGGAAGAAATTTTCGCGAATGGACTCTCAATTCGCGAAATTAAATGTCGGCGAAAAAATCTTTTTGGGACATTCGCGAAATTAAATTCCCGCAGAAAAAATTATTTTGCGCTGATACGCGAAAATTTTCAAAAATCTTTAAAAATGTTGAAATCTGTTTAAAAATTGCATTTACAGTTCTTTCGCGCCTATTGCATGCAAGTTCACCATACTGTACCGGAACGTATTTGAAACACAGTACAGTCGACGCTCATTATCTTTTGTAATGTCGAACGTTTTTGTCGGTCAATTGGGGGTTCGAGATAACGAGCGTCGAAGATTGTAACAAATTAGCTTTCTTCTCTTCTCAACTTTGTTCATAAAAATATCATAACAAATACCAAGTGCATACGTCGTAAAAAGAAGAAATAAAATCTAGTCTAACGTTTTTTGGTGAAAGATTTTTCACCAATTCCCACGAAATACAAAAAATTTTGCGAATGAATTTCTGACTTTAAAGTATTACAAGGAATATTTTATCAACGGGCCCTGCTGTTTGGCTTGCAACAATTAAAGAGTGCATCACCTGATTCAAAACATAGTGTAAATCCCAAGATGTCCATAATAATACTTTCTTGATGGCACTGTAACATATTGTAAGCCATTTTCGGTACATTGAAAACCTGCTGTTTCACCAAATTTTGGATCATGTATATATAAGTGAAAAGGTTCTTGAACTACTTTAGAAAAATTTGGTCCTGGGTTACTTTCAATTCCATATACAACTACATCAATTTTAAAGCAGCTAAATGCAAATTTGAGCAGAATATAGCAACATATAATAATACTATACCAGAAGAAACATAAGGCATGGAATTCAAAATAGAGTGATCTGAACGGTAAAGGCTGTGATTCTTGATCAAGAAACTTCCAGGCTAAAAAAATGTCCACACGAAACCTTTGCATTCCAAACACCTCGGGTATAACGCGATTTGAAAGAGTGCATTACCTTGATTCAAAACGTAGTCTAAATCCCAAGATTTCCATAATGATACTTTCTTGATAGCACTGAAGCATATTGCAATGTAAGCATTTCCGGTACATTGAAAACCTGCTGTTTCACCAAATTTTTGATCACCTTGGTGAAAAGATCCTTGAACTACTTTAGAAAAATGTGGTCCTGGGTTACTTTCAACACCATATACAACTAACAAAATAAATTTTAAAGCAGCTAAATGCAAATTTGAGCAGAATAAAGCAATATATAATATAATAATACTACCAGTAGAAGCATAACTAATAATTAGGCAGTGGAAAATATAAAATATAAAATAGATGATGTAAATAATAATTGAATAGTGCTGAATTGTGCTGGATAATGTTATTGAGTAATGCTGAGATTACATGAACAAAAATATGAACAATGATAAGGAACATAAACATCATTTAAAAAAATATATACCGCTGAAACTGACACTGCACATCCAACACATTCACGACAGCTTCAAAAATGGCAGTGCATATTGATGTGAACGGTCAAGGCTGTGATTTTTGATCATATAACTTCCAGGCTAAAAAAATGTCCACACGAAAGCTTTGCGTTTCAAACACCTCGCGTATAGCGCGATTTGAAAAACATTTTTCATGTAACTTTTTAGCTTTTAATAAAAAATGTCTATATGGGATTATTGTCCTGTCTTCCGTTTCCTGATGAGATTAGATTTTAATATGTTTTGAAAATTTTCAGTATAAAGAACTCTCGATGTATCATTTTGGACACAGGAATCCTAAAAGGTGTTTCTAAAGTAAACTAGAAGCCATTAGGCTTGAACAATTTCCGCATCAGCCCTTGAGAAAATTGCTTTAGGCTAATTTTCAACATATCTGAATGACTTGTACACTGACTAATAATTTGATACAGTCTGGAATTCATAAAATTACTCCCTTCTTTAATTTATTTAACTTAATCTTGACAGCTTTGCAATTCACAACGATGTTTCGGGGCCAGAAAAACAGTTCACCAATATCTTAGGCATGATGTTTATTCATGAAAATTGAAGAACTTTCGAAATTTGGTCCAAATATGGACCCAAATCGTCCAACTTCAGTCAAATCTGACAAAATGACTGTCAAATTCGAAATCAGCACCTTTCAAATGTAATCCACGCAAAATTTCATGAAATTTGAAGAACTTTTGAAATTTGGTCCAAATTTGGCCCAAATTGTCCAATTTTAGTCAATTCTGACAAAATGACTGTCAAATTTGAAATCAACACCTTTCAATTATAACACATGCAAAATTTCATGAAAATTGAAGAACTTTCAAAATTTGGTCCAAATATGGCCCAAATCGTCCAACTTTAGTCAAATCTGACAAAATGACTGTCAAATTCGAAATCAGCACCTTTCAAATGTAATCCATGCAAAATTTCATGAAATTTGAAGAACTTTCGAAATTTGGTCCAAATTTGGCCCAAATTGTCCAATTTTAGTCAATTCTGACAAAATGACTGTCAAATTTGAAATCAACACCTTTCAATTATAACACATGCAAAATTTCATGAAATTTGAAGAACTTTCGAAATTTGGTCCAAATTTGGCCCAAATTGTCCAATTTTAGTCAAATCTGAGAAAATGACTGACAAATTTGAAATCAACACCTTTCAATTATAACACATGCAAAATTTCATGAAAATTGAAGAACTTTCAAAATTTGGTCCAAATATGGCCCAAATCGTCCAACTTTAGTCAAATCTGACAAAATGACTGTCAAATTCGAAATCAGCACCTTTCAAATGTAATCCATGCAAAATTTCATGAAATTTGAAGAACTTTCGAAATTTGGTCCAAATTTGGCCCAAATTGTCCAATTTTAGTCAATTCTGACAAAATGACTGTCAAATTTGAAATCAGCACCTTTCAAATGTAATCCATGCAAAATTTCATGAAATTTGAAGAACTTTCGAAATTTGGTCCAAATTTGGCCCAAATTGTCCAATTTTAGTCAAATCTGAGAAAATGACTGACAAATTTGAAATCATCACCTTGTCGAAATTGCCCAATTTTAGTCAAACCTGTCCTAAGTTCCTAGCATAGGTCAGTCATTAACTATTCTGAATAAACACACAATCCGAAATCCGAACGGACTTTCCGAAAACGACGAAAAACTGTGACAGAGATAAATACTTAGATAGAATGTGTAAACCAAACAATTTCCTACGCTATAAGCACGGAAATTGAATAATGTATTACGCCATACATCGCAGAAACATTACTGTTTCCTTTTTCATTTTTCAAATATGCCAGCTTCCGGTGATTGCTGTCAGGCAACTGCCGAGTAAAATTTGTTACTTATTTTCAAAAGACAACACAAACTGATATTGTCATTTTTCTCAATCGAAAGACGGGGATTCGACAATTCAAATCATTAAGTTGCCTATATATTTATCGTACACGAGTTACCCCGTAGCAAAAAAGCCATTAACCAAAAGCTTCCATCACTGAGTTTCCAGACTGGATTATTAGCTATAATGATGAACTTTCCAATGCTTTTGGTAACTACAGCCAAAAATGAAACAATGAAACTTGACTTCACGGTGTCATGATACCTATCCAGATCTATCCAATGTTAGCAACTAAACATTTCTGAACAACCCAAAACAAAAGTCAACTTTACCATTGCAGAATCTTGTTTTTTGTATCATCATAAAGCCAGCGGAGGGACAAAGAAATAAACTAAACTAAATGGAAGCAGATCTACTTCTATAAAGTCTAGCTTCTGTTCTTGTCTTTGCTTGGTAAAAGCTCCAATGTGGAAGTGCTACTACAAAAGTGAACAAAAAGGGAAGAAGATGGAAAACATTATATGGGGAAATCTATAACAATAGGGATATACTTATTGAATCACACTTACCTAAACCATAATATAGCGATATAGTAACGGTTTTGATATAGACAGATTCTTTAGTTACCAAGACTCTAATGATTTGATGATTTGATGCTAGAACAACACTATCACTCGCACTATCACTCGTAACTGAAATGCAAAAAATTATTGCGGTGGAAGTTTCTCCACTTAAAGAGGCATTGTACGGCTAAAATTGTAAATATTATCGTCACGTGATCGAACATGAAAAATATAAACAAATATGGCGGCAAATAATCAGGCTTTCTCTGTCGGAGAAGAACAGAGATCTTCTTTATTTCGGGAAATCAACCTGAAACATAGTTTTGACACCTTTTAAACAATATGTTGGTGAAAGAATTCATTCTTCTACAATACGTGTTAGAAGTAATTACTGAATTTTCTCATGAATTATAAAATAATATGGAAGAACTTCTTCATAAGTCATCGTGTTGTGTGTGAGGAAACATGTCAGCTGTCTTAACTCAAGTAAGATTACTTTTATCATTATAAGAGAATGTTGTGGAAGCTAATTTAAAGTGATTTGATTTCATTGCCTATTCCAATCAATACAAAACTTTTTCTTCGTTGTTTGTTCTCAACGAAACTTAAATTTGATTACATTTACTCACTCGTGCATTTTCAGCATTGTATATGTAACTCGACTTGCAGCAGAAAAGATGGTAAAACATCTGGTTGCCCCTGCAAGACAAGGGAAGTA
The DNA here is from genome assembly GCA_027922465.2 of Turritopsis dohrnii. Classification (NCBI taxonomy): domain Eukaryota; kingdom Metazoa; phylum Cnidaria; class Hydrozoa; order Anthoathecata; family Oceaniidae; genus Turritopsis; species Turritopsis dohrnii. Next base: position 104,622 of record BQMF02000384.1, on the reverse strand, counting down.
AAATGAGGAGAAGAATGTAAATGTTGGAAGAAAAAGAAGGGAGTTGTTGTTATTATCATATATTTAATATTTCTGTAAAAAAAATAAGAGTATCGTTGAATCGTGATCTAAAATTTACATTTTGATACAGACGAACGATATTTCACATCGAAAAGGTCATAAAACAGAACTTATTCGTATTCAAATGTCATGTATAAACCCATATCGTTTGAGAAACATAATTGTCAAGTGATAGAAAAAAAAGTATGTAAATGTTATCCACATATATCTTCAAAATGATACATGGCTTTCGCATCAAAACCACGAAATTAATTTCTTATATAAATTCATAGTCTTTTGGTGCTTTTATTTTTTTGCAACTTGATAACGTAAGTGAAAAAATTGATTATAAAAACAGCAATTTTTATATTTATACTAGCTCATCTTGTTCGACATCGTTTCTTGTTTGGCTTTCCACGATAACCCAAATACAGATACGATTGTTTCATAAAGATTAGATATGGGACAGCAAGATTACAACGACCGTTTTTTTCGACAGCCCTATTTTTGTTGATTTCAGCCGTACAATGCCTCTTCACAGTAATTTCAAGATAATGTTAGAGATATTTTCCAGTTTTTCTGTTTTTTCAGTTAATGTTTTTACTCCTGAGCACTGATATACAAATATGTTGCAGTTAACAATCATTTTCAACCTGAGAGTATCTTTAGTTCTGAGAACTCTTTAATTGCGTTAGAGTTTTACTGCCAACTAATCCAAATACTGTGAAATACAGGTAAATGTTAGTAAACGGATACAAATAGAGCGGCTTTATTTAAGAAGATGCTCTTGGGTTTCACTTTTGCGATATGTCCATATGCAAGGCATTTCTTGTTAATATTAATTAACTATGTTATGTAAATCAGATCCTCCTTCTGAAAATGTATGTGTGTACATGTATAGGTAAGCTGTTTGTTTGGATATGTTATTGTCTTTGACATGCTTTGCCCATGAAGTGTCGCTACATATATATGAAGTGTGTATTTTTTTCTCTACCAGTTCAAAATGAATTCGAGTGAAGAAAAAAAGCATAGACGAATATACAAGTTAGCTTCCTATGGCTTGAAAAGGATCATTGAGATCATGCACAATGACTATAATGTGCCCAAAGACCCAACAAGTTTCTACAACTTCTTGGTTAATTTTCAGCAATTTTCAAGACTTAAGAACAAAGGTAAAATTGGTAGTGATCAGTGGAAGATGCTGTTTCCACCTTCTAAGAAAACATCTGTTTACTCCTTGGATACTACGTCAGTGATATTGATCATGAAAACCTGTTGCAACCTTAGTGTCGACCACATCAACCAACTTGACAAATTCAGAAAACTGAGGAATACTAACGCTCACCTTGGCTTGATTTCAACAGGAAATTTTCAAAATACCATCCAAAATTACTCCGACAGTTTACTCGAATTAGGATGCCCACAAGATGAAATAGATCACATCATTAACCGTCCACTATACAAAGATCTTGAGTACATAGAATTCGGATTAGAAAAGGTTATAAACAACTTTGACGGCAGAGACAATGAGATTGCTTGGTTACATCAATCATTCACTAGTGGAAATAAAAGAGTGGTGATATCCGGATTATCGGGATCAGGAAAGTCAGAACTTGCACGCGCCTACTGCCACCAGTTCAAGCCACACTACAATAACAACATCATTTTTGTAAATGCAGAAAATCCAAATACTATTGAGAAAGACTTACTGGACGTCTCACAAGTGATTGGGTTGTCGAGCATTGATAGCAATGGTCAAACCATCAATGGAACAGTTATGGTTAAAAGGGTATATGACTTTCTGTCACAACGGAACCACCTGCTAGTGTTGGATAATGTCAAGGACTTTACAGAAATAAAGCAATATCTTCCCAAAATCAATGGTTATAAAGGCAACGTATTGATTACCACGCAGTACACGCAATGGGGGCAATCATTTGATCATTTGGAATTATCTCTTTTAACACTACAGGCTACTGTCAAAATTTTGAAAGCAGGACGCAGTGGAGAAGCCACAGAAATCTACGAAGAGCTAGCTGAGCAAATAGGATGTCTTCCATTGGGACTGCAGCTGGTTATTGCGTACATGCGAACTGCAAGGATTTCAGTTCAGAAATGCGTGGAAATGTTTAAAAGATATTATTCTGATGTGATGGTCGAAGATCCTGAAAATCATGACATCAACACCAAAAAAACTATTCAGGCCACATATCAGATGGCACTAAACGATGTGAAATTAAATTCAACCGCTACACGAATTGCATATATCATGTCGGTCATCGATGGAAAATCCATTAGTCAATCTTTCCTTCAAAAATTAGATGACATCGACTTTAAAGCAATGCTAGATGCAAGATCCTTGCTATTTAAATATTCTTTGGTACAATTCAATGAAGCCAATCAAAAGATGTTTATGCATTCCTTAGTGCAATCCGTTATTCAAGAATCAATGTCTACAATGAAAAAGCAAAGAGCCATTAAAGATGTTATAACCATGTGCAGAAATGCCATTGAAGAAAACCAGAATCATAAGCATTACCAGTTTGGCGATTACTGGTCTAATCACATTTATCACTGTGTTTTGTCAAACACTAACGACATGGGGACAATTGATGGAATCATTGACGTTGTGAAAGGATCAGTACGATCATTGCTGAATCGCGGCCAGTTCGAAAACGCAGTCGATCACTTAAATTGTTGGCAAAAGCATTTCACATTTTCAAATGAAGAGTCCATCTACGTTGACTATTTGAAAGCCAAGTCATTTTACAGGAATGGCGATTATAGGAAGTGCAAAGACGTAATGGAAGAAATCGTCAAGCCTAATACTATAAAAACAGTCAAAGTGAATACCCAATCCAAAATACTTTATCTATATGGCAATTGCATAGTTGATAGTTGCATAGGTATGGATGAATACCAAAATATCATAGACAACCCCATATGGAGTGACCATGAAATTGACAATAACGGTCGATTAAGAATCGGTATCTTAAAATTGAAAGATTCATTTTCCAGCACTAACTTTGATGAAATACGCACAATACTAGAACGTTTTCCAGCGCAAAGTAGTAAACTTAGAGAATTCCAACTATGCCTTACAGATATTCAAATATCACAAGGCAAGTATAAAAAAGCACTTGCAACAGTTCAAAACGTATGCAAAGAATGCATAGATGGCTATGGCGATGAAAATCCAGTAACTTATCTGGTTAAACTCAAGCTATCAACAGCGCTGGAGAGAGCTGGAAGAATTCATGAAAGCGAAGAAATCTTAACAAATTTGGTGAAGCAAGTGAAAATTGTTCTATCAGAATCACATCCCACCACGTTACAGGTTAAAGAATATGAAGCATTAATGAAAAGTGATAAAGGATACCATCTTGAAGCAGCAACAACATTGACAGAAATCAAAGAAAAGCAAAAAGCTATTTTTGGAGACCAACATCCGTATACGGTAAGGACAAAGTCAAACCTGGCCAGTGTTATGTTCCATCAAGGCAAGTTTGCAGAATCGATGAAACTATATGAGGATGTATTGCATGCTGAGACTGAAGTACTAGGAGACCAGCATTTAAATACGTTATCAACAAAGTCGAACCTGGCCGGGGTTTTACAAGGTCAAGGCAACTACGAAGAATCGAAGGAATTAATTCAGGAGGTATTGCATATTCAGACTGAACTACTAGGAAACCGACATCCGAGTACGTTAATGACAAAGTCGAACCTGGCCTGTGTTTTGGGAGATCAAGGCAAGTACGACGAATCAATGAAATTATATCAGGACGTATTGGATATTCAGAATGAAGTACTAGGAAACCAACATCCGAGTACGTTAGTGACAAAGTCGAACCTGGCCAGTGTTTTACAAGATCAAGGCAAGTACGACGAATCAATGAAATTATATCAGGACGTATTGGATATTCAGAATGAAGTACTAGGAAACCGACATCCGAGTACGTTAGTGACAAAGTCGAACCTGGCCAGTGTTTTACAAGATCAAGGCAAGTATGACGAATCAGTGAAATTAAATCAGGACGTATCGGATATTATGTCTGAAGTACTAGGAAACCAACATCCGAGTATGTTAGTGACAAAGTCGAACCTGGCCAGTGTTTTACAAGCTCAAGGCAAGTATGACGAATCAGTGAAATTATATCAGGACGTATTGGATATTTTGTCTGAAGTACTAGGAAACCAACATCCGAGTACGTTAGTGACAAAGTCGAACCTGGCCAGGGTTTTACAAGATCAAGGCAAGTACGACGAATCGAAGAAATTACTCGAAGATGTGTTGCATGTTCAGAGCAAAATATTAGGACACCGACATCCGCGTACCTTAAGCACAAAGTCGAAGCTGACCAGTGTTTTGTCACTCCAAGGCAAGTATGAAGAATCGAAGAAATTATACCAGGATGTTTTGTATATTCAGACTGAAATACTCGGACACCGACATCCGAGTACGTTAGAGACAAAGTCGAACCTGGCCAGTGTTTTGTTACTCCAAGGCAAGTACGAAGAATCGATGAAATTATACCAGGATGTTTTGTATATTCAGACTGAAATACTCGGACACCGACATCCAAGTACGTTAGAGACAAAGTCGAAGCAGGCCTGTGTTTTGCAAAAGCAAGGCAAGTACGAAGAATCGAAGAAATTATATCAAGACGTATTGGATATTCAGGCTGAACTACTAGGAAACCGACATCTGAGTACGTTAGTGACAAAGTCGAACCTGGCCAGTGTTTTGCAAGATCAAGGCAAGTACGAGGAATCAATGAAATTACATCAGGACGTAATGGATATTTTGATTAAACTACTAGGAAACCAACATCCGATTACGTTAGTGACAAAGTCAAACCAGGCCAGTGTTTTGCGAAATCAAGGCAAGTACGACGAATCAGTGAAATTACATCAGGACGTATTGGATATTCGCAATGAAGTACTAGGAAACCATCATCCGAGTACGTTAGTGACAAAGTCGAACCTGGCCAATGTTTTGTTCCATCAAGGGAAGTACGAAGAATCGATGAAATTATACCAGGATGTTTTGTATATTCAGACTGAAATACTAGGACACCGACATCTGAGTACGTTAGTGACAAAGTCGAACCTGGCCAGTGTTTTGCGAAATCAACGCAAGTACGAAAAAGCGATGAATTTATACAAAGATATACTGCATATTGTGAGTGAAACACTAGGAAGCCGACATCCGTTCACGTTAACGACAATGTGGAATCTGTTCTGTGTTTTCCACACCTCAGTAAGTAGCTGTATATGGTAGATTTACTATATAATTGATGTGATATTTTAATGCATCATATGATAGGAGCTGGACAATGTTGGAAATAATTCAGCTGTATCATCACTCTTCTTTTGATGGATATCTATTTGAAATGAAATTTTATGCCATTCAATTGTATTGTGAAGTGAGTAAAGACATGTCTTGTGCAATTGGCATTGAAATTTCACTACGAAGCTCTTCAGGTTTCCAAATGAAACGTTATGGCATTGAATTATATTGTTTTTTATAGGACAAAATGACAACAATTGAACAGGATAGTCCTTTAAGTAAGTTTGAAAATTTTAGAGAGTAATCTTCATAAGAGTGTTTAAGAACTGGTCTTTTTTAATTTCAACACGCACCTCTTCTGGGTACGAAATAAATGATGCGTCAATGATGCATTGTTTTCTTTAATTTTTTTAGACAAAAAATCGACTAGCAGTGAACAGAAAGCTCCATTAAGTTGAATAATTTTCCTTATTGATGACTACGTAAGTGACATCACGTCATATTCCACGAACGTCGCTGTTTAAGTCACACGTAACATTCGAGATACATTGGTGGATGTATAAAGCGTACACACAAAGTCGTTTTTTTGGAATTACTTTAGCTTTTAATTTAACATATGTATGAACTTTTTGTATTTTGATGGACTAATCTTTTTTTTTTAAGCTCTAACGAAAATTCCAATGCGATTTCAGAATATTTTGGGAAGGAAAACTTGAGGTGGAGCATAGCGCATCATGAACCATAGGAGGCAGTTGGAACTTTTCTAGTATTTATTCCTCTGAACCAACAGTATCCTAGTATCTTGCGTAAAATATTTTTACTGCTGCTAATAAAGAATGCTTTGTTATATTTACATATATGGCGGTTTGAAATAATCCGCAAATACTGATTAATAATCAGAATTTATCAAAAACAGTCAGGAATGTTCTCAGTTTTCTGATAAATCAATCAGTAACAATTAATAGATTTATCAAGAATGAAAAATAAAAGCAAAACCGACATGTTTGTTAAGAATGCAGGTGTTTTTTTAGAATGGAATACAGTATTGCGGTGCACATTAAAATAGCAAAGTATGTTATTTCGGTTTGGGTATAGCACTCCGTTACTTCTCGACATTTTGTATGAAAACTTGTATTTTTTATTTTTTTTTTATTTTTTTTTATCGCTGCAACATCATTTTCATACGTTCGAAAATTTGTTGTAAAATTTTTGCAATGTCATTGCGGATGGTCTATCTACTTATCCAGAATTATACCCCCAGATAAGCCTACCTTTATATCATCACAACTGTAGGACTACATATAAGCCCCCAGACTTGTATTAAACATAAAAAACAACAAGCTCCTCATTAGGTACAAAGTTGCCAAACTACAGTGTCACTGCAACTATCAACATTAACCATACCAAAGTTTTAAACTATATTAACCCAAATCATAAATCAACATCAGCTGAACTTACAGAAGAAGCAACAACAACTATCGACTGATGCCACTACCGCTGTATTCTTGTTATATAACGGAATGAAACCACAATAAAATTCCAATGTTGAGGTGAATCACGACATTTACAGCAATACTTGTGGAAAGACAACATTTTAAGTACGCATCTTTCTATTGGTAAAACCTTGCTTAACGGTACCGCCATCTTTGATTTTAACAAATGCTTTTGCCCTTGAACAGGCGACATACCAAGTTGAACAGGCGACATACCAAGTTGAACAGGCAACATACTAAGTTGAACAGGCGACATACCAAGTTGTTTCATGATGTTATCAATGTAACCGAGAGCCTTTTGCCGTGCTTGAGCAACTATCAGTGTCCGAGTATAGTCATCACACGATTTCTCCTTGAATGCTTTCCACAATACACGTTTTTTTTATATAAGCAACACGTTTATAAGCAACACTAGTAAATTTTCTGAAAAAGTTAAGCAACAGTACTACAAGGATCTTACATAAATTAGCAACATAAAATTTTGAAATAATGCAGCACTAGCATAGCTAAAGCACATTCTTAAAATTGCCACACTAGGTGGTTACACTAGGTTGCAGTACTGTGTCCTACACTTTACACTTAAATACTTAAGCTCACACAAAGGTATTCAAGACTGGAAATACATATTTTTTCAATTAATTCTTAGCAACAAATTAAGCAACAATACTACTAAAAAATGGTCATTTTATAAGCAACATTACTACTAAGGTCTGACCTTGGTTGCTTATAAAAAAAAACGTGTACTGCCGGGCGTCGGTATCTTCTTCATTCAACGTGACTTTCATGACTATCCTTTAACTATCCCTTTTCAGCAGCAGCTGCCATTTCTTCAACAGCTAACCGTTTAATGCCATGCAAATTTTTATCCATGGAAAACTCAAAGATTCTCCATAATTCTTCAGGAGCACCAAAGAAATACGAGATAACAAACTTCAGCTCTATACCAATTTCTCTTCAATTTTCAAACAATGCGGATCCATGCGTGTTGCCTCGCCTCCTTCTCCTTTATGCAATAATATTCATTTTTTGAATACTCGGTAAAACGTAAAATGAAAATCGAAAATTTCAAATCAAAAATGAGTACACTTAACAAGTTTATTTATATAAACAAACAGGCGATAGCCTTATTAAGCCTCCTAAAAGCTACTTTTTCAGAAAATCTGAACTGAATTCGTTGTTTCGTTTTTCTATTAAGATGAAAAACATTTTTTCTTTGTATACGGCCACCAGTAATTACAACACGGATGATACAAAGGAAATTTTATCGATGTTAGTCTATCTCTTTTCGTATTTCTACGGGAGCACTAACATATCGATGAATGAATAAAAGTATGTGTATCTGCTAAAGAAAGTTCTGAAATTTGATTACATATAGGTGCGAAATTGCTTTCCCTAAAACACCATTCTTATTAACATCATTTAAAAGCTTTCAATTTGAAATTAATAACACGTAAAACCAAGTCGATCACGTGCAGGCTCATTACCTAAATTTTCGGTTCCATTTTGGATTTGGAAAGTTCAAAATAAATCTGGTTTCAACATTTTAGAAAGCATAGCCATTCTATGTTACAATTTTGTTGCATCATAGCACGAAGAGCGTCCTAAAATGAAGATGGTAATATAACTGGTCTACCAGCATTGAGGCCACGATTTTCTGCAACATTGGCAAGATGATCAATTAGGTCTTGATATTGTTCAGCACACAAGCTGCCTGGTTCATTCGTATGAAATTCAAACGATTAGCGACAACTTTGCAATAACTATCCACAGCATATTGTTGAAATGCTCTGTTGTCTTTTCTTACCTTACCTTGCAACACAGGGTTAAATTCATCTCTAAAACAATGCAACATTGCTGTATGACTTCGTCGAGCTGTTGAATATGCAGCAACTTGAGGAATGTCCGAATTCCCCTCTTGGAAAAAGAACGGGATAGACCAGTGGATCTACATGAGGTGATTGAACAGGTATGTAAGGGCATCCCTCTAGAATGAACAATTAGATCTCGGGCTAATGGTAGTGCACCATCATCACCCACAAAAACAGCAGCTACTTCATCATGATGGCGGAGAACCCAATCACTTCTCAGATACATTCTAGCCTATATAACAAAATCAATCACCAGGCAATATAGAATCCAAAGAAATAAATGCTAGAATTTTGAAAATCACATAGTGACCTGAGATGGCTCACAATTCTGAATTTCTGCCTTCTGCAATTCATCAGCGTCTACCTCACCCGTATGTTTCTAAGCAACTGCATAAGAACTCTGTCTGACAATAATATCCTGTAAAGTTTGCATTATTTCTTAACAGAATTAACTTAACTTACTTAACAGACCGTTCACCAATACGTCACAATTTACCACAGAAAATCTAAATACCGCTAAGTGTCGTTTGGAGTATCCTAGGTTCTGTGCTGTTCAATACGCTCAGAAATCGATCCAGAGATTTTTTCTCTTCATTAGGCTGATGATACAACTTTGTACATCAGCTGCAAAGTCAAGGACATCAATATTGCAGCACAGAACCTACAAGACACCCTTGATAACATCGTTGAAAATGCATTAAAAACCTCAAGTTTAACCCGAAGAAAACCATTGTGATGCTGTTCTCCACACAACAAATGAGCCGAGTACGCGCCCTTAATGAAGACAAAAGCTTCAACATTACAGCTGAGGGAACCAATCTAAAACATGAAACCACCTGGAAAATCCTTGGGGTTACATTTGATGAGCACCTGACGTAGAACAAACACGCTTTTCGACACGCTCCAAATGCTGAAACGAATCCGTCGATTTACACCATTTACTATACGCAAGCAAATCACACAAGCTTTGATCATGTCTAGACTCGACTATGCCACCATAGATTAACATCGTCTATGGTGACATCTCAAAACAATCAATAAAACGTCTTCAAAAAGTGATGAACGCTGCTGCCAGCTTTGTCTGCGGAAAATATTGCAAGGAAGCTGATGTACTTGAATTGCAATGGCTCTCAGCCACTGCTAACCTGGCGCCTAAAATGTTGCACGATATGAGAATCGCCCTAAATATCTTTCCTTGCAAATGGCTGAGCGCAACGACAAAACTAAATTCAGCAAAAACAGTTCCGATACATTACCTTTTGAACCAATAGCAAAAAAGACCCAACAAAGTCACAAGCAGCTCTAGTTTTTAATGACCTACCTGGACCACTGAGGAAGAAAACCCACTCGCCTGTGTGCTTTTCTCGGGGGTTTTTTTCTCTTAAGAATCCAGATTTCATGCTTAATCGTATTTATCCTTCTTTTAGCCTCGTTTAACCTATCCTTATCCTGTGGTCCTCATGGTACTCCACTTTTAATTCATTTGTACATTTTGCTTCCACATTCAATTCGTTTGTACATTTTGCAGTGCCAGTGTGCCAGTGTGCCAGTGTGCGACTCTCATCAGGTAGTTAAGCTAAGTTCTCACTTTTTTCTTTTTATGTAGGCTTTGATGGAGAACCACATTTTTCTCCGCCGTCCACCAATGTTTGTGCCATTATGCTTTTACGCTGCCCTTCTGCATTCTCGCTAGTTTTTATTCTTACGTCTGAGGTGTTATTTGACTCTGCACAATCCAATTTTGCTCTTCTACGTTTCCTTCTTAATCTAAGAATGCAACGAGCGCGTTGACGTGGCCACTTTCAAATTTGGAATGACGTCTGTTTTTTCCCCTTTTTGCCTAATAAGTTGGGAATTAGTTAATTTCAGATGTGTGATCTATTTTTGATGCTTCCTCGAATGTGGTGCAAAATATCCTTCGATTTGGCCCATCTCATTTTTCATCTTGACCAAAATTTTGACGCCAAATCAGGTGACAACTAGGACCTAATTAAAAAGGCACCAGGTGGAAATAAAAACCTGTCCATCCAAGGACCAACTATTAATCATAAAACAATTAATCACATGGTAAGCCAGTTTGTTATCAAGATATCCCTGTCTACATCAATGAATGTACTGTTATAAAGGTTGCGAGAAAATAACTGTCAACAGTTTTCTACAAGAAAATCACCACGGGAGGGGCAATCATTTAATAATGAGCTGCTTTCATTTTAACATTAATGAGATGCTCGTTCCAAACTCGTTTTTTATAGTTCTAATGAGGTGATCACGCTGTACACCTCATGTAATATAGGCGACAAGAGCACTTTTCCAAAATTGGAAGAATTGTCCTACAAGATACCACGAAGATTTTCAGATTCTTGATTCGTTGTTACACAGGACAAATCCGTTCAAGCCCTATATTTTGTATGGTAGACTTCTCGTATCGCCGACGAAGAAAAGCGATTATCAAATCTTTCTCTAAAAGACAGAATGATTACCAAAATTTTAAGTCTTACTGCCGAATTATCGTTTTGTTTTTCCTGTCGATGACCTTCTTTATCAATGTTGTAGTTCTTTATTCACAGTTTACATACAGGGTTCCTACACCTTTGGATAAAAATTTTTCCCTGATTTTTTTCATGTAATTATATTCTTTTCCAGAGTTTCCTCCTCAGAAAATATATATTTTTCCCTGATTAGAACTGAAAATGGAACATTTTTTCCAGATGTCATAAACATTTCTACAATATTTACTACCATAAAATAACAGAAGAATTACACATGTGAAAAGAGAATGATTTCCTAGTAAACTGCACTTGAATACATGTTTTTTTTTATAAGCATAACACTTATAAGCATATACAGGCTCAGATTTGCTGATTTTTTAAGCTTAATATAAGCATATAGCAAGCCTGAAATATATTGCTAAAGTAGTCTAAATATGCGGTCATTTTTTTCGATTTCTCCAAAAAGAATACACTCCATTGCTTGAATGTCTGAATGAAGACATTCCTTACCTACCTATTGTTACCTATTGTTGAGTTTTGATGATATCTTCATCGGCCCATTTCGTTGAAACCAGCCCTATTCATATCGAAAATAGCATTTGATTTTTCATTTCCAGTTGCATAGCCAGGTAGTTGTGGATAATCTGCAACTGTCTTCAAATAAACATCTAGTTCTTTCTTGAATAAATCTTTCGAGCATCTGGTCATGTCCCTGAGTGTTTTAGGTAAGCAGTTGAATAATTTTGGCCCTCTGTAGCGAAAGCTGCCGTACATGGCCCCTTGAAATCTTCCACGTGAAACAGGAGGTATGGAACATAGTCGTCCGTGCCTAATTGTGTATATATGATGAAATTCCCCCAATCTGGTCTCCCGATTTTGGATTGAAATGACTGAAGTTTGGTACTATCCCTTCGAGAATACACCATACATATATAACCTGGTATCTATCACGCCTTCTTTCAAGGGAATATAGTCCAAGCTTATGTAGTTGTTCCCAGTAGTTCAAGTGACGCACCTCGTTTATGTTAACACAAAAGCCTTTTGGACCTTCTCAATCTCTTGAATGTCTCCTTTTTTCGTTGGTGACCAGAGCGGCGAGCAGTAGTCGAAATAAGGTATTATCAATGATTTCCACAATGTCAACAGTATTAGTTTTTCTCGTGTATGAAAAGTTCGCAATACCCAAGCTGAAAGTTCCTTTGTTTTAGTTATAATTGAATTTATTTGTTTTGTAAAGGTGCAATCATTTTCCATGATCACACCTAAGTCCTTAACAAATTCTTTCGAGGTGATCCTCTTTCCTTGGTTATCCAAGTACACAGATAAATTTCTTATATCGAGATCTTTTCCATAATGGAGGTGTTCCAATTTATCACCATTAAGTTTCATGTTGTTCTCGAATGTCCATTTAAATGCAGTGTTCAAATCAGATTGAAGCTTAAAAGTGTCGATGAGATTGTTTATAGCTTTAGACATTCTTGTATCGTCTGCGAAACTGGAAAGGAAGGTATAAATGGTGTTTTTATCTATGTCTCCGATCATTAAGAGAAACAACAATGGACCAAGCACTGATCCCTGTGGTACACCAGATACAACATCAGCACTATGAGACATCTTTCCATCAACTAAAACATACTGCTTTCGATTTATAAGGAATGAGTAGATCCATTTGGCGATTTTACCTCCGATTCCGAGTTGATTCAGTTTAGTTATGATCAATTTGTGGTCGACTTTGTCAAATGCCTTGTGACCGTTCTGGAGTTCAGTTAAAATCCTGTCAAAATGTACAAGGAGTTGACTTAAGCAAGATCTGCCCTTTCTAAATCCGTGCTGTGTGTCATTCAGCAGTTGTTGACTGTCCAAAAATTCAACTATTTTTGTTTTCAAAACTTTTTCAAATATCTTGATCAGGTGAGAAGTAAGCGAAACTGGTCGGTAGTTTGCTGGATCACCCTGGTTACCTCCTTTGTAGATTGGGGTTACAAAATGTGTTCTGAGCATGCTTGGTGTCAGTCCTTTGTCAAAACAATTTTTCCAAAATTTACGTAAAAACTCTGCGAAAAACTCTTTGCATTCTAGTAAAAGTTTTGCAGGAAGACCCTCTGGTCCAGCAGCTGCATTAGGTTTCAGAGACTCTATAGCCTCTATAGTCTATATCAAGTGGCGTACTAAAAACTGTTTGATACTGCTTTTGAAGAAGATTTGCTGCTTTCACATTTTCCAACGAAAAATTTTTTTTTTCTTTTTTCTTTTTTTTTACACAAAGCATGTAGAGCATATACTTTCACATTTTCCCGAGCTTTCGAATCGAATGTTTACAAATTTTTTGAACGCACAAAAAACTTGGCTTGGCGTGTTGAGTGAGAGAATGGGAGCATATCATAAGCATATGCTTAGCCTTGATTCATTGAGGTCTTAAGCAGCATATACGAGCCTGACCAAGGGGCAGACACTTGCTTAAAAAAACATGTAACTAAAACAAAAATGGCTAGCTAGCCCTAGATATTTTCTTATACTTTTCTTAACACTTATTTTCTTGTACTGAAGTTATGTTTCCCCATCACTTTTTTTGTATATAAAACAAATCTTCTGATTTCATTGAAAATCGATGTTTTGAAGAACTTTTGAAATTTGGTCTAAATTGCCCAATTTTAGTCAAACCTGGCAAAATCATTGTCAAATTCGAAATCAGCACCTTTCAAATGTGATCCGTGCAAAATTTCATGAAAATTGAAGAACTTTTGAAATTTGGTCCAAATTTGGCCTAAATTGCCCAATTTTAGTCAAACCTGGCAAATCATTGTCAAATTCGAAATCAGCACCTTTCAAATGTGATCCGTGCAAAATTTCATGAAAATTGAAGAACTTTTGAAATTTGGTCCAAATTTGGCCTAAATTGCCCAATTTTAGTCAAACCTGGCACAATCATTGTCAAATTCGAAATCAGCACCTTTCAAATGTGATCCGTGCGAAATTTCATGAAAATTGGACAACTGGAATTTGCCAATTCGGCAACGATATCATGTAAACGCTGCACGAAATCGTTCTTAACTTGGAGTAGTAGTAGGAGGAGGAGGAGGAGGAGGAGGAGGAGAAACTACGGGTATTTTAAATTACTCCACCACGGGTGTCCTAAAGTCAACAAGAGCCAGATGGCGCAAAAGCAATTGTACTTAAAGTTATGAAAAGTTACTACAAAGTTCTTTGAGGCTTGTTTTTTTTTTTTATCTCACTGGTGGAAAACAGGCATAAACGATATGTTAAAATGATAAGTTAGTGTAAAAAGGGTCTAATCATAAGCCACCAGAAATTAATTTATTAAAGACAAAAGAATTATACATGCGTGAGCTGTATATTTTTTTATAAGAACATTTTTTGTAAGACCATGTGTAGAAAAAAAAACACGCGTTTCAAAAGAAAAAAAAATATATGTTAATTATAATTTCATGAAACCAGAAATGAAATCCAACAAATAACTGCCTTTTTTAACTAGATCTTTGAAAGTCTTCTTAATACACAAAACAGTGTTGTAACTAACAAACAAGGTAATAAGAAGTTTTGAACTGATGGGCTTCATTAACAAGAAAAACTATATATAACCAAATTTTAAGTATCTATGTATTTTCAGTTAGCATAAATAGCTAAAACTTCCATTTTTATGCAGATCTATTTGATTAATATTCATTCTTTCAAGAATTATTTCATAACATCAAAGAAAACGTCCTTTTAAATGTTTGATATGTGAAACCTTTCGAAGGCTGTGTTCCTTCATTATAATTTACATTGCGTTATTAGCAGAGTCTAGCAGACTCTAAATCGCAGACTAATTGCCATTTCGGCCGGAGTAGTAGGAGTCCACGGGTGTTTTAATACGGTACACGCTTTTTTTTTTATAAGAACAATTTTATAAGAACACGAGCCTCAGATTTGGCCAAAAAATAAGAACAAAATAAGAACAACCCGAGGCTCAAATCATTGTTCCAAAAATTAAGAACAGCCTGAGCCTGAATTTTCTTGGAAAATAAGAACAGTTCATGATGTGAATTCTCTCATTGGTAAATGGTTTAGAAGGTTATTGGGTTTTTTTCACCTCCAATAAATGTGCGAATGGGTCATTACCGAACAGCAACCATACTTTTTGCCAGTTGTTTTTAAAAAATATTTCTATTTTACTGGAAGTTCCATAAATAAGAAGAACAAAATGAGGCTGAAATTTGAAACTGTGTTCTTAAAGCAAAGAACAAAATAAGAACAATTCAGGCTGAAAAAGGCTCCAAAAATAAGAACAGCCAGCCTTAGGTCAGATTTTACTGGTTCTTATAAAAAAAAAAGCGTGTATTCGCTTTCGCTGCTACCGTAATAAACACAAACAAAAAAGGAATACAAAGTAGAAAAAAATTACAGAATAGTCAGAAAATTTTCCCTGATTTTTCGCCAATAAATTAAAAAAATTCCCTGATTTTCCCTGACAAGCCCTGAATTTGACATGTTTTTCCAGTTTTCCCTGATTTTCCAGAAGTGTAGGAACCCTGACATAATATAAATTATTTTAGTGGGTGTCACCACAAAGGACCGATAAATATTTACTCGAGTTATCATCAGGAGTTTCAGTATCTGCTTGATGTTTTTATTTATCGTGTAGGAATGAGAAACTCTACCAGGAAATAAGGCTAGGTTTATACCGGAAATTTGTTATCACACGTTAAATCACGCGGGTTTAATACACTTATATTATAGTCAAGTTCATTTGTTATTTCTTCACGATTTCAGGAACTCACACTTCTTGTCTCGCAATCAAGAAGGGTGATGTTAAGAAGACAAATTTTATAAAACCGATCTTATGATAAAGTATGCAGTCCAATAAAAACAGAAATATACAAGGCACATCTCACAAACAAATGAGAAACAGCCGCATCTACACCACTGTCTTTCTTATTCTGACCTATCTATTGTGCTAATCAATTTTCATTGCCACTACCACTTCCCTTATCATCGTCATTGTCAACATCACGTTGAGCATCGGCGTTTTCTTCACGACGTTCATCTGTCGGTTCATTGCGTTCGCCGACGTCACCAGACTCGTCCCGAGGTGACCTTGACCTGGAACGACTTTTTGACCTAATGGAATTCAGTCACAGAATAACATAAAATTGTCAGAGCTCAGCCAGATACTATCTTTGCATAGTATTACAACCACGTTTACATCTGATGTAAACAGCCTTTTAAAACAGTAACATGAACACAGGCCTCTCATTAAGACCTACGCGATCGCGTAAGCGCACGCAATCGCGTAGGTAGAATTATGCATGTACGCAAATAATCGCGTACGCAAAACCATTTTTCACAATGTCTAATTTTCAAAGTTGAAAAATTCGTTCGTCTCTCTCCCCACCGATTTGCTGACCATTTTTACGGAAACCGCTGTTCAAAATTAAGTAGGACACAATTTACGTAAATAGACACGAGCAAATTTGTTCCTAGATCTTTTCATCTGTGCAAAAGCATTAGGAACGAGTTTATAACACCTGTGCTCTGTGTAGTGTAATCAGTTACACACACTATTTAAAAAGGATTCGAAAAATTGACTGTTTAATACTTAACAACTAAACAACACGAAAAGCGAATGTGTTTCTTGTTGTGATTCATGAAAATGAGTACTACTAAAGGAAACATTGTGAAACTTCAAACGTTCATGAAATGGGGAGTTGGAAATGTATTCGGGCACAAAGAGACAACTATCGATTCAATGATATATGTGAACGAAGTTTGGTGTAAAGTTTGCGCTAGAAATAAGGATGCGATGTTGAGAAATTCTGATGTAAAAGGTGCCACGAAGACAGCAGCAGAGCGATTCATTAATGGCACAAACAACGTTACGAATGATGCGGTAAGTTTTTTCGTGTTTGTTTTCACGTTCTTGTTTACATGAGGAAGGTTAGTGAAGCTATTGATTGCATTGCTTTAGCTTTCACGCCACTTGAAAAGCCGAATTCACCAGATTGCTCTAGAAATAGAAGCGTCAAAACCAAGCAACGAAAGAAACGACGAACTGATAACCAAAAAAGTACCACTGCAAAAACGTGTTGATGATTTGACGGAGAAATCATTTCGTTCTGGTTATCTCCGACTTATGAACACTGCATACAGTCTGGCTCTCCACCCAGCAATGTCATTAAGTAGTTTTGGGATGCTCATCTCAACGCAACGTATGAATGGTGTAAAATTTATTAGTGGTAAATATTTTTCATGTATCATTTTGCCTCTGTGATGTGGTTAAGGAAAATGTCTAACACCGCTAAACACAGAAAGGCCCAATTGTTTGATCTTGTATTGATTTTCGCATTTTATGTTATCTAGGAAATCACGATGGCCGCACTGCCAAAGAATTAATTGGATCAATTGATGAGGCAGTCAGGGAAAAGATTGTTAATATGATAAACGACTCTCCATTTATGTCTTTGCTAAAGGCCGTTTTCCACTGGGAGTAATTTCCCGAGCGGACGTGCTTTTCCCGCGCGGTCAAGTTATTGAGCATGCGCAGAACTATTTTAAGCCTGGGGCTAGGCGGAAAAAAATCAACACGCGAGTCGAAAAAAAAAGTTGAAAATTTTCAACTTTTGAAACTGCACTCCGAGTTTTTTTAAGATTGAACCAATGAAATTGCAGAGATTTTGTAAACAGCACAAAAATTTTCCAAAATTAAATCAATGATGGCGGCTCCGCAGAAACAAGCACATGTTCAACAAGAAGAGCTGTATGAACGTTTTTGTTTCAATAAAATGAAGAAACAACAAGAGTTATTCTTGCCCCAAGTACATGTCCTACCCATGACAACAATTCTTCAAAAGTCTGAGTATTCACTCTGAAGGTCTTGAAGAAAAACTCATCATCAAATAACTTCAGATCTTTTACAAGAATATAATATTCACTTTTTTCTACTCAGTGTTTAAATAACTCCCGAATCCACATCTTTTTACACTTTTTAAAAGTTTTCGAAGCAATACGGCGACGTCTTCTTAATATAATCAGCAAGAGTATTTTCTTTTTTAACATCAACAGCTTGTTTATAGCAGCCATATTTTTAAAAAGTCACTTTATATTTTCAGCGCCAAAATTTTGCACTCTCGCAACAGGAATTTTGCAATCTCGCAGCGGGCGGGCGGGGAGCAAATTTACTCCCGAGCGGGAATCTACTCCCAATGGAAAACGGCCTTAACGGATGGATCTCAAGCAAGAAAAACAGGCGATGATAAAGAGATGATTCTCGCAAGAATCGAAAGGAATGGTAAACAATGAGTTTTTTCTCTTCTCTTAACTAGAAAATTATTTTTAAAACTTAAAATATTAACAATCCTTTATTTAGTTTGAGCAGGTAAATAAATGCGCACGTGCAAGTTTTTCTCTCGAAACATCTGGGTTTTTTTACTTCGAAATGAATGAACATTTGTAATTAATGCCCATATATGGTCACGAGTGAAAAACTTTAAAACATAAAATTCTCCACGTGAGAATAAAATTTTTTAATAGAAAAAGAGGACATTTCATTCAATTATCAACCTCATGCCTAGGCTTCCTCTTTCTCCTGGGTTTAGAAAAAAGGATAGAGAGAGTAAACGTAGGAGCAAGGTGGTGATGTTATATGTCTGAATTTTAATGTTTTCACTTTTTTTACATATCAATAGGTGAGCCTGTTTTCGTAACTGCTGCGTTAATGCAGATGAGTCAATTTGGTGGAACAGATGCTGAATCAACTAAAGCAGCAATTGATCACACATTCAAAGAAGGAGATTTAAAAATCAATGACTACGGGACTAAACTGATTTCTTCGATTGCGGATGGAGCAAGTGTTAATTTTGGGGCATACAATGGTATGTTGAAAAAGCTGGAAGAAGATGGTCGGCCTTGGCTGGTGAAAATTCACTGCGTTTATCACAGAACTGAGCTCGCAGTGAAGGATACATTTGAGAACTCTAGATTCCAAAGGGTCGACAAATTTTACATAGGCCTTTACAACCTTTTAAAAACTCAGGTGCAATCAAATCAAACATAAAATCTGCCGCTACAACCCTTGGAATATCGGTGTACACACTACCGAAGATGACGGGTACACGTTTCGTATCACATAGGAAAAAGGCACTTACAAATCTTTTGAATATGTGGCCAGCCGTTATCACGGCTTTAGAAAACAGTTTGGTGATCAGGACACATAAAGCTGACACGAAAGCCAAAATTCAAGGACAGCTTAAAGAGTTAAGATCATACTCTTTTCTATGTTTAGTGTGCGCATACCTGGACATTTTAGAAAAAGTAACACAAACTTCTCTTGTGTTTGAAGGCGAAGGCCCTTTGCCGTATGAGGTCATGCCGACAGTTCAGATTACCATTAACGAATTAGAAGACTTAATTGAATGTTCTGGCACAGAGGAAGAACTTCTCGATAGCCATTTGGCACGATTTCAGTTTGTTGAAAACGAGGATGGCACTAAAACATTGTCTTCAGCTTTTGTGAAAAATAACATGTTAAAAAAGTTGGAAAATCGAGAATATATAACCATAGCTTTGGAGAGGTTTACTGAACTAACCAATGATGCTATGCTGAGTGCATCCCGAATTAAAAAAGAGCTCGCTACTGAATTAATCCCTTTCTTGCAAAACAGATTTAAGAGTTTTAACGATTCGGTATTTGAGCAAATGAAGTGGTTTGACCCGAAAAGCTGGACTGGTAATACCACTGACGAGATAAATGATATCAAAGCGCTAGCAGAGTATTTTGAAGCGCCCCTAAGAAAAACAGCATATGATGGCAAACATATCGCTGGGGAATGGAAACGATTCCAATCATTTGTGAACATTAATTTTGGAAGCAAATTGCAGAGTAACTCAATCGATGCAAAAGCCATTTGGAAAAATGTTATCAAGTACCGTCGTGACCAGTTCCCCAACCTATGTATAATGGCGAGTATTATTTACGTGCTTTCGCCTTCGAATTCCTGTGTTGAGAGGTCTTTTAGCACGCTAACCACTTTGCTGACTGATCGAAGGTTATCTACGAAACACGATACCGTTGAGAAAATCATCAGGATACACGGCAATGACAAAATTTGGAATGAAAAAGAGAGAGAAGATATCATTGAAAGAGCGGTAGAAATCCACTTGCAAAAACGAAGGAGAAAGCAAATGGATAACGAAAATCCGTCGAAAAGAAAACGCCTTTCATCGATGCAAGAAACTGAGGTGCAAATAATTGATTACAGTGAAAGTGACGGTGACAGCAGTGAAGAGGAAGACAACAGAGAAGAAGCAGAGGTTGAAAATATTGAAAGCATGGATGTATAGATAGTTGGTTATACTTTATATGGTGATGAATAAAAAAGATATTATTGTTAAAATTCGATTTCATCTTTTCTTTTATTTGAGAATCCATTCCTGTGTGACTGTAGTCCTGAAATAGAATGGTGTGCAAATATCTGTGTGTGTGGTCCTGTAAATAGCACTCATTCAAAAGCGTTTAACATGAAACTATTCCATTGCTCTTGTAAACACGCGCGACAACGAAGGCTGCTTGACTGATGACCATAAAGAAAGAACACCCCAATTTATGTCTCTAACAAGTTTCAAGGGTATCTAATGGTATTAGAATTGAAATTTATTTTTCACTGCATCAGAGTTTTGCATCAAAAAGTCACGTACTTAAAAGAGGTTACGTACGTTACGCGATCGCGTAGGCTGCCAAAATCGCCGACGCTAAACGCCGCATAAGGGTGAATTTCTTCAGTGAGAGGCCTGAACACATTCACTGCAATCATAATATTGTCGAAATTCCTACCTAGAGCTCTTGCGTTCCCTGGATTTTCTTGATCGAGAACGAGATCTTGATCGAGACGGAGACCTATAAAAAAATCGTATAGGTCATTGAAGTGAACTTAAATATAGAGCAGTGACTCAGTGACTCTGTCAAAGTTATCATCCTTAGGGTTCGCATACTGTAGTATAACAATTTTCTGAAAGCATCTCCTTACTTTCTATCTTTGGATCTTGAACGTGACCTGTCATCTCTTGAATGAGATCTGTTTTCTCTGGAGTTGGAACGTTTGTCTTTTGATTGTGATCTTTTTTCTCTGGAGACAGATCTCTTTTCTCTGGAACCAGAACGTCGTTCTTTCGATCGCGAACTTCTTCTTCTATCTCTGGATCTACTACGTGATCTATCTCTTCTGGATCTGAAAAAGGAAAGATATATTATAGCAAACAAGAAAATGAAATAACTGAAATATTTCCAAAGCAACAAGATGACAAATTCATTTTTTAGTACAGTATCAGTGTTTTTTTAACGGATCATGCTTAGTATTACTTCTACTGAGAAAGATATCAAAGAAACTCCTTGGAGTATATATTACCCAATGTAAATTGTTACATAAAGGTTAACAGTAGTACGAAATGATCTTCTACTTACCTTTCTTTAGAACGACTTCTTGATCTTCTTCGTTTTCTGTCAGCTGATTTTGAACGTGATCTGATCAGACAAAATTAAAAAAGTAAAAACATATAAACATCTAGTTGGCAAAAATCAAGAAAAATCATTTCAATTATATTCCATAATATATTCACAAAAATAAAAAAATACAACGAAAATATAAACAAGCAGAACACTTAGAGTTAACCCTTTACAAACCTGATGATGAAATGAACGTATGACAAAACATCACAGAATTGAGCAGAGCTAATTTCATGCACATATAATCCAGTATAATTTTGAATCTTGTAAAAATTCAGGAGGATTACAGATGTGTGTTAATTTTGAAATAGCACACAGTGTACTGGCGTACAATGTACATACTGGCGGCAAGAAGCAGAATGTGGTCGCGAGAAGCATATTGTGGACTCATTCGGTAGGGAGGATGTGTATTAGATTTTTAGAAGCCGAAGAAGTTGTGTTAATCGCAGGACTGTTGCCGATGCTGATGCAGAGATGTAGTGATGCAATGAAGCTTTTGGAATAATGTAACACTGCTGTTGCACACTTTAAAATAATAATAAAAAAAACATTTCAAAATCCTATTCACAATAATGTAAATTTTGAATTTACTAGTAAACTACCAGCTAAACTGACAATTCATTGAGCAATAACATATAGATTTTCAAGAAAATCAAAATTGTGTAGCAATCTACATATCATAGTACAATAACTTTGTTTGGTGCAAAAATAACTATATTCATCACATCATCAGCAGATGTTTCATGCTGCCATAAGGGAGAGTAGCTGAATGAAATACTTGGCAGAATTTGTCCTGTTTATGTTTATGGGAAAGCCTTACATCTATAGAAACATCCTGTCAATAAAATTAAACTTATACCTGGAGCGTCGTCGACTACTTCCATAACGCCCATTCCGGCATTCTCTGGTTGAGTGACCAAATCTGCCACAATTGTAACATTTATCCCCTCTACCTCTAGAACCCCCACGACCTCTTACTGGTCCACGGGCAAACTCAACACGTATTCTTGTTCCACAAACTCTTTTGCCATCCATTTCACGTACTGCATCTTCAGCATCACGAGGGTCTTCATATACGATAAAACCAAAACCAGGAGGATTCCGTGCAACCCATACATCTCTTAAATGACCGAAATACTCAAACTCTCTCTCAAGTTCTGAGCGTGAAGCATCTTCGGTTAAACCTCCAACAAATATCCGAGACGACATGTTTATATTTTTCTAATTATATATATCGTAATTTACTGTAAAAAAACGAAGAACATCACATATTCCAGATCTATCTGCAGTTCAAAACTAAAAAATAGGCAGATTAACATTCTACCATTAGCATATAGAGATTAAATTTCAACACATACATATACAGTCAATAAGAATTACTAACAAATCACCTTCCAAAGTTCACTCCATCGTGACAAGAAACAAAGTGAAAAGCGGCTGCAGGTTCACACAAAGACGGGGGACTGGGAATGAACGAAAGCAAAGTCAAACTTGTTTAATTTTGATAGATAGATTTGTATGAAATAAGGAGGAAAATCGAAGATTGAATCATGAAAAAGGAAACCAAAGCTTCTTCGCTGGTACATTGTAAAAAATCCTAAAACTACAAAACAGCTTATTATGATTTCTACTTTTATATTCATTTGCTTTCTACAGTGGTAGCAATTTCGATTCCGTTTATTTCCACTTTAAGTACACATAAACAAAATGGCACACCTTACTACGGACCAGAGTTCTCAACTTAGGTAAACTCAATTTTACACATTACATTTACATTCTATCATCACAAGTGGTAATGTAACCTGTATATGCTGTTTAGAGAAAGTCGATTAGGCAAAGCCGTTTGTATTCAATCTGTATTTTTCTAAGAGTGTGTGCCTGTGGTGCTCTGTGCTCTCCTTTCCTTTCTTCTCCTTTTCCTTTCTTTCTCTTTCTTTCCTTTACCGCTGGGCCGCTTACCGCTAATTTTGAGTTTGATAGTTTATTTCCTTCATTCAAAAAGAATAAATCAAACAAAGCTTCTTGTTGATGAAAGAATATGCATTCAGGCATCGTTATGGAAAGTTTCAAAGTGAATTAACCAAATACTTACTGATCTTAGCGATCATTATTGTGAAGAAGCAGGTGTCCTTTCTTCGCTATACCAACAAAAATTGTCCTTGTTAACACTGATTTCAGCTTGATTATTCAAGCAGTAAAATTTTCCACACAGACATTCAATTACCCCCAAACCTGGCAACTTTTAAATATTTTCACAAAAATTTTTTCACGGATTTACTGCTACTTTGTCTTTCGTTTCTGGAAAAGTGAACCTGAAGGGTGCTCTTGACTTTTTGTGTTATTTTCGTATTCAGATTGAATAACTTTGTTTCAGATCCCCTAATAAGTAGCAGTGACATAACTGAGGGGTTGGATTCAGTGCGATCGCATCGCCCTCAGATTTAGTTGCCCTTTTGGATTGGCTCATAATTATTCTAATTGTTAGATATCCGTAAGATATACCACCAAACACTACTAGAACACTAAGTTTAAGTTAAGGGTAGTGTTATTACAAAATATATTTGTTCTGGTGATGAAGCATATAATTACCATGCATTCGTTTGAATTATTCATTCCGAATGCTTCCTGAAAATTAATTATTGTAATATTTGGCATTGTTAGGTTAAAGATTTTAAGAATTGGTTTGTCGATACCACCCCCAAAAATAAAAAAAATTCACCATGTTAAATTTACCCTAGAGCTATGTTTCTTTGGATTGCTATGCTAGATCCTCATCATTCAATCGGATGTATTCAAATAAGAGAGTTAAACAATATTATCGAGGCAATTCTTTATGATAAATCACGATTATTTTAGTGAGGTTCTAACTGAAAATGTTATAATAATGGGCGATCAAAATCATTAATTAGAAAAATTTAGTGATGACTGTGCCAAGAAAATTTCATAGCATAGCTCTCTTTGCATGCTCATAATAATGCAATTCCCAACGTGTGTCTAGATTTTTTTGCGATCAAAAGTTGACTTTGGCACTATCATTTTCTAAAAAAAACTTTACTCATAAAAATATGGCTGCCTTCAATTTGTATACAGTAAGGGCATGCATTTTTGTAAGCCTATGGTTGTCTTATATCAGCAGAAGCAAAGGAGGAAAGCACTTAAATTTAGAGAAAAAGGATTTAACTGTTGTAATGAACACTAAATTCCATAAAATTTTGTTATTTGCATCACTTTTGATGAATGTGAAATTAGTTAGCGGTAAGAATAACAAGTGAACGAAAAGAGGAATGTTTGCAAATACAGAATTTGTTATCAATCTTATTCTCCTTGTTTGTTCTTGTTGATTTGAAATCTAAAATGACTTATTGTAGTGGTAAACCAATTTAACTGTGTTTTCATGTTTCCATTGACACATTTTGCAACATTATAATTAAAGTTAGTGGTAAGGGGAACATGTACTCTACATCAGATAAGAGTTGATGCAGAATGATGAAACTATTTCAAAAGAAATCTTTACTCTCAAGCTTTGAAAAGTCTGGGTAGGAAGATTATTATAATTTCGGAAAAAAGTTCCACCCAAGACAAGGTTATTCGAACCACCCTGTTTATTTAAATAAACTTTTCAACCCACCCCAGTGTAAAGTGTTTGTGTTTGTAATTAGGAAGATCGTTCATAATGAGGAACATTGACTGTAAATGAATAATTTTTCTTGTCAACTAATAAAAATTTGCTAGTTTCTATTAGATTAGGGTAGGACATTCAGGGTTTTAGGGGAAATTTGCCACTCTCAAAAAAGAAATCAGTCTTTTTCTCAATTATTTGAAACAGAATTCCTGCAATCCAATTGGTTTATCTTAATCACAAATGATTGGCATAATCCCCTTGCATGCCAAAATCTCTTTAAGTTGACAGTAAGGATTTTTTTTTCATGT
This sequence comes from Turritopsis dohrnii, assembly GCA_027922465.2. Lineage (NCBI taxonomy): Eukaryota > Metazoa > Cnidaria > Hydrozoa > Anthoathecata > Oceaniidae > Turritopsis > Turritopsis dohrnii. Next base: position 79,015 of record BQMF02000384.1, on the reverse strand, counting down.
AAAAGTAGAATAACACTAAATAACACTGTGATTTCTTCAATATGTGTTACATACGTACAATTTGATAATTGTGTCATTATACAAGTTTGTTGATAGGATTACTTGCCATCATCGCAACAGAAATGTATTATTAAGGAATTCACAAATTCGCAATTTCATTAACACATTGTTAATGTATGGACTTTAGTCTGTGTTGTAGCTGCATGTTTGTCTTCATGTCTATCTTCTACCAGATATCTAACTGGATCATCTATACAGAATCCCTTCGAAAGTATTGTAATTTTCTTGTGTTTCTTTAGATGGGTGATAATATATCCCTCATACATAAACAGTCGTAAAACACAAGTAGAAGGTAGGAAGATACCTAAAGATAAGGTAAAAACATTATTATGTTTTTCACCATCTGTTTTTCAGCAGACCCATGGCAATATAACTGTTTATGGTCCCCTAAGTAAAGTCATTTAGTGTAATTGTTAAACCTACATTTCTAACGTTTCCTTATAATATATTTTAAAAGCTACGTAAAGCAATTTATTTGTGTTCAAAGATACCTTATGATAATAAAGCCCAAAATTAAGATAGTCACAAGATAGTGACTACACACATTATCAAGATACAATCATGAGTTTTAGTTGCTATGAAATGTTTTAATCTTTTAACTCAAGCACCCACTCAAGTCCCATTGTTTGTAATGAGGAGTTCCACATTTCCATTTCCACTAAAATTACTTTATTCATTGAAGTAGCCAATATGTCTCAAAGTTGCTATCATAAAACGTCTTTTAAATGCACAAATAAAAGTATGATGTAACACACAACCAGTTATAATGTATAATGAGACCTTCATGGAACAAATCTGTTTGGTATTGTTGTTGAACAGGAACTGGGGGGATTAGGTTACGTTGTGTTACGTAGTGTTACGTTGTGTTACGTAGTCTACCAGAGGCTAATACCGACCGATTTTGACGTCGATAACTGCTTTTGGGCGTAAAAAAATTGGCACTTGCAAATAATGCAAAAAATAAAAATAGCAAAGAATAGCATAACAAAACTGTAGAAACTTATCAATATTTTTTTTCACAAAATCCACAACCTATGATACAACAAAATCCACAACTTACCAAATAATGCAGAGATTAGCCTATTTTGACATTTTAAACAGCTCTAAACGTTGTTAGACCTCCCTGTTGAAAACAGAACTTCCGAGGCCTTACTATTATTATGCTTAGTTGAACTGTATTGTCTCCAAGAAAATATCCAAGAAGTAACCCTTAAAAGAAGCCTGGTTCGAACATCATATTTTTTTTTTCTTTGATTTTTCAATTGTATTTTTAGTAATTAAGTTCTCTTAAGTTATGACACAGAACCAATCAATCGATTTTCTTCATTCCTTATGTTTCAAAAACTACATGTGAACTACATGTCTCTTTTGCTATCATGGACGACATGTCTCTTTTGCTATCATGGACGACATGCAAGGTTTTCTGTGTGTTTGAAAAACATAACGAAAGTTTTAAGTGCTTTGACTACCATCTCTTTAGAGTGTGGATAATCCAAAAGTTACTGAGATAAGAGATGTATTAGAATACCATCAGTTCAAATGCCTTATCGAAGAAGTGAGTACATTTTCAATCGACCTCTTATGTTTCATAATTAACTTAATGAGTCGTTTTTGGCCTTATTCCACCTTATCACATAAAAATGTATTTCAAACCGATTTTATAAAAACAACTCGAAATTAAATAAACTTTCGATATCACTTAAGTTTAACAAAATCTTGAGAAGTCTGAGAGTCTCTTTAAAGAAAAGCAATAAATTTAGTTCGTAAAAACCAGTTGTTCATTAAATTGGGGATACAAAGTACCGAGAGTCCACGATGCATAGATTCTACTGTGATTTTTGATTTGCAGGGAAAACAGTATTCACGTGACAGTTTCAAAGATGCTTTTTGTAAAGGCAGAGTGCGAGTCCAGCTTAAATCAAGCGATGGCTTACCAGTAAACGAAAAATATCCAACCAGTAAGATTTCTTATTGTTCTTCTAAACGCCAAATTCTTGAACTATCAAAAATTATATTAACCTCTTCTTACCTTCAGGAAAGTCACTGATGCTGTTACTTGGAGAGATGATACCTAAATTAAAAGGCCGCCAATCGAAGGGCGCATCTGCGGAGAGCGGTGTGCAAACGTTACCGGCTGGCAAGAAGAACAAAAGAAAGAAGTGAAGGTTTCTTTACAAAATAACGCCACTCACCTGGTGGATGGATGAGATTACAATTGTAAATAGCTGACGTGATAAAATGGGGATAAATCACTTTCTACTGGATGCAGGCTGTTCCTGTGAAGCATATATCAACTTTCTACTTCCATCTGTATCATCATGATAGATAAGAAATACATTTGATGTTGCGATGTCCTTTAATGGCCTGTCTCGGTTCTTCTGTATCTTTTGGCCAGAAAGTCTAAATCCCTGATCACATAGAATGCCATTTGGTCATATGTCTGGTCTACCTTTTCCATCTGTTCATTTGTTAAAATTTAATGACCGTTCCAGGAAAAGAAATATCTATATTTTTAAAAATATTTACTAAATCATTCTTGAAAACCCTGGAAAATATGTAGTGGCATAAACATCACTATGAACAAACAAATATTTAAAAAGTTCTACTCATTAAAGTCGGAATCACCAGGTCTGAACCAGGCTTTACTGACGTCTAAAGTCTCAGCAATCACACGCCAATTGACTGGTAACTGCCGATACCATTTCGTTTCTAATTCTAGAACACCAGACCAACCGAGTACGAAATAAGAGCAGTCGACAACTTCCTTTCTTCTTCTCTTTGATTGGTTTGAAAATTATTACTGTACAGCAGAGCAGATGTGTGTTATCTTTATTTGTGTAAAAGAAAAAACAAACTTCCTTACTTGGGATAACAACAAGATTTTCCATTATAATAGTAGGGAGATCTGGAAACGAAGTAACGTGTGAAAAAAACAAAAAGACATATTGATTTCACTAATGAACTAAAAAATAAGAATGTTACTCTTAAATGTTTTTTAGTGAGGATTTTGTATGTTGTCGAGTAAAAGCGAGAAAATGAATTTTTTTATGTTTTTAACAACAGTGAAATGAAGATATCTTGAAAAAATCATAACATAAAATAAAACATGTTTTGAAATGAGCAGATACATGATAGAACTTAAATTAACAAAAGAAAAAAATGATGAAGACAAAGATTTATGTTGTTGAAGTAACCAAACGAGTTTATAAGCAGAGAGTGTCACTATTCTGCCGAGTCTGAATTTTGCCACTAACAATGGAATTCTTTTCTTATTTGGGCACCTAGATGCCAGTAGGCAGCAAGTATTACCAATAGGCAGCCTGATCCCATTGTTATTTGGGCAGCTAGTTGTCGAGTCATTTGGAAGCACTTATATTCGTTTTTTATTAGTTGTTCTTAAATTATCTCAAAAGATCTCTTCAAAATATTCCGTGTGAACTGATCATATAATAAATCTTCATAATTTTGTTTCATTAATCTTCACTTTCATAATTTTGTTTCATTATTCTTCACTTTCAAAAACGTCTTTCTAATATAGTCAAATAGTCAAATTTCATCATCGCGGAGCAAGTTCATAACTGCATTAAAATAATCACGCGATCTATTTTTGTGTGAAGCTTATGTGAAGTACCAACTAATTGCTCATGAAAAATATGTAAAGAAAAATAATGTGAAGAAGAATAGAACCCGACTTCATATCAAACTCAATATCATATCAATATTGACAGCTGGAGTTTTCTCATTGCTATCATAAAAACCAGAAGATAACGACATATGAAAAATATCATATGAAAACAAGAAGGAGTATATGGATGCATGTGAATATCTGTTTAACGTGAACACAACTGACATACATGTCGAATTGGGTTATAATTCTGAAACCAATAACATTTGCCTCGAGCAAAAATTTGTTTTCCGAAAAAATCCGGGATTTAATTATCTTTATATCATGCAGTTGGTTTGGATGGTTGGTTCATATAACATATCTAATATCCAGCATGCATCGGCTCAACGTTGCACAACAGAACACATAGAAGTCCAAATTAGGTGAGAGCATTACCCAGTGGGCAAATTTGTTGAATCACTGCGAAGGAGTGCATTTCTATAGAAATTACTTCAATAAAAATGCTTTTCATCGCAGTGAATTTTGACGATTTTGCCTACTGGGTACAGAAATTTTATTTACAAACATTACGTTGACGGTGTAAATATGATGTATGTAAAATGAACGGCTTTTAGGAGTGGTTTGTATGGATGGTTTTTAATGGTTTATAACCAGCATTACCGCGTCGTTTTAATCACGTCTTTTAAAAAATGTTTTCATAATTATCAGTATATTTCTGTTTTTGAAACTTCATGGCAATTACTATAATCTCTCAGAGAGGACCATTCCAATTAAGGGCGAGGCTTTGCATCGAAGACGCTACAATGCTATGAAACTCAAAAATGGCCATGCACAATGATGGCTACATGTAAAAAAAAGATAGTATTTTTGTCAAATCTTTTTGAGCTAAGAAAATTCCAACATTGGGAGAACGTGTTTGTGAATGTGTTCAACAATTTTGAAACAAGTTTATGTTGATCGTCAAATTAACACCTCTCTTCCCTCTTCAAATATTTTCGGACAACTCTTCTTCTAGATCAATGCAACACCGGTTTTGTGACCACCAAATACCATATCCAATTTATTCCAGCAGTCCGTTGATAACTGTCATAAATCGGTCAAAACTTAGAAAACAGTTTGGGTTGAAAGCGAGGCTGCTGAACACGCACGGTCCTACAGCCAGTTATAAAGGCTCATTTTGTCAGTAAGTGTAAATATCAGAAAAAAAGAATAAGCAACTTCATCCACAAGACTTCTTCTCTACATTGTGTCTTAGTGCATAGACAGTTAACAGGAACCTGTAGTTTGTATATATCCTTTGTATTTGTTGTTCTGTAGAAATACACGCCCATTTCATCCAACAGGCGTTATATTTACGCCAGGCTATCCGTATGGTTATAAAGCCGACACACGATGTACGTTCAAGTTACATGTTGGAGATAAGAAAACGATTACATTGAGTTTTATGGATTTCATGTTAGCGCCCTATGGCGTTATTTGTAATAACATTGACGACAATTTAAGAATTCGAGGTAGGGCGTTCTCGTTGCAGTATCCGCTATTCATTCTTTCATGTATCTTTCCCAATGGATAGTTTACCTTATTCAGTTATCTCCATAATGTGTCCTACAACGATCCTAGAATGCAATGCAGTTGATTCTTGTTTGTTTTCGTTGCGTTAATGTTTTTTATATTGAGAGAATTGCAAATCTACGTGAGAGGGATGTGAAGAAAAAAACGTGCAGAGAACGTGAAAATTGCCCGGACAGTTTTTGCATTTCAATCACATGAGATATTTGTCCCGTCTTTCCCCTGGGGTGGTGAAAATCCGCCCGGGATAGGTTTTATATTATTGTTTATATGAAAACTTTTAAACATTCCATCCTGGCTGGACGAGGTAATTATGATCATATGGAAAAAAACATCTAGCTTAAGCAAGATTTCGGCAAAAATATACGAGCTCTCGGTTGGCCGATTTTCTATATGATCAGAAAAGTAAATCTAGTAAATAGTAAAAGTAAATCTAGAGAGGATTTCCAAAAAAAAAGTAGGATTTCATCATAACATCTCGTCTCGCCCTGCCGGAATATAAGGCTCCATATGATCCGCTCCTTAGAAAGGAACCTCGATATGCACAGTAAACAGCCTCACAACACAAAGAATACATTTCAAAAGAAAAACATATAAATTAAGTATAAGATGAAAATCTTCTCAGCATTCACTAATCGGTTCACGTAAAATCAGTCTTGACGTCTATCCAGGAACTTTCCGTCTGATCGTGTTCATATCAAAAAGAGACAGGTCTACATTTTTTCTTTACACATTTTCAAAGCACTTCTAAATTAACCCGTTACCCGTTATTTTTAAGCTGGAATGTTATGTTTCAGTGTATTTGCAAAGTTCACCCATACAATCGGATCTCTCTACATTTTTAGTTTCAGATAAAATACGCAGATTTGAATACGCCCACGACGTTGATATCCCCATTGTTTGCGGAAAAAGAAGTCCGTTCCAAATACAACTAACATCACCACAATATGTCCTCATCCAGTTCAATTCATACCATTCAACTGTCGCGCACAGAGGTTTTGTGATTGGCTACAAGATTGAAGGTAACAAATTTAGGGTATTGCTCTTAAATCGAATTGTAAATATAATGCTGAATGCGGTGTTACTTTGGAATTTTTTTTTCAGAAAAAAATTCAGTTACTATTAACTGTATTAATTCATTTATATAGATACCGTTGACGATGCAGTATCATCTTTGTCGTTTGTCACGATAATTGTCGGTGCTGTCGTCAGTATTGTCGTATTAATTACGTTTAGCGTAATGGCAACGATATATGTCATTAAAGCTCGAGCAAAAAGCCGACTTTCCTTTCCTCGTACAACGGAAAAGCAACGACCAAAATCAATTCAGCAGATACCAAAACGACAATTCTCGAGATCAGATACAGGATCCCGACAACATTCGACGGTAACTGTAGATATCAGTGGGGGAAACTTGGAATTATGTGCCGAGAATTTACAGCGCTTAAATGCGTTGTTTGGTGCAAAAATGTAATAAGAAAGAAGGGCGGAAGGGCGGAATCCATCACGTTTATTAGGGTGAATCTGTCGTTTGACTAATTACATAATTTAACGATTTGCTTTGTATATTACAGTATTTGCGATATTCAGTGAGTTTTTGCGATATTCAGTGAGTTTTCGGAAAACTGTCTTGAAAAAGTTACACACCCTTTGATTCAATGCCTGTGTAGTCTTGACGTACCAAAGTGCTTGTGTAGTCTTGACGTACCAAAGATAAAAGCTTGTTATTGTGTCAATCTAGCCTAGGTTCTGCTCAATGATAGGCTAGGCTCCATTAAAGTTGTACTTGAGGTCGTGTATCATACTATGTTTCAAAGGCATGCTTCCTAAGTCTTTAATCTCTGGTGGGCAAATTTCCTAAACATCTCTTCGAAGGAGTGCATTTCCATAGAAATATACACACTATTTCAATAAAAATGCTTTCCGTTGCAGTGACTTTTTGACGAATTTGCCTACTTGCTGCAACGCTGTTTATGTTGGCAAGACTATACGACATTTGAAAGTAATGTCGTGTGTACACAAAGAGGTGGTCGTTTGCTTACTATAGCTCAATAACGTCAAACGAGAATAATGCTATCCCAAAAATTTAAAAAAGTCTCAGGAAAGAGAACGACGATCTCAATGAAATTATTAGCGTCAGCTCCGTTGTATTTGATAGAAACAATAACAAGGGAAAACTCTATATGTATATTTTCCTTTAACAAACATTTGTAAATCCTTGTGATCAAGGCTCACGTTTGAGGCCAGCCAACCTCGAACCAACGTCTCTTCACTTTTCGATGATGTACGGCCGATTTCGGACAACGACGACCCTTTTTCTTTTAAATTTATTTGAATGTTGCAAAACATTCAAATAATTGGTGCATAAGGAAAATGTAAGACGCAAATCAGTACGTAAATAACGTAACGTACGTAACTGTTTCTTTTAGTACATCCCGTAATAGCTCTTCTGCCCGCTGACTTGTAACAGGGATATGTTAAGGCATGTTCATATTAACATATCCCTGCTTGCAACCAGTAGTGATTTACTTAATAGTATAAAAGTTGATGTTTGACAGGGATATGATCTAATCTAATTCTTTGAATGTACTTAAAACCATAGATTTTTTAACCTACCGTTTGAGGGGCCTTATACGTGGTCCTACTTTTGCGTCAGAGGTAGATATATTATATCATAACATATCTAAGCAGTTCGAGTGTCCTAGGTTGATTCAGATTCTGACTCAGAACTTGTTTCTTCAAATTCGTCGTCATCATCATCAGCGCTGCTCTCTACCATTTCAAATTCCTTTTCGGTTGCAGGCATTTTATATCCTTCGATGCCTTTGATTTTGATCACGCTTATGCGCGGAGAAATACGGTATCTTATTACATCACAAAAATGTGCGTTGCATAAATGACAAAATAAGTCACTGTAATAGGGGCGCTTAGAAATATTTTTATAAGACTATTATTTTTGTGAAGTTATAAGTACAAAATCTTATTTCGTTGCCATGGAAAATTCAGTTGTTTGTTGTTGTTTGAGAGAATAGGGTGTACTGACTTGAACCTCCAACCTCGTTCCCTGGACTTCACCTCTTTTTGATATATGAACGATGGCGATTTTGAAATCAGAAGGCAAGTTTCATAAGGGCGGATGCTCGCTAAACAAACAAACATCCGTTTCAACTTTCAATGCGGGATAAAATCTGGCGATATAAATTTTTTGCGAATTTGACCCCAAATTCTCGCAAATAGTTTGTTCAAATTTTTTCTTCTTTGAATTTCACTTTTCTTATCGTAGTTCAACCTCGAACCCATCGAAAAGGCAAGAGACCCTGGGCTCGAGGTTGGTCGTAATTTTGATTATTCGAAAACTTACCCGTGCATCAAAATTTTGAAAAAATTAGGTTTTTCATGATTTGATAGTTTTATCTTTGATGCATACATGCAATAAAATGAAAATAGATCAAGTTAAGAAACACAGCAACAAAAACAAGAGTTTGCGTTCATTCATCATCATCATTTATTTCTACAATATTGTTAAGAACGCCAATTCTTTTTTTGTACTGGAAACTGTTCTGCGTTTTGAAAGAAAGCTCTATTGTCCTTTGTAGTACTGGCTGTTTTTCATTCGCAAAATAAGTATCGCAATTTTTTTCAAATGACCATGATTCGCAAAGATACGTATCGCAAAAATTTATCCCGCATTAATTAACACAAATAAGGTAAGAGAAAACTCCATAACAGGATAAATAGCATGAGCTGGTGAAAGAAAATATTGATTTTTATAATGAAGTGTTGACGAAATTATATAACAACAGCTGTGAAACGAGTATTTTTCCAGAAAGTATGAAAGAAGCCCACGTGACTCCTGTATTCAAGAAAGGTGAAAAGACGAAAAAAGAAAATTATAGGCCTATTAGTTTATTGCCAAATTTTTCAAAGGTTTATGAAAGAAAAATGTATAATGATATTTCTGACTTTATGTCTTCCAAGCTGTCTCCACTTCTATCTGGTTTCAGGTCTCAATATAGTACTCAGCATGCTCTACTCTCTATGATCGAAAAATGGCATAGTGCATTAGATAAAGGAGATGTTGTCGGAGGTATATTAATGGACCTTTCAAAAGCTTTCGATTGTATTAATCACGAGCTTCTGTTGGCGAAATTATATGCCTACGGATTTTCTAAACCTGCACTACGTTATGTCCAAAGTTATCTACAGTGCAGGTCTCAGTACGTATGTGTAGGAAATAATTATAGTACAACCAAAGATATTTTGATGGGTGTGCCCCAAGGATCTATACTTGGGCCACTGTTATTTAATATATATATAAACGACCTTTTCATGTTTCTTTCTGATCCTCATGTTTTTATTTGCAACTATGCAGATGATAATACGTTGTATACTTATGGCAAGGATCCTTCTGCCGTTATGAGATGTTTGCATGACAACATGTCCATCGTTTCATCATGGTATAAGGATAATGGACTACAATTGAATCCTTCCAAATGCAAACTTATTGTTCTTAAAGGTTTTAAGAAAAAGTATGACTTTGATTTTTATTTAAATATAGACAACTTTATTTTGAAAGAAGTACAAGAGGTGAAACTTCTAGGCATCATTATTGACAACAAACTCTCTTACAGGAAGCATGTTGATTCACTGTGCAAGAGAGTCAGAGCCAAAATTGGTGCCTTGAAGCGAATTTCACCATATCTTTCAACCTTTCAGCGTAAGGTTGCTGCAAATTCTTTTGTATCTTCTGAACTGTCTTATTGTCCTCTCATTTGGTCTTTTGCTGGGAAGGGGAATCTTCAGAGGCTTCAGAGGATGCAAAATAACATGGAGAAAATTTGTTGTGATAGTCCACATGTATGCATTCATCGAAGAAATTGTGAGGTTCTCCTGAAAGAAGTGTATAAGACTAAAACAGGTCTCAACCCTTCTTATATGGAGAACGTTTTCAATTTCAAGGAGGATATCCCCTACAAAACTAGGCGTCAGTGTGACTTGGTTCGAAAAACTGTTCGAACTACACGTCACGGATTACAGACAGTGTCATATATAGGAGCAAACCTGTGGAATGAACTCCCCACTAGTGTCAGGGAAGCGAAAAATCTTAGTACCTTCTCGTCTTCAATAAGAACCTTGCCCGATCTTAGCTGTAAATGCCGTCTGTGTGCACAAAGATACTATTTTACTTAAAGGAGATAAAATATGAGATTTTTATCATTGTTTTTAATTTTTGACCGTCAATTTTAATTAGCCGAATTGGGCTAGTTGTACTCTCCTTTGAAATGTATTACTGCATTTCATCGGAGAGACGACATTTTTTTAACTTCTTTTTATTTTTGTATATTTCTAATTGACGTTAAATAAATTTTTAATAATAATAATAGCTGAAGGAGATGGAATTAGAATTCCCTTTGAACTAACAGCTCACGAAATTGAATCAAACACGCATAATAACGAAGCATAATTATGCAACTTCATAAAACAGGAGACTGAAACAGTATAAAAAATGGAATAAATTACACAGATAATGTAAAATAAATTATAGATGTTACAGAAGAAGCATACTTTTGAAAACATGAAAAGATAAGAGTACACACAAACGTTCAAACGTGTCCTTTCACACTTTACAAAATTTAACTTCGAAAAGGCTCCGCTGTAAACCAGCCCTTAATGAAAAGCTAAACGAGACCAATACAGTTCAAAGACCATTAGAGCAACAGAGATAAATCCACCAAACTTTAAATTACTTGAAAATTATAACTTTCAATAATTCTTCTTTCCGTATGTTATTTGAAAATCCTTAACGTGTAAACTTTGCCAAAATAATTAACTAAAAGCTAAAAAAATTTCACATACACTTACAAAGAAATCGACTGAACGCCCGAAGTTGTGATCGAAATCAAGATTGTATTTTCAAAATTCAGTCAGACTGATGAAAGAACTACTCCAGTGATGAAGTATTGCAAACCTGGTACAAAATTTAATTGGTTGATTGAGTGTACAAACTTTCGTTTTGATCCTGGATCGGTCACTGGACGTTGTATTTCAAATTTCATTCTAAGCGGGCAGACAGTCGAAAAAGGAGCTCAACGATCGTTCAACGCCGAGCTGGCACGTAAAACCAAAACAAAGAAAATATGTTTACTTCACGTGCAGACTAAAAAAATGGAACACTTTGCTGGACGATTTGCCAAACAAATCCTTAATTTCATCATACAATCTGAGTTCAACAAACTTTTTTACATTTCAAAACGTTCCAAAGAACGAGGCGTGACGTAATTTAATCCTCGCTTACCCAAACGAATTTAAGAAGGTTTTCACCATGAAGATTTGATGAACTGAGATAAATTGTATGGTAATATTCTATATACAATAATCAGTTGGCCGACCCTATCGAAATCGGTTTCGGCGAAGTCCTCCACGATTCCGTGGTAGTATTACCGCTGTTTCGTTTTATAGTCCTATCGTAATCACCTGCATCGAAATAAGTTTCGTTATTACTGGAATAATTTACATAGCTATTGGCATACTCAGTCACTTCTTTGATTGTATTGGTGGGTTGTTTTTCATGAAGTTCTTGTTTTATAACTGTTGTGTCTGTATGTGTAGTTGTTGCAGTCTGTGCATCGACGCTTGGACTCGCTGAACGACTGGAAAACATGCTGTCAGTTTCTTCCATAAACCGACCCATCATGTCCCTAAAACACAACCAATGAAATTAGTTTAAACCAGGACTCGTGGCTGCAGACATCTTGGCCTCTTCTTAAAAAGTAATTTCATTAAAATTACACACACATCTCAAACAAACATTCCTTTTCTTACTCCGCCAAAAGGAACTCATTTGAATATGGAATACTTAGAAAAGATCTTTATGCAAATTACGAATATGGAAGTATAAAAACCAGATGAACCATAATTAAACGTAAGATTCAACACCACGTGAAGAAGATAATTTGGGGACATTTTTTTATTCATGACTTTAGGATCATGAAGTAAAGCTAGAACCCTAGTACATATATATCTCAAAAAGAAAGATTTCCAGACACAAATTATTTTCCTGACTCTTACAGTGACTATTCCAACTATTTCCAACTATTCAGACTTTTGCTTACTGTAAGAAGAGTCAATGAAGTAATCAAACAAGCGACATAAGCAACGTACGCGATGCCAGGCAAGCTGTACTTCCTTCGACCTAATTTTGTTTGCGTAACGAAAGCATCGTGTCGTTCTGTTTTCTTCCACAAGTAATAAAACTGAACAATCTCCCCTATGCTTCGAGTCTGCACTTTATTCTTCTGTATCAGCCGAAAATCTTTTCCAAATACACGCAGACCTGAACGAGAAATTGCAAAAGGATGCATGAAAAGGACATTGCATAATCACCAATGCAATCTTACCCAGTCAACAGAAAAAGTCACTACTACGAAGAGCATTTTTTTGAAATAGTGTCTTAAGTAGTGCGTATGTTTCTATAGAAATACACTCCATCGCAGTGATTTTTCAACAAATTTGCCCACTGGGTGTACTCTGGGTATTTGTATTTATGGCGGTTAAATGACAAGCAGAGAAGTTTCACTTAATGAGAACCAGCCTTAAGGATAAGAAGTCAAAAAAACTAAAACCTCCAGAAACAAATCTTTTTATCGGAAAGGATCTTCATCTCATTTTCAAGTTATCATCAGTCAAGTTACCTCAGACCATCAAAAAGGTATGGTGTGAAATTTCATGAAAAGAACTTATTAATCACTTTCGTCTCATTTATTCTTAAACTTTTTACAAAGATATTACTAAAAAAGAAAAAACGTTTTCAACGATCTCCATCTTTGATCATTACACTTGCTTACCTTGTTCAAAATTCTGACACTCCTCCTCAGACCACAAGCTTACTTCTGGAGGTTGTTTATCTTGCTCCTGACGTTTTGCTAAGGCCTTTTCTACGTCCTTCATCTGTACCAATGTAAAGAGGGCCTAAACAAGGAAACAGAACTTTCATAAACAGCTGTAAACCAAGGGTCTAGGTTTTGCTAGTAGAAATTTCTTGAGCTTTTTAAATTTTGCCACTTTGCACAGTAAGTTATTTGTAGAAAGGAAAGAGCAATAAAATTTTCCAAACCTGTTCATCATCTCGATCGGCTGACTGAGTGTTACCATCTGTTAATTTATACACGATACTCAAATATCTTTTCACTGTGTGAAGAAATATAAACGATGATTGAAGGAGCTGTAACTACTAGCATCTTCGTAACGCCCTCATATAACGACCTCATATAGAGGTGCATTTAGGACACATTTATAGACTGCAACACACCCTCAAAATATGACAAACATTTATATGATATGAATATGAAATAAAAATTTGAAGAATTTGCTAGGTTCTAAAATAAACTATCGATGAACAGTAGTTTTAAAAGCTTTTGCTGATCGTAAATATAAATTTAATAAAAAATAAACATGTCTTTTTATTTTGTATATCATGATAGCCTCTTTTTACTGTTGTTATGTCACATAAATGATTTGATTTTGTTTGAATAATCCCATAACCATGCATACTGGTATAAGTCATCACCAACTTGCACAATACACTTAAAATGGACAAACTTGAAGTAGAATTATGCTTGATATTTGAGGAAGATCTCATCATTAACAAGACAAATGCGTTGGGTAAGGAAGGAACCTACATTGACTAGGTGTTACCAAATCTGGCTTCCACAGCAGCTTGTCATCCATGTCATATGCTAAACAAAAACAAAAGATTGAAAACAGAATGAATGAGAACTTAAAAACGGTCAAACTGCGTAAAGCCTGATCCACATTAACCTACAATGAAACACAGCAAACTTAGCTGCATAGAAGGTAGTGTCTGATCTTAGCAGTGGCCTGATTGTCTGAGACAGTCAAAAATTGGTTCGGGCCACCAAAATTTTTGAAAACCAGTGTTGTGGTGGCCCGACTGGACAGGCAAAAAAAAGTATATAAATTGTAAATGTAATTTAAGAATTTCCATTACAAAGAGATTTGAGATTTATAATGTTTGTCTTTGCAATTTCAGCTCTTTTTTCTATTTTGTAAGCATTTCTAAGTGTGTCCAAATGAAATTGTAGAGTGTTATTGAATATCGGGCCATTAATATTTCCTTCGAGCCACCAAAAATTCTAAAACCAATAATGTCAATGGCCCAGCATCTGATTGGCTCACACAGCCAAGAAGTGTTTACTGAACTTGTCTTGGCTATTCATAAACTGCATTGCGAAACTTTAGATGCGAGAAAAAGGTTATAAATTTACGACTTAATTCACACTCAAAAATTTGAAAAATTTGAAAAAGAGCAAACAATTACCAATGATGTTTGATGTTCTGACATGTATGAAAAAAAAACAGAGAAAAAAAAAACATAGAACTTACTTCTTTCATCATGTTTGTAATGGTTTAGCCCTTCCTCCACAAATGCTTGGTAGTCTTCACCCTGTTGTATTTCCTGTGAAAAAGGACAGTGGATCAACAAATTATCTCAAACACTTGAAAACAATATATTAAGATCCATTTTGCATGAACTGATTTGAATGAATCTGATGAAAACTAAACTCTCGCATAGATACCAAAACTGTGAAACTACGAAGATTTTTTTGTTTTGTCCCTGACATGATAAAGTGAATTCCAGCTAACCGCATTTTGTCAACACCCAGTTTCTCACAAACCCTCAAAACAAATATCACCATAACAACATAAAATCAAACTGCATTTCTTATTAACAATTATTTGCATTCTGAATAACTTGTTCCATCGTAACTTTTTTCTGGTCTAGCAATACACACTGTTTTGCATTCTAATAACTTCTGAAAAATTTCCTGGTTGAAGCATTGACAATATACTAGATATCTGATCTACCAGGGATTGACTTTCTCCTATCTCAAATCCTCAAAACCCTTTCTTGAGCAACTAATCAAATTCAAATGACTGTGGACGAGTATCTAACAATCTTATTTGTCAACAAGAGAAGTCTTCCTTTGAGTTCAACTTTTAGATCAGACATTCTAATTACTTCATATCACTTCTTCAACAATCAATCTGTCCAGATCTTTTTCACCTCTCAATCAAGACCTCCATCTTAATATACCTCCTGAAGTCTCATTTTTATGTAACAAAAATGAGTGTGAAAAAAATAACACATTTTACATTTTTTAATCTAAACATTTTCTACATTGTCATTTTCACTTTCTGATGGACACTTTTTACAACAGCATAATAGAACTTTTGCTCCAATGAAACTGTATAGACATCTTGAATTTTTGCAGATTCTCATTCAAGTCTCCAATAATCTCATTGTATCATGTCTCATTGTATCATGTCTGTCAACTAGAACATACTAAAGACTGAGACAAGTGGAATCCTCTGATGAACTGCTAAGTTTACTGTAAGATGTAATTAACTTAGGCAACCTTATCAATAAGCTTTTTAACTGAGAGTCACTTGAAAGGTGATTCATATACATATTGAAAAAGATGTGTGGTTGCATTGCTCAGGGTTATAATGGAAAGCTCTAATCAATAGAAACCTTTTTCCAGTCGTCCGCAGGTGCTGCAGGTTGATAGTCTTCATCCGATGAAAAATCTTCGTCAAAATATTGTGAATTTAATGCAGCTACTAAAGGAGAAATCATTGAGGAATGCAAACAGAGACCTAGAAATATCTCCAGTTTAGTCAAGAACCAGTGGCTCACATTGAAATATACTTGGATAGATTCAAGTAAAGAATCAAACAAAAGAATGATGTCCTTACACCCTCTAGTTACTCTTTGATTAAAAAATGGATCGAAAGCATCCCCATTTTCATTTGCCGCATCTGATGACAAATGAGTTGTGTCAACGTCGCCTTTGTCCCTGTTCAGTTTTTTGTTATCTCCAGAGCCTGTCTCAGTCTCATTAGTGTCTGCTGTATCACCACCTGCACCATAGTACATTTTTAATAGATCTTCTAATGGCATCTCTCCCTCCTAATTTTAAAGAAGCTTCATTTTACTCCTTGTGGTAAAGCTTTACCAAGTGTTTTTTTCTTGTATTACATAATATTAATCCATTATGGTAAAATCAAAGTAGATTCATGATGCTTGTAAACATGTGATCTAGAACCGTCTGTTTATGTTCAAAATAGGTGTAAGCTGATCTGCTGTTATTTGGCTTAAAGGAGAATTAAGGGGTAGCATACAACTTTGGGTCAAAAGGTTCCTTTTCCCAATATATTTCCGTAAATAAAATTCCAAAAATCCCAAGCTTTTACGAAATTAAAAATTTTCTGTAATCACGATAGAATTTGTGACGTCACTAATGCAAATCAATTATGAATCATTTCTGAAGTGAAGTTTTATGAACAGTGATAGAATTGTCTTACAGAATTTTCTATTTTTGATGAAAAGCTAAAAGATCACAACTGCATAACAGATGCATTATTGACAGATGATGACGTGCAATCAAATTTTTTTCTCTTAAGACCAACAACCTTTATACTGTATGATAATCAAGCCAATTTTGCAATGCATGATATGCAAAAATGAGATTTTCACGAAGAACGAATTTAAGCAATAAAACAAAACAGTGTCGACAAAAGGCCTGTCTCTGTTTAGCTCCCAAATTGAACTTTCTTGATGGCTTTGATGATTTCTTGCGTGTTCAAATTCTTGTGATGGTTGAATTATGGGATTATTTGGTTTGCTTATTTTCCCTGAAATGCCAATTTCTCTCACTAAGATGTAAATAATTGTATTTACCATATTATATTTATCCTGAAAATTCTTTAATTCACATGACATCACTTCTGCCAAACTTGAAACCTAAATATCTTATGAACGAATCCAAATGAGTTCAAAGTTTCCAATTTTTTATGCTTCCGCGAAAATGTACAAAAAATCTTTAGGAAACTCTACACCTTAATTCTCCTTTAAAACTTTATTATATTACTTGGCTTCTCCAGTAAAATTCAAATCTCGAATCTTAAATACAACCTCACACGCCCTAATTGAATTTCAATTGCAGTTGAAACAGTTCTTCCAAGAAAACTTAGTGAGAAAACAGAATGCATAATTTAACTCAGCGAGACTATCCGATATATGTATATAAATACTAGTCAGCAAACCACAACGTTTTTATAATACATTTTCCCTAAAATTTGTTTTAACCTTTTGTAAGTCTGCTAACTCATCTTCATCTTCAACATCGTCCATTTCTTCTTCTTCATCCAATGTATTTTCATAATCCTCCCCGTCAACCATCATCTCAGCAGTGACGGTGAATTCATGATCATTACTGTCTGTAACAACAAAATTAAACAGAATAATCTATCAACATTTTGATTAACAGAAAACTCACTAATACTAATGCTGGAAAATCTTGAAGACATCACTGAATTGTTTTTCCAAGATCTTGTAAAGTTCAATATAATGTTCAAAATATACTTATGAGTGTCATATCATTTTTAAGACCAACTTTTTGTAAGAGTCAGACACCAGTGATAGTGACCACCTCAAAATGATCTTATTTTGAGATATTTTGTTGCTTATGTTGCGATTAGTAACTGTGTCAAATATTTTGCTCTAAATTTGTCTTGGCTCTGAGTTATGGCCTCATGAAGTTAGAACCACAGGACCAGTAAATCGTGGAAAGCAAATTTGGGCAGTTTTCGAAGGACATTATTTTTAAAAAGAAACACACACAAAGTTTTTATAATGAACATTACTTCAAAACCAAGTGGGGAAGAATATATGAGAAAATCAGTTTATTTATAATGACGTTACTAAATATCATGCCTTCAAATCCTCCTTCTGTGTGGTGCTAACTTTTAGATCTGTTATCTGGTGACACCATTATATTCATATATTCTTTATATGTTGTTAGAACCATGCCCCTGGACAATACATTTTCGCAATAAAATTCATGTGCACTTCACCAATGGCTTGGCAATATGGCGGCAAAATTTGAAAAAAAAGATTTTGTGTTGCAAATTAAGTGCAATTACGAGTTACACCATAGTTCACATTAGCCTATCGCAAAAATGTCTTTGCCCTAGACTGGTTGAAGTATTTCAAGCAAAAAAATCATGTGCAAATCGTACAGCTATACTCCTGCCTTTAATTAGTAGCAGGAACTCAGTCTTTAGAAACATCAATACAGTTAAAAAGGAAGAGGGTAAATTGTGTTCATTTAGACATTATATCCTTCATAATGAACTTACCAGAAGAATAGGCAGGTGAAGGTACATTCTCCTACAAAGAAATCAATAAAAAAAAAGATTATATTCCTTAGTATTTACAAATAGCTCCAAACACAAAATCTTCAGATATGAAGCAGATCAAATGAACAAGAAAGAATGGAAGCACGCACGTTGTGCAAACATATTTTTTGGAATTTATGGTTGCATGGTAACAAGGTTGCATGAATCCAGAATGATCAAAATGTTACCCAGGGGTTGACAAATCGTGTACGTGCATACGTGACGTACAAATATTAGGACTTTTTCGATGTCAACGTACGATGGAAAAACATTACTTGTTCGTGCTTGAACGTCAACTAGCGATAATTTTGTACGTGAATTTTATAAAATATTAGGCCGCGTACATTATTTTTTACTTGTTTTGTACGGGAATAAAATGAATAGCATTTTCTTTCAGTACACTGGAAGTCATTACATTACTTCTAACAAAATTCAATACATTCACTGAACAAAGTAGATGTTAATGTATTGCAAGGAAAATGGTTTGCTCTTCGTAGTTACAAAAAAATGACAAAATACATATAATACTTTAAATTTACGGTCAAGTTTTTCTTATTTGCGTGTAAAATCACGTAGAGGCAAGAGACACTTTTTCACGATTATTATAAAAGCTTGTGACGTCAGTTTTTTATCATGTCACGTGGGAATCATTGCATTGCACCCCAAAATCAAACGCAATAATTATGGGGAAATATCTCAAGAACCAATAAGAATAACTGACGTTTTTTGGGGTCCGTGACACCGGAGAGAGAATGAAGAAAAATTTGGTACTGCAGCTATGACGTCATCAAAATCTTTCATCAACAATATCTCAGTAACGGTTGGTCAGTATCTAATCTAGAATGGCAGGGCAGCGTCCGGCGTAAGGGCACATTATGAACATCCAAAGGGCAACCTGAGCCTTATTTCGGTGGGTTAAACCTGTGACCCCCTATACAAGAGTGATTTTGAGTGAAGTTCTTAAAGTGAAATAATTTTTTTTAAAAAACGTGGAGGGCAGTGTCTTTGGCACGATCAGAACCTGTTGGTCGCAGTGAAACGATGCCATACATTTTTTGATCAGTTTTTCATGCTCTATAATATGGGTACACTTTCCAGTTGCTATTTCATGATTTCATTTTTCGTCACCTATTTTCAACATGGGATTTCGGCACATCCTTTTGAAATTAAAACCCTTAAAAACGATCAAACCAAGTCACAATAAATACTAAAATATTAGATAAAGCTGATAATATAATGTGTTCAAACGCAATAAAGTCAGCGTGAAGCATAAATAAGCGTGTAGAAAATAAGTAATTTGAAAATAATGATAAACGTCATCCTCAAGGGATTGCAATAGCAATCCTGTCGAACAACTTAAAATAGTATTATAGCAGACAGTTTCTACTTGTATTAACTTTTGAAATAACTATATATTGAATCTTTTATCTGTAACTGAATGAGAACCAGGTAACCAGAGAAGCAAGCATTGAATATCATTTAGCAAAATGTTTTGTTTACATTTTCTTTTCCGACTTTTTTCTTTGATACTAATCAATTGCGTATGATGATTTTACAATACTCTTCTCTACATAATGAGCACCTGCGTATGTTTGTATTTATGTCCGTGGACAATTATCCATAGTGGATATTCGCCTTTAAACGCGCAGCATAATTATAAATCACGTTCGTCTCAAGGGTACAGTCAACTAGTTTAAGTGTTTCATTTTTGTTAAGTTTAGTTGTAACAAGTTTTAGATTTATAGTTTAATTCACACTGCAGTATGGACTTTTACTGATATGGTTTGTATTTTGCGGATATGTTTTTTTTATGTCTGAAGTTTGGAAGGATGTCCGAAGTAAGGGGTCAGTGAAAGATTCCATACCGTAAAACCAGATCTGAGAGTATGTTTATCTAACAATTCAAACTTCTCGGTGAAAAGTCTCTTAAAAGTGTTTGGAAGAACGAGTCATCACGTGACCAAATACTCGTCATCCCAAACAAATGTAACAAGGTTTTAACCATAAAGATTTGATGGTCTGAAATTGTTAGATAAACTTACTCTTAGATCTGGTTTTACGATATGGAATCTTGCACTGGCCGAAGTAAGGACGATAGACGGTACATAACTGTGTTCTCAAGCGAAGAACAAAATAAGAACAATGAAAAGGATGAAAATACCATAAAAATTAGGAACAGACCGCCTCAAGTCGTATTTTACTGGTTCTTTATCACATCATAGAGGAATTATCACGCCAACAATACTAATGTTTATAAACATTATACGTCACTTGGAAATTCACCCTTTGCATTCATGATAATCAGTTTAGGTATCAAAATTTTTATTTTTTATAACTGGTTTTAAAATTGATGTTTAAAATTAAGAATTTAAATTTATTTAAAATTAACACTTCCAATAAATAATCCAGAAAGTGCTCACCATAACAGTTGAAACAAGCTTTATCTGCATAAACTGCAAAATGTTTTTAAGTAGTTAAGTTCCATCTCCCAGAATAATCACACTCAACAAAGATCTAGAGGACATAACGAAACTGTAGCGACGATCTCAAAAAATTTTTAAAACGAAATTAAGCGCGCATAATTATAAAACTAGTTTCATTTCATGTGTCTCGTATAAAGAGATATAACAGATCACGTGTACTATAAAATACAATAACAGATCATTTATCACGTGGTATAACATCAAAATATTTAATACGCATATTCGGCAATTAAAAAATACTAACAAAATAGCTGGTTACAAAATGCGTCGTTCGAATCTCAAATGAATTAGAAACTAGGAACGTAGCCAATCAATGTCCAACAAGTTTGAATAAAAAATTACGTACCGGATTTTTCATGTTATCCATATCTAACAATCAGTGCTTTAAATGTAAAAAAAAACGATCCAAAAAATATTATATTTTCTTTTCGTCAAAAACTTCTCTCCGGCGGGAAGCTTCAATTTTTATCAGAAAAGTGCGCATGCGCATTTAAAATAGTTCTTCGTAACTACATACAGGAACACACGGGTTCGGAGACAATTTTT
Organism: Turritopsis dohrnii; assembly: GCA_027922465.2. Taxonomy (NCBI): domain Eukaryota; kingdom Metazoa; phylum Cnidaria; class Hydrozoa; order Anthoathecata; family Oceaniidae; genus Turritopsis; species Turritopsis dohrnii. The sequence continues at coordinate 57,472 of BQMF02000384.1, read as the reverse complement.
TATCAGTAGATATACTGGTTTGATAAAATCTTGTACATAACATATTTTATATATACAAAAAACAAGATCGAAACAAAACAACTACCTAAACAACATCATCGGAAAATACGCAAAAAGCGACATGAACATTATTAACGGCGAAAAATTGATAGAGTTCTGCACACTTCATAACCTTAAAATCACTAACACTTTCTTTAAACACAAACCTATTCACATCACAACATGGCAATCACCAGCAAAATATATCGACAAGATCGACTCCAAAACAAACGAGCCAAGGAAAAATCCATACCGCAATCAAATAGATTATATCCTGGTAAGAAACAACACCAACACCTACACACTTGACTCCAAAGCAATCACCTCAATAATCACAAAATCCGACCATAAACCCGTCATCTCAAAACTCACGATCAAATGGAAATACCAACCCATACCTAAAAACAAAAACAAGCGCTACAACCTATCGAACTTTAAAAATATCAACATCAAAAACGCTTTTAAAAGAGAAATCGAAGTAGGATCCTTAACAACCAATCAGGACGACCCCGACTCGGAAAACCAAAGTTCGTGGAACAGAATTGCTACAACTCTAAAACAAGCTGCCACTAACACCGTGGGACATGTTGAAAACCCCAAAGTATATAAAAATGAAGATGTGAAAGAACTGTCCATTCTACAACGAAACATTAAAAACCGCATCGAATCTTGTACAGATGAAGAAAGTAGAAATCATTTTAAAGCATTCCGGAACAGAATCCTCACTGAAATCCACATAATCGTAAAAGCAGAGGAAAACGAAAAGATAAATCAAGCAATGAGAGAACTTGAAAACAAGCAAAACCAAAACACGAAAATGTACGAAGCTGTAAAAAAGATCAAACGCTTAAAACCACCTCAAAAATTACTGATAAAAGGAAAGGATGGTCTAACTGCCCAACCAACAGAGCAAGCAGAAATAATCGCGGAATATTTCAAAAACATATTCGTCAAGCATAAACCACCTATAGAAAATATACCACCAACAAAAATGAAGATGCCTTTTAATGCCGATGAGATCAGAAGCGCAATGAAAAAGATGAAATCAAATAAAAGTCCCGGCTGTGACGAAATTCCAGTTGAGCTAATAAAATACGCTCCCGAAAGCATACACCAACAAATTGCCGAAATATACAACAACATCAACCTCGAACCCAGGGTCTCTTGCCTTCTCGATATACGGATAGCGGCAAAGAAGACCCTGGCGAACGCTACCGAATTAACGAATTCTATTAGCTGAAAATATTACAACGACCGCAGCATTTTCGAGCAAAAAGAAGAAATCATCCGAGTTACTGCTGAGGAGGAAGATAAGAATTGGAGTCTAAAAATTTAATTATTCAAAATAACATTATTTTAGCTATCATTTCAATTCAAAAAGCACTGGTATGGTGACATTATGTATTTACACTGAGAAGGCCAACAACAAAAAGTTCTTAAAATAATCAACAAGTGAACAAGATAAATTTTCATGCTCTTTTGACTTAAAAAACAGAACAGTGATGAATTATGGCAGTCTTTTTTAGAAGAACATAGTTTCTAAGAACTTTAATTGTAGGCGCACACACATGTGCTAAAATTTAAGAGCATATTCAGAGATATGAGGATGAGCATCTTCAATCATTTCTGGGAGGAAAACATGAATTTTTTTTATGACACGATTTTTGAATTTTATCAACAATAAAACTACAGAAATCACAAATACATACAAATACATAGTTGAAACGTTATTTGTTAATCACAGATTGACCTATATTTCCATATTTAAATATCATAGAATTATTAAATTTACATAGCTAATTTCCATTCACACTCAGATTCCTTATTAGAATTTAGTGGCTTCAGTTGATGAATATAAATCACAACGTTTCTGAAGCAAAATTGTTCAATATGTGGGTCTTAACAAAACATTGCAATCCAGAAATGGGATCAAAAACTAAAACAAGCATGTGCACATACAAAGAATGAAAATGTAATCTAATTTTTACTTTACGGTATATCACAATTTGTAGGATTTTCATTGACTTAAGAATTCTAAATCTTAAGCTGTATATATATCATTTAGCAAAATACATAAAAGGATAAAGGTAAACTTTACACTTAACAACAATACAGCGTTTACTCAAAACTAAACCATCTGTCATAATGGATTAAAGATCCCATGTAATGATTTAAAACTATTATACGTCACATAGCTTGGTTATAAAAATCCTGCAAATTGTCAGAGAGAGAAGAATGGACTGACAAGAACGACTGAGACGATTTAAGGGAAGATAACAATCTAAAAAGCAATTTCCCTGAAATTTGAAATATCAGTATTCATACAGAATACCATCCTGTTTTAGATCACATAGTAACCTTGAAACTAACAAATTTCACTCATGTTCAAATCTGGTTCAAATCCTGACAGGATCCTACACAAGATCCTACAAGAATTCATAATAAAAATACTTCTTTTTCAGCATACATAATAAGGGTAGTTAACACATACAACAAACATCATTTTTAAGTATACTAATATGACACTTGGCACTTGAGAAAGACTTCATAGGTTAAAGAAGTGTGAAAATTTTATAGACGAGTTTCCAATGTTAATTACACTTTTATGCCTTGTACATACTAAAAATCAAATACAATGTATGAAAATAGATAGGAAGTGCTAATGTGTATTGAAACGTTCTAATGTCGATTGTCTTTAAGGGGACTCCAGAGAACCAAATAAAGTGAGAACATTTTGAAGTGTATAAAGAGACTTTTATTTCCTGCGAGGCTGCGTGCACATACTCACAGGAAAATGACTTGATTAATGATTATTCTATGTTGCAATATACCGTAATTATCGAGTAAAGAACACTGGTGTTTATAAACATTACGTCACTAAGAAACTCATCTATAAGTTGTGTTTTTCTGTCTTCATTTGTGACAAACGTATACTTGATAATACTTAGGTCACTTACATGAAGAAGTTATAGAGCTTTTTCGAAATAGACATACATCTACTGACCAGTGAACTTAGCAAATTCTGATATAAATAACAATGTTGAATCATTTAATAATTTGAATAAGTTCTTCATCCGAAACATTTATTATGAGAATCTTCTCTCACCACTGCACTGTTGTATTGTTGTTTATGTATTATCTTCATAGTTTGTTTTTACTTTTTGTGTGCTTTTATTGGCTATTTATATTTTCTTTTGTGGAAGATTGAACCTCAATACACTCAAGTTTTACTTTTCTGCTTCTGTTGTCTCCAAAATAAACCACAGCTCGTTACAAAGATAAAATCAACACAACACCACACGAATTTTGCAATCTCCCTTTTATCATTCAAGGTTTTCGAATGTAATAGCCTTGATAACGAATAAAATCTTTATCAAATCAGAAACACCGTCTTTCCAGAATGCTGTTGAAGTCTTGTAAGCAACTATGTTTTGCAGAAATGAGCTCGAGTGAACTCGACGAACGTATTTACTCTATTATTCCCGCCTCTCTATTATTCCCGCCTCTCTAGTAATCCCGCCTATTTTTCCGAGGTTGAACGTGTAATCCCGCCTCTCTAGTAATCTCGCATGCGGGATTAAGTCGATTTATGGCTTAAATATTGGTATAATAAAAAAACGGGGAAACTTGACGATTTCCGCGAAATGGTTGTGAATAACAAGGCTGATTTGGCAAATCCATTTGATATGATTGAAGAGATGCGAGAGGAAACGGTGGCAGAGGACGACGTTCATGATGATGACGACGATTTAATTGTTGATGTCATCAGACATGATCATTGCTATTGACATTTATACTTGATTTTTTCGCATTTTTTTACTGTGTAAACTCTTAATATTTTGTTTGAAAACTTATCTTTGTAGTTTCGAGGGTATTGAAATTATAATCCCGCCTCTCCAATAATCCCGCCTCTCTAATAATCCCGCCCTTTTTTAGGAGGTTGAAATGCTAATCCCGCAGCGGGAATAATAGAGTAAATACGGTATTTGGTCTCTATATTGGTTGTAATGTGACTATATAAAAAACTGAATGCACGAGACAAAATTTCTTCGGGCCACCTCTTATAAAAATTACACAGATTTTGTGTAATTTTCATGTCACGTGACCAGCGTTCGCCAGGGTCTTCTTTGCCGCTATCCGTATATCGAAAAGGCAAGAGACCCTGGGTTCGAGGTTGACAACAACATGGCAGAAACTGGCGATGTTCCAAGAGAAATAACACACGGAATCCTAAAACCATTACAAAAGCCAAATAAACCAAAAGGGCCACTGTCCAACCTGAGACCAGTAATCCTTCTATCTTCCCTCCGAAAAATTCTCGCAGCTTGTATTGTGAAAAGAATTAAAGATAGAATAGATGCGGAAAATACCACCATCGCAAGCAGCCTATAGAGAAAATCGTTCAACAACAGAACAAGTATTTACCACCAAAATAATTATCGAAAGAACGATAACAGCAAAGAATGAATCAGTCCATCTCATAATGTTGGACATGAGCAAAGCGTTCGACAGCGTTAACAGACACAAGCTGCTATAAGACCTCCGAAACACAATTGAACCCGACGAGCTACACATTATCTTCTAAACGTCTCACTTTCTGTCAAATGCGAAGACATCCTAAGCGAAACTTTTAAAACGGACACTGGAGCACCACAAGGTGACTGTGCAAGTGCTATTGAATTCACATATTATCTCGCCAAGGCACTAGACTCGGGACAACTAAACCAACGAGAAGACCACGCTTACGCAAAACGATATATACAATCAGAAATCGCCGAACATCTCGCGGAACATAACTACTTCCATATGACTCAACAAGATCAAATTGATATTGAAATGGAATATGCAGATGACATCAGCAAAATAACCAGCAACTACAGCTCCATCGAAAATTTCAAAACTCGAATACCCAAACTGCTAGAATCCAGAGACCTACAGATAAATCATGACAAGACCGAAGAATACCTGATTAACAGAACATCAGAAGATTGGAAAAAATGTAGATATCTTGGAAGTGTATTCTGATACATCAGAAGACATAAAACGCAGAAAAATTCTTGCTATAAATGCAGCTAACAACATCAAGAGCATCTTTACCAACAAAAGGCTGACAACGCAGACAAAAATGAACGTCTTCAAAACATACGTCGAACCTATATTTCTATATAACTGTGAGATCTGGACTTTGACAACTACTAAAGCAGAAAATACGATTGACACATTCCAGCGAAGACTCTTAAGAACATTCGTCGTAAACGTTAAATGGCCAAACACCATCAGAAACGAAGAATTATACAGAAGTACAAAAGCTGTTAAATGGAGTACAACTATCCAAAACGACGTCTAAAATGGTTCGGAAGAGTCATCAGGGCAGCGCAGATGAATCAACGCCAATGAAGAAGGCGTTCAATTACGCAAACGCCCATTACAAACGACACCGAGGCAAACCAAAATCAACATGGTTGAGTATTAGTCAGGTAGCTACTTGCAAAAAAAATTGGAAATGAGAGGGACAATGTAAAACTACTTTAAACTGTTAGATATCATCCCTTAGAACTAGAAAATCATTACCGGAATATCTGAAATTATTTACTGGGCGTGTCCAGTACGATTTTTATTTTGATGACGTCACACACAATAAAACCAAAATTTTTTTCGAAATTTTTCAAGTATTATTATATCATTCGACAGGTTTTCTTATGCTGAATTAAAAGCCCAATTATGTCATGGTGTGATTTTGAACCTAAAAAAAGTTATTAGGGATAAACGACTTGCAACTACATGGTGCGATTTCCTTTTCGCACCCCTCACTCTCCTTCTCTAGGATGTTTTAGGGTCAGGCTTAGGATTATTTTTATCTCCGTGATGAAGAGCCAACTAGTAAAAAAATATGGCAGTAGTGGGGTGCAAAAAGGAAATAGCGCCCAACTGCATTACGTACATTATTCACTAAGATTTCCTTCATTGTCACTATCGGCATCATCATTATCTTCATCAGAAGTATCATAATCAAATTTCAAGTTTTCGCATCATTCGCCACAACCACATAAATCAATGCATTCGAGGCCGTGCGATCGATACTCGCATACTTGGGTGCGGCATTTTGATTTCGAGCAATTACAGGAAATCAACTCGATGACGTCGACTGGTGCTGCAGGAAGCAACTTCCAGTCAATGGTTAAGACACCAGCCTCTATCTTCCATTCATGACCAATGGGACTTGGTATCTCGGGGTTGTTTTCGAGAGATCTCTCTATGACTGTCACATATGACACTCGCTTGCAATGACACAGTAAAGCGTCTCTTGTTGGTGGTAGTTTCTGTGGTTCGGGAGCCTTGCGACTCGAACAAAACTTTTTTGAACGGGCTTCGTTGGTGTCATTACATTTAACTGCGTACATATCGCAGACAAACGCCCAACACAGTCCAACACAGGTAGTTGAAAGTTCGCTGATGCGGATTAGAGTAACGCTATCATCCCCTTCCTCAACCAATAGTTTGATTGATTGCAATTTTTGCTCTCTTTCCCGTGAGTACTCGATCAGAACAACGATTTCGGCGATGACGTCCCTACCAGAAGCTTCATTTGTTTTGTGGTCATCTTCACCAATAGATTCAATGAATGACAATAACAATGGGTAAAGACCACATATCAAATATCACAGCTATGAAAAAAAGTGTCGTTTGGCACAAAGGAAGACCTTTCGTCTCTTCTCCTGCCGACAGTTTTTTTGTTCTTCTTTTCGTGCACCCGATAAAACATTGCTGTTTTTTCCCAGAAGTTGAACACGGCTCCTTCACGCCCCTTGTCTTCTCTGCAACCGGTGGAGCTGGCCGCGAATGTAGAAAGTTCTACAAACGTTTGGCTGAGATGGTGTCAGAAAAACGAAACGCGAAATACTCAGACACTGTGACGTGGATCCTTCGCCACATATGTTTTCATCTGGTGAAATCAGTACATATCTGTCTTAGAGGAAGTCGCTCAATTTTCCATAACAATGAAGAGGTCATCGACCGAGCGTTTGGCGAAAAGCTCGCAAACATAAATCTTTAGTTCTGAGAAACAATAATTTGTATTTTGTAATTAAATCGTATATCCAGTCTGTATCTGTAATATAATAATAATAAAAAAAAAATATTGTTCAGCAGGCAACAAATTTCAAGATCAAAAAAAAAAAAAAAAAAAAAAAAAAAAGGCGTTCGAAATAATAGACGGGGGTTCAACATTTTTGAAAATAATAATGTTACAAAGACTTTTTTATGAAAACATTGACAGTAACAAGGGTTTTGTTTGTTTGTTTTTTTAAATGATACAATGAATGATTTTTTTTCATATACTGCACCTCCTGAATATGTACTTTCGATTTTCCGATTTGTCTAGAAGGAAGGAAAGATGGCGGAGAAATTTTAGTTTGTTGTTGTTGGAATAGCGTGATTTTTCTTTTTGTGATAACTTGTTTAATAAATAATTTCAGGTGCTCCGATAAAAAAATAATTAATACTGATTATCTTAAGAACATATTTCACTATCTTTTGGATTGTCCCCTTCTTTGCATGGTTTCTCATTTTTTTATGCAAGTAGCTGCCTGACTGACATAATAAAACTGGGGATAAATTGGAACGAAGCGACAGAAATGGCAAACGACACCAATGCATGGGAAAGGATGATTGGAAATTATCTAAAAGCAATTATTGTATGTAATATATATCTAGGTATCGGTGATGTAATTGTTATTTACGTAATATACCGTTAAATGGAATAAACAACAAGCGTTCAGTCTATTTATTTGAGTTCAGAATTCATCAAAAAAGTCATTTTCCAATTAAAACCTACTAAAATTAAATAGCAGTTTTTAGGCTTTCAGAATTGAATGAAAAATTTCTGTAAGAAACAATTCAATTTTTTTTCTTGGGTAATTCTCTCAAATCATTTATATCTAATTCTGGAGCATCAACGCCTTTTGTATTGCCAGTAAGATCCCCAATTAATTCTGACTGCCTTACATTTAACGATAACTCTTGCATCGATGAAGTGTTGGAATTTCACTGCAACCATCACGCCTTTGATGCCTTGCAAAGTGCTCCTCCAGAGGGTTCTGCGAGAATTTTTCTGACAGCAAAAATTATATATACATACATTTATACATTATACATTATATATATTTTAGACATAAAGAGGAGACAAAACTTTTTGTTATACTACTAGTTTCATTCATACATAATACAGATACATACAAATGCACATGCGTCATGTGTTAAAATTTTTCATGGGTTCAAAATTAATTTCTTCACTGGAGGCGTGAAACACAACCGCACATTGAAGCACTTAAAATGCCCTACTTTTATCATATTTCTTATGGAGAAGATGAATAATATGTAAATTTTACATAATGCAAACAAAAACCATACACCAAGGCATATATACAAAGATAACTAACATCCCACTATATAATACATAACAAATGCATATGCATGTAGTGTCGTGTGCAAAAACTTTTTACATGTTCACTAACACTGGAGCTGAACCGAATAAAGGTTTCGTAAATTATTTTTTACCCTAGTGACATGAAACACAACCAAACATTGAAACTTTTAAAGTGCCATATATCGACGGAAATCATGTTTTTAATATAGATTTAATGTATAAACGAATAGCAATATAACACAGATTTCTATACCCAGGCATAAGAAAACATTGAACAGATAGCAGTACAAAATGAAATTGATTCCTTCTAACTTTTGTGCCAAATCTATGTTGGACAGAATTTTCGAAATGAATAATCTCTTCTTCACTAAAGCGTGGTTCACACGAGTCATAAAGTTGTTCTAATCGTATTGCGCATAATGAAATTTCGTAAGTTTATTCCCGTGTGAACGTCAGCGGGTATCGAATAACTTTACGAAAAGTGGTTTTAGAACAAATTTAGAACAACTTTTGCAATCAAAAAGTTTTCATTTTAAATTTTATTCTAGAATAACTTTTGTACGCAAAGTAAGTTTTTGTCAATTTTTGAAGGAAAAATGTGTTTTCGGCGAGTTTTATTTTCAAGATGGCAGAAATAAAAGGCCAAAAAGGAGAAATCGTAATAATGCCAGCTGAAGGCTAAAAGCTAGCCAAAAAAGTTAGGCTTTATGAAGTTAGACCCTTCTCATAGGGAAAGAGATACAAATGCTTGGGAATAGTTGATGATAATAGTGTCTGTAGCGCCCTCTTTCTTCAAGAATATTTCGTTCTTTGAATTTTCGATTTCATCATCACTTCGCCTTTTTCGTGAATGAAACAAGAAGAAGCTTTCCCAAAGTGACATCCTCCATTTCACAGATAGTTGCTTTCATAAATTTACGTCTTGAAGTTTTCAATGTGAACGTCAACAGGTACTTACGAAAATTCTACTCAAATATCTATCGTAAAGTTATTCAACTAGTTTTTCACAACTTTATGACCCATGTGAACCAAGCTTAACCATCATCATCATGATTTTAAACCATGAGGTTCATTTTTTGTTTGTTACTAAATTTTTATATTATGATTGTCTAAAATAAAAAAAAGATTTCAAATGTATAATGTACAAATGATACATATATGTAGCTAGGTAAGCAGATAAAAAATTCCTTTCTTGTCACAGGATTCAAACCATGGTGCAGGAGGAAAACTAAAAAATACAACAACAAAGCCAAAAACATCACTGACAAGTCTGAAAGTAATGCTCGAATGTACCTAGCAAACAATAGATTCGCAAAACGCGGGTAAAACTAGCAGCCATTTTTTATAAACACGAAAACTGTTGAAAAACACCAAAACTAAAAGTATGATTCCTTAGGAGTTCCTAAAGCTTCAGACTTGAAACTTTCAGAAAAGATAGATAAACTATCTTTCTGTTTTGAGGCATTTTTGAGGCGCAAATATTAACTTCATAACATGCAGAGACGCTGTGCCATGATTTTCTTCTATTTTCACTTGTAACATCTTCTAGAAAACTCACAGACATTTTAAAGGAGTGGTGTCATGAAAATTTGAAAAAATTTTTTTTCTTTGTATATCCCTTGTTTTAATGTAGATAGTACAAAATAAATTTAATTTGGAAAAAAAACCTCTTTTTTTTCGCTATAAAATGCCACTTTAAAAAATAGGCTTAAAACGCTGAATAAATTAGTAATAATTATGTGACGTCATTGAAGAAGTTATATTCAGTGTTGATGCGATGTTTTGCATTCAAATCGAGCGAGTGTTCTTTGAAATTCAAGTAATAACTAAGTATTTTTTTAAATCTAATGAAAAACATGGTGTGGGATGTGACAGTGACTCAACCAAAGGACAGAACATTAGTTTGTTTAGATTACCTAAAATTCATATTTAAAAAAAATAAGGATTTCAAAGTTGAAGTGAGGCCATTTATATTTTAAAGAATCATGTTTTGGAAGAAATTTGGTAAACATGTTATAAGGAGTTTTACTTTAATGTTTTATCTACACTTTTCGTTATACATAGACTAGCATGTAGCTTTAGCTAAAAATGCCCCCGCGCTCAAGCCTTTCAATTTGTACACACAGCAAGCTATACATTGCAAGCCTATACAACGGAAACAAAAACAAACAAAACTTTGTTACTTTTTGTGATCTCTTAGGCCTATGCCACACTGATGCTAATATGCCTTTCAAAAAGTGTAAATAAGGCTTAACAAGTAATATCAGAAAGTATTTGCTACAAACAAAAGAAATGTGTGAACTGAAACATGAATACGTATTTTATAATCAAAGTAAGAAAGATTTGTTAAAGAAATTATGTAAGAGCCAAAAGAAAAAAAAACGTTTTCAAAAAAAAATTAAAGCAAAAAATCCATTAGAAATTTGCATTTCAAACTTAAATTCAAAACAAAAAATAGCCAACGTTTACATAAAATAGCAAAAAAAAAAAATATAAAAAGGTTTTTTATTGATCATGATCACTAGTGGAGGACAGTTAAAGAAGAAAAACAAGAATTTGTAATAGGGCTTTCTTGCATAAAATCCAATTAAAATGGCAAGATCCACCAAAAATCAGTGCATTGAATAAAATTTATTAAATGAAAGATTTAGAGCTAAAACATATAAAATGTATGGTTGGCAAAATTTCAGATTTCAAGCTGTGCTTCAAAATCCTTGTTGTTCACTTCACTAAAACAACGCAAAAGTAATATAAAAAATGTTTAATTAATTTTAGCATACGAACTTTTTAAATAACATAATATAATCTACTTATACTAATCCGCGTGTGTGCATACCACTTTTATTTTAGAGAGTGTTGTGTTTTTTTAAAAGTTACGGTCAAAATCTTCTTAATCGTGGTCATTTTTTCGTTAGACCATTGATAATTGACGATTAGTATAATAGCACGCGGCGTGACGTCAGTTATTTTTGCCGTATCACGGGGGATTCATTGCATTGCATCTCCAATCGAACGCGACGTTTTTGGGGAAATATCTCGAGAACCAATAGTGATAACTGACGTTTTTGAGGGTCGGCGATACGGGTGACGGGGTGACGCAACACTTGGGCCTAAATTTTATTTGGTACTGCGGATATGACGTCATTAAAATCTTTGATCGACGATATCTCTGCAACGGTTGGTCGTACCGAAACGATCCCATACATTTTTTTGATCAGTTTTTCAAGCTCTACAGCATGGGTACACTTTCCATTTCCAATTCCGTAATTAAAATTTTCGTCACGGGGTACACACACGGGAACGCGTCGTATTTCTGCAGATTTTTTTCGAAATTAAAGTCGTAAAAAATTTTTACGCGAGATACTAGTCTTATTATAATAATCCGCGATTGTGCATACCACTTTTATTTTAGAGAGTGATATATTTGTTTAATTTTTACGGTCATCGTCCTCTTATGTGCGCGTAAAACCACGTAGAGGCGAGAGACACTTTTTTCACGATCATTCCAAAAGCACGTGGCATCATTTGACGTCAGTTTTTTATGATCACGGGGAATCATTGCATTGTATCCCCAATCGAACGCGACGTTTTTGGGGAAATATCTCGAGAACCAATAGGGATAACTGACGTTTTTTGGGGTCAGCGATACGGGTGATGGGGTGACGCATCATTTGGGCCTAAATTTTATTTGGTACTGCGGATATGACGTCATCGAAATTTTTGATCAGCGATATCTCAGCAACGGTTGGTCGTAGCGAAACGATCCCATACATTTTTTTGATCAGTTTTTCGAGCTGTACAACATGGTTACATTTTCGGTTTCCAATTCCTAAATTGAAATTTTCATCACGGAGATTGTTCATGGGAAAGGCGATTTTGACCCATCCTTTTCGAAGTTAAGTTCGGTAAAAAGTTTTTACCCGGGATACTAGTCTATATATACTAATTCGCGTTGTGTGCAACACATTTAACTTAGAGAGTGTTTGTTTTTTTGTTTTTGAATGGTCAAAATCTTCTTAATCGTGGTCATATAGCGGCAGTTCGACCACGCAAGACACATTCACGATTAGTATAATAGCACGTGACATTTGACGTCAGATGTTTTTATGATCACGGGGGAACCATTGTATTGCATCCCCAATCGAACGCGACGTTTTTGGGGAAATATCTCAAGAACCAATAGGGATAACTGACGTTTTTTGGGGTCAGCGATACGGGTGATGTAGTGACGCATCATTTGGGACTAAATTTTATTTGGTACTGCGGATATGACGTCATCGAAATCTTTGATCAGCGATATCTCCGCAACGGTTGGTCGTAGCGAAACGATCCCATACACTTTTTTGATCAGCTTTTCGAGCTCTACAACATGGGTACACTTTTGAGTTGCGATTCTATGATTTATTTTTTCGTCACGGGGTACGTACACGGGAATGGTGGATTTGACCTAATGTTTTCGAAGCTAAGTTCGGTAAAAAGTTTTTACCCGGGATACTAGTATAATAGTAAATTAGAAAAGAGATACGAAAAATAATTCTGTCTCCCACTTACAGTACCATACTTTTAAACGGGAAAAAAGCAAAGTCAGCTAATAATTGTATACCACCGTGTAACGTCAACACGAAAGTTGGAAGATGATGATGAACAAAATCGGAAACTGACTTTCGCCTATCTCGTGAAACTACTATGCCTCCTCGCTCGCTTACGCTCGCTGCGGGGGCAATGAACTTTTACTTTCTGTGTGCAAGTGTTTTTTCGATTTTTGTTTTCGTGTTTCTCTTCAAACTGGGCATTTGAATATTATTCCGTTTCACCGATTATTTCATTATTGTTTTCATAGAATGAGCTATTGATTCTTGAACTCCTGCACGGAAAACGGAAAATTGGAAAAACGTATACAGTGAACTCTCTATAACTCGAATCCCTTTAACTCGAATCTCCCTTTAACTCGAACGATTTCGTTGGCACGGTGGGAATTTCCTAATAAACTCTCATAAAAAACTCCCTATTACTCGAATCTCTATAACTCGAAACTCTCTTTAACTCGAACAAATTCTGTGGTCCCTTGATGTATTTCCTCTCTATAACTCGAATGTCGCAGCATGTATCTAGAAGTTTTTATGATACAAGTAGGATTTTTTTCGATTGTTTTGACTCCGTAAATGTAAATGGAGTCTTAACTAATTCGAATGTTTCAAATTTACATGGTGGGGGTCTTAAATGATTCGAATGTCATTCGAACAAACATTCAAACAAAACGTCACAACCGACGATTATGTAGATTTCGATATCGAGGTAACCACATCGCATGGAAGACTAACAACTGCTGATATAATTGCCGAAGTAACAGGAACTCAACAACAAAACGAAGCGGACGAAGAAAATAACGACGAAGAGAATGAAGATACAGTAACTAAACCAACGAATACAGAAGTGCGGAGAGCTATCAGTGTTCTTGAAGATTTCAGCCTCTTTTCAAATTTCGGGGAGGCAATGATGAAATCACTTAAGGACTTGAATCAAATTGTCGAGAAAGATGTCCTTAATGCACAAAAGCAAACTGTAATTTCTGATTTCTTTTCCCAAGGATAAATTGTCGAGATATAATATTTGGTATTTATTTTTTAATTCTTTCCTCCCCAATCCATATAAGGAAAAAATCAAGCTTAATTGGCCATTTGTATAAAAGTTTCAACAAAAACTTGGAAAAACTCCCAACTCTCTATTACTCGAAACTCTCTATAACTCGAACGGTTTCCAATTCCCCGTGGGTATTCGAGTTATAGAGAGTTCACTGTATTATGAATTTTACTACGATTAATGATCAACTCAATATTGCATGTATTTTTTTTCGTTTTGATTTGTACAAAAATTTATTTTGAAACTTATCGTCTTCGATCGCATAAACTTCTTTGCAACACATTTGCATCACTGTTTGCTGGCAACTCTCTCCGGTAAAGCATTTTCGTCAGCATCACCAAAATCATCATCTGGACTTCTTCATGTGTTCTTTACAGCAACTGGGTCAAAACTATATTGCTCAAACCGCTAAAATTCTCTGTGAAATCCTTGAATAAAACTCATTGCTACATTCTTCATCTTCGCTGAGAACATCTGATTCCTCTTCACTTGAATTCTCACTCATGATTTTTGAAAACATGAGAAACTAATACGCTCCTTTGCACTGGCATAACAAGTAAAAACAAGAAGCCTCATGGCTTGAACAATTTCCGCATCAGGAGGCCTAGAGGAAATTGCTTTAGGCTAACTTTCAAGATATCTGAATGACTATCCAATCTTTTCTTGCTGCTTATGTGAGAACAGGTCTATCACAATTCCCAAAATATGAGTTACGGTTCACATGGAAAATAAAATGATATTCGATAGAAGTGAACCAAAATCATTTGAAAAAAAAGGCTGCATGGGATTGAAGACTTTCAAAACACTATTAAACTATTAAAGTTATACAAGCAAACTCGTTTAAAAACTGAAGACCTCGGCTATTTATGATCTGCAAGTAACTGCCGACTTTGATATCAGGACCTTACAATTGTTCTTCGTGCACACCTTCCAAATTTTGCCAGAAATGTGAATTTGGAGATATATTTAAGTAAACATTACATGAAATTGTTCACAACTGCATTAATAAGAGCAGGAGAAACTTGGGCATTTCAAAGATTTTAATCCATGACATTTAACAGGATTACAAGAAGATAAAAATTACATTGCTTATACATAACTTAAATCAACATAACATACAATATGAAAATCTATTTCTACTAAACCAACCAGTCGCGGATCCAGTGGTAAGCCGCAACTTGTGTAGGAGAGTGTTAGCAATTCACACATAAAAGAAAAAGGTTCAAATAATCCCATTGATAATATGAACTGAAGTCACAAATTATGTCAATGCGCTTCTCCACAAGTTGCAACTACACTCTAGATCCACCACTGTCTCCATATTACCACTTCCATAGAGTTTATAAATAACACCAATGTGCACGAAAAGACAAATGACACAATGAAACTTTGTTAGGATCTGTATGAAAATGTTCTTTTCAAACATGATATACCTTAAAGGGATTTTTTTGCGTGGACTAACTTTTGCGAGCCAAGGTTTGAGAGCGTTTTGCGTGGATTAATTTTTTGAGACTAGAATGATCAACTCTGACACTGTCAGTAAGGCTGTCTCCCACAGAAATGGTCTGGAACGGTTTGAGTTTCTTATTGCATTAGTTATTACCAAAAATGTTTTTGATTTGACTATGGAAGTAACACAATTATTACAAGCCAGAAATAATGATATGTTTAAAACAATGTTGTTAATTGATTCCTTAAAAGATGAGTTTGCCAGCATCAGAAATAATGTTGATCAATATCATGGGGATTGGTTCCAGGATGCTGAAGCACTGGCAAATCGACTTAACATTACT
The DNA here is from genome assembly GCA_027922465.2 of Turritopsis dohrnii. Lineage (NCBI taxonomy): Eukaryota > Metazoa > Cnidaria > Hydrozoa > Anthoathecata > Oceaniidae > Turritopsis > Turritopsis dohrnii. The sequence continues at coordinate 41,575 of BQMF02000384.1, read as the reverse complement.
GTCTGTGTACCTAGAATAGTCAAAAGGCAAATTAACAGACCAAATTATGATCATTCAGATGTGTCTGATTATTATAAGAAAGCCATTACAATCCCCCTACTTGACCATGTCATTACAGAATTGAATGATAGGTTTGACCATTCACTTACCCCTTATCATGGTTTAGTTATAATTCCCCATAGGTTACTTCTCTTGACTAAGAATGAACAGGCTGGCACTTGGAAAAACGAATTTCAGACTTTTGTCGATTTTTATAAAGATGATTTTCCAAACCCATCGGCAATCATGAGTGAGTTGGAAGTATGGGCAAGGTTTTGGCAGAAAATGGAGAAGGATGATCCAAAGTCCATCCCTAATTCCATTGAATCTACTTTGAAGTCATTCCCACATTCAGAGGATGTTTTTGTCAATATTCAAGTTGCATTGAGGATTTTGGGAACAATTCCAATGACATCTTGTGAATGCGAAAGAACATTCTCAGCTATGAGGAGGTTGAAGAGCTACTCAAGGTCAACTATGACAGAAGACAAACTGAATGGGTTAGCTTTAATGCATATTCATTTGGGAATTAAAATAGATAAGGATGCCATTATCAACAGATTTGCCTCCAAAGGTCCACGTAGACTTGATTTTATATAGAATTCAGTTTCGTTTTTACATTCCCACAGGATTGCCGTGAAAGTGTTTTTTGATAGAGCTGAAGGTTTGCACACTCACATAGTAACTTGACGACTTCTAATTTTTTTTAATTTTTTTTTTTTAATTAATTGCTCAATACAAGGTTTAAAACCACTAATGCGTATTGAGGTACAAGGAAGAACATCACATTTAAAGTGTTGAAAATTATAATGAGAAGGAAAAACATACTGTGATAAAGAATTCCAGAGAGTGGAGGAGCGAGGAATGAAACTTTGTTGGTAAAAAGTTTTAGATGCATGACTTTGGGATGTTGACAGTGTGATCATGGCAATTAGATGAATATCTTGTGTTTCGCTTGAAAGTTTTTAATGCAGGGATGAGAGAAGAGAGCTCAGTTGAACATTTTCCGTAAAAGTATTTATAAAAGAGGCAAAGAAACGCCACAGATCTGCGATGGGAGAGTGTGTCAAGTTTACTTGCAAGTTTATCGCCAATAGCATTACAGATCCGTTTCTGAATACGATCTAAAAGATTTAGAGAATCAGAGGGTGCACCACCCCAAATATGGTAGCAATACTCAATGCAAGGCCGAATAGTAGATTCATAGAGGTAAAGAATGGAATCAGGGCTGAGGTATGCTCTCGCACGAAGAAGGGACCCACCTTCATTGAGGCTGACTTAGCAATTGCTTCAATGTAGGAACGGCTGGAGAAGTCCCGCAAAAAAGTGATGCCAAGGAGACGAAAGGAGTTGTTTTCTTCCAACTGCGTGTCTGATTATAATGGACTTTCTTTCTTCTGATTATAATGGACTCAGAATACGTTTTGTTTGGTGTACACACGTAGGGTCACTGGCGCGGCATTCACTTGCTCGTAAACCCGATCTTTTCATGCTTGTCATGTGTAAATGTAGGGTCACTGGCGCGGCATTCACTTGCTCGTAAACCCAATTTGTTCATGTTTGTCATGTGTAAATGTAGGGTCACTGGCGCGGCATTCACTTGCTCGTAAACCCGATCCTTTCGTGTTTGTCATGTGTAAATGTAGGTAACTGGCGGGGCATTCACTTGCTCGTAAACCTAAAATGTGTCTGTCCATGTCCGGCCATCTTACCTCCAAGGTAGTGACGCGCCTAGGCATGCTGACGAACCTTGATATTAGGCGAAACAGATACTTCATTTATACTAATATTGACTTGTGATACATGTGTTTTTTTCGAATACGACAGAACATACTACAGAAAAGATGCTTCAAATATAGCAAAGGAATGAGTGTTCTTTGGCTACGAAATGTCAAAATACCGAAAGCTTCCAGGGGCTTCGCCCCTGGACCCCACTGGGGACGCTCAGAGCGCGCCCCCAAACCCCCCAGCTCAGAGGGGCGCATCCTTCGGATGCGAAGGACACTCCTTCAAGAATAATTATGACTGACCTAAAAAAAAGGCTGGCTACGCCCCTGGAAATAGTTTCCATTGCCAGAATTATGGCTGTACCATAACACTTCTGAACGAAATTGCTTTTTACTTGCACACTTGACACACATTTTTTTTTGTATTTCAATCTAACGGTATATCTAACGGTATAAGCTCTACTGAGATTTAGTACTTAACCAAATTTCGTCACATTCCTTTTATTATATTCAATGAACCTAAGAAGTTTGTGAGATCAGCAAGATTCTCCTAAACAATTTGCGTTTTCACAACATTTCACTCTCAAATAAAATGTAAACTTCTAGTGAGAATTATTCCCAGTAACCGATTTAGAGGCCATTCTAGAGACTCTGCAAACCAAAATTTTCTTCATTATTTTTTTAGCCCCCAATCCCTCAACCCTCACACTTTGAAATCCATGGTAGGGAACCTGTTTTTAAAATCAGTTTAAATTTGAGTGGAAATTAATAACTATCATCATATCATACGATGATAGTCTTTTTGCAGTGTGCATCGCTTATGTTTGTTTTAGCAGAATGAATGCATTGTTAAGTCGATAGTCCAACTTACCACTGCTACACCTTATTCCATACTGCCTTGTTGTGCGCAGTTATGTAATTTTTGCGCAGATATGTAATTTCTGCGCAGATATGTAATCATTTTGCGCAGTTATGTAATTTCTGCGCAGTTATGTAATTATTTTGCGCAGATATGTAATTTTTGAGCTGCGCAGTTATGTAATCGAGTGCTGCGCAGATATGTAAAATGCGGACTTTTTTATGGTTAAATGTTCGTTTGATAAGAACTCAGTTTTGAAGGTTTTGATTGCAAATTTGAGGGCCATTTTTCCAAAATCTGTGTCAAAAGGGGATTTTAGGCCCGATTTGGTCCAAATTTACAGAATGATCCGTTTCTTTTGAAAATTTACACGAAGGACAATTCGAAGATTCTGATTTCAGAGATGAGGTGAATTTTCCGAAATTTTGTGTCAAAAGGGGAGAAAACTGATGATGCCTAGTGGACACTAGTCGAAACGTTTTTATAAATCTTATTAAATTTCATATTTATTTTAAAACTGATTGCCTGCTCCAAAATTTTTAATAAATAAACTCATCTTCTGCGCAATCCCAACTTCTTTGGTTGATTGCTTATGATTATTAGTTATTTGCTTATGATATTTACCCCAAAGTATTATACTATATATATAGCTATCGAACATGTTTATACATAATAACAAACAGAATTAAGAGAAGTTTCATTATTGGGAATTTTATTTACATTTTATTTACAATTCCACTGTAGCTATTAAGATTAGGTTTAACTTTTTTTTTCTTTTGTACAGTAAAACCACCTGTTTACAAATGTGATAATATAATGTTGTATATAAGATTTTATCTGAGTTACAAAAAACAAGTGTTCTGTTTTACATTGTTTATGGTATAAAGGATGCAAAGCTGCTGCAACAATAAAGATCATTACATTTGTTATGATGAAATTAATTTACACATTGATGATATAGATGAGTTTCTTAGTGACGTAATGTTTATAAACACCAGTGTTCTTTGCTCGATAATTACGGTATATTGAAACATAGAATATCATTAATCAAGTCATTTTCCTGTGAGTATGCGCACGCAGCCTCGCAGGAAATAAAAGTCTCTTTATACACTTTAAAATGTTGTCACTTTATTTGGTTCTCTGGAGTCCCCTTAAAGACAATCGACATTAGAAAGTTTCAATATACATTAGCACTTCCTATCTATTTTCATACATTGTATTTGATTTTTAATATGTACAAGATATAAAAGTGTAATTAACATTGGAAACTCGTCTATATTATGCAGTATATTATATAGTAGTCGCATTTAGGTCATATAACTTTTAGCTAAGTGCCCATATAGTAACCTCTCACTTTTTAACTCTGCAGCAAAAATTATATAACAAACCTTATCATTTGCAACATTTTAATCTGTGCATCAGGTGGATGGCAGTTATACTGTAATGGTTTCATCATACATTTTTCTCATGTTTATCAATGTACACACAATAATTGGCAAAAATTTCGCAACTTTGGGGAAATATATAGTCGCATTTTTGCGAATTTTGTTTAAACTAAAATTTGTCATAAAATTTGAAATGACGATACCACTCCTTTAAAAACGATTAAACATCGTTGTCTGTGGCTTTGAACAATGAATAAAAGTGTTTTAAAAGCTAATGAGTCTTAATTCCTCTGATATTTCAATTTTCCGCGTTGGATTGGCACGTAAATAATCGTTCGCTTCAACAAAAATCCAGTGAAATGCGCGAGACGCGCTTTGGTATGAAAGGGATGCCGACACAATGGATTTTAACAATAGAATTAAATAGCTATTGAAATGAGTTGTGAGTCCTTCTCTTTTTATACGTCCATGGTCTGCTAAAATAGCTGTTCTTCTACGCAATTCAATAGCAACTAGTTAGTTATATATTTTAGGTAGGGTGATGGAGGGTGATGGAAAGATTTTTCTTTCAATTTATTTTATGTTTCAAAAATTAATTCAGACATCAGAAGAACTGTGTTCAAAACAGGGATAAGTGAGTGAGGTGTTGTTCTGTCTAACAAGTTAAAAATGACCATTTTAAAAGCTGCTGCGCTTTATTTTATAAAGCTGGCGATTACGGCAAGTCTTATCAGGAAGCGTTCAACTTCCAGGTTAAAATTGATGAGAATTCTGAAAAAGACCTCAAGGAGCTGATTGGAGTTATCAAGTAAGGTCATCGTCATGGTTCAATGACACTTAAATCAAAGTCCGCAGAGAAGAAAAGTAACATATTAGCATCATCGGAATGGCTCTATGGTCGTTTCCGACTTTCCTTAGCATTTTGCCTGTGTTATTTGTTGACTTCATAGTTTATTACAGTACTTTTTTTATAAATGTGTCAACTACAAGCATGCAGTGGATCGTCTTTGAATTAACGCCATAGAAATAGTTTCCATTGCCAGAATTATGGCTGTACCATAACACTTCTGAACGAAATTGCTTTTTACGTGCACACTTGACACACATTTTTTTTGTATTTCAATCTAACGGTATATCTAACGGTATAAGCTCTACTGAGATTTAGTACTTAACCAAATTTCGTCACATTCCTTTTTATTATATTCAATGAACCTAAGAAGTTTGCGAGATCAGCAAGATTCTCCTAAACAATTTGCGTTTTCACAACATTTCACTCTCAAATAAAATGTAAACTTCTAGTGAGAATTATTCCCAGTAACCGATTTAGAGGCCATTCTAGAGACTCTGCAAACCAAAATTTTCTTCATTATTTTTTTAGCCCCCAATCCCTCAACCCTCACACTTTGAAATCCATGGTAGGGAACCTGTTTTTAAAATCAGTTTAAATTTGAGTGGAAATTAATAACTATCATCATATCATACGATGATAGTCTTTTTGCAGTGTGCATCGCTTATGTTTGTTTTAGCAGAATGAATGCATTGTTAAGTCGATAGTCCAACTTACCACTGCTACACCTTATTCCATACTGCCTTGTTGTGCGCAGTTATGTAATTTTTGCGCAGATATGTAATTTCTGCGCAGATATGTAATCATTTTGCGCAGTTATGTAATTTCTGCGCAGTTATGTAATTATTTTGCGCAGATATGTAATTTTTGAGCTGCGCAGTTATGTAATCGAGTGCTGCGCAGATATGTAAAATGCGGACTTTTTTATGGTTAAATGTTCGTTTGATAAGAACTCAGTTTTGAAGGTTTTGATTGCAAATTTGAGGGCCATTTTTCCAAAATCTGTGTCAAAAGGGGATTTTAGGCCCGATTTGGTCCAAATTTACAGAATGATCCGTTTCTTTTGAAAATTTACACGAAGGACAATTCGAAGATTCTGATTTCAGAGATGAGGTGAATTTTCCGAAATTTTGTGTCAAAAGGGGAGAAAACTGATGATGCCTAGTGGACACTAGTCGAAACGTTTTTATAAATCTTATTAAATTTCATATTTATTTTAAAACTGATTGCCTGCTCCAAAATTTTTAATAAATAATTTTTATTTATTATTTTATTATTATTATTAATTGTCTTTCAGGCACTTCCATATTTGGCAATGGCTATTCGTCCTATTAAAATAAGCATATTTAAATAAAGAAATAATTTATTATGAAAGAATATACCGTATAAAATATAATTTTCAAAAGATACTGGCAAAAGACTGCGAACAGAATTGGAATCTTGTACTGGTTGGAAACTTGGAGAAATTGAAGATTTGAAAAAGTTGATTGGAACTAAATGATCATGGAACTAGCAGTATTGGTATTGATAAGACTTTAAAATTTTCAAATATTTTAAGTATAAATATAATTAATAAATTAACGATGGCTACCCTGAAAAGATAATGTACTAGAAGCTTGCAATATAGAAATTGAATTGGATGTGGTAATCTGGAGTGATCTCAAAAATCAAATGACTGGAATGTCACTGGTTTTAGGATGTAGTAACGAACCGCACAAAGCGCTGAAAATATTGGAGTAGCTGATATGGATGAAATAAACTCATCTTCTGCGCAATCCCAACTTCTTATAAATAAAGTTCTTATAAAACATATGTTACACCGTCAAATGTAGTAACTCCGTCAAACGTAGTAACTCCGTTAAATGTAGTAAATTTTCTACGACAAATGTATTAACTCCGTTAAATTTAGTAGCTAAAAATCGCCGTCAAATGTAGTAACGTTAAATGTAGTAAAAATCTACGACAAATGTAGTAACTCCGGCAAATGTAGTTAGCCTACGACAAATGTAGTAAACACCTTTAAGTTTGGAATGACTCATAATTAGGCCAAACACGTGAAGGAATAAGTAAACAAATATTCAACAAAAAACAAATAAACAAGTAAACAAATATTTGAGTTTTAAAATATCCTCCATTGAAGGATAACGGAGCATGTAGAATGATCTTATGCAAAATTGTCTAGTAGTATAAATTTACGGCCAAGCTATACTTTTAATTATATATCACCCATGCCCAGCAGCCAATAGAGTTATAGGCGCACTAGTCCACTTCACACTCCTACAAATTTTTATTGTGAAAAAAGACTTTTCAATAACGTCTCTAAGTGCAAAACTACACCACTTACTCTGCCACACATACGATGATTTTATTAACAGAGACAACTTGCTCATGCCAAGTGACTTGACAAATATTAGGGAGATTCGTAAAACCGACAACGAGCCTGTTACACGAAAAAAATCAATTACTTGTGAGGATTAAAATAATAAAAAGTTACTTCAGAGATTTAAAGCCTTTTGTGTATCAAAAGAAACATCATTACTTTGCACGCTTATTTCAAGTGTTGATGTGAAGTTTCTAATGACTTTGTAGGGAAAAATTCATGAACAACTCTACTAACTAAGTTCCCTACAAATCAATAGAAAAAAAGTTTCGTGTAAAGGAAACATGATTTTTCCGAATCCCGCTAATAAGTTCATGTCAGGATTATCTGGAACTTGTTTATTTGAAAGTAAATGTTAAAGAGAACTGACATATACTTTTAGTGAAGATTTCTATTCCGCAAAAAAAAAATATTACGCAACATAATGATAAGAAACAATAGCCTGAATTTATAAAGTTTAAAAAGTTACCTGGTTAAGACCTTCGAGGGTTTTAACTTATTACGGCTCATTAACCTCATACAAGTATATTTCTACTGCGCATGCGCGATTTTTGGTTTTATTATATGGCCACCTGATAGCCTTTGAAAAGTTACCTGGTGAAGACGTTCATGTGTTTTGCCTAATTATGACTGATTTTACGTGTACTAACATGTTACTACATATGTCGGAGGGAGTTACTACATTTGACGGTGAAACAACCTTCACGTGTTTGGCCTAATTATGGCTCATTCCAAACTTAAAGGTGTTTACTACATTTGTCGTAGGTTTACACCAAATCTAGAAAAAAAAGTTGTATTAAAAAGTCCGCATTTTACATACCTGCGCAGCACTCGATTACATAACTGCGCAGCTCAAAAATTACATATCTGCGCAAAATAATTACATAACTGCGCAGCTCAAAAATTACATAACTGCGCAAAATAATTACATATCTGCGCAGAAATTACATATCTGCGCAAAAATTACATAACTGCGCACAACATGCCTCCTCTTTGTCATGTTTATTTTATGGGTGCAAACCCTGATCGAGAATACACAAAATTAAAAAATTCGCGGTGATAGACGCAACTCCACGAAAACAACACGTGGTCGTGTCTTTTGACGAACAATTTACAGGAATTTACACGAACTGTAAAATTTTGTTTTTTAACCACAGTATCAATACTCACATTTACAGCAAAGTTGAAAAACCAAAGAAAACAAAAAACATTTAAAATTGATAAATAGATAAGGGCCTGAATTGCTTGACTTGAACCAAATCTGAAAAGAGTGTCAAATTCTAAATCAACAACTTCCAATTATTGTTTCTGTAAAATGTTTATGAAAATGGAATAAGTTTCAGTTCAAATTTGGTCCGAATTGTGGATTCGGTAGCGATATCATTGAAAAATTACACACATGCTCATAATTTGCAGTAGTAGGAGGAGAATCTCGGTTATTTTATAGAAATAAGGGTCTGTTACAAAAGTATTAGCATTTTGTCCATCCGAAACGATAACTGTTTGTTCCAATATTTTTTGACTATCATCCTTGTAGAAATCATGTTTTTGAATTTTGTAAAGTCTATTCTAGTATACTTTCGAAAAACGTTTGTTTGATATTGTATCATAAACGTGCTGTTTTTTATATAGCCCTAAGTATCGATTGGTCCGTCCGACATAAAACAAGTACTTTTGTAACAGACCTTCAATTATTATGTTACCTATATAAAATAAATAGAAGTATGAATACCAATGGTCCAATGTCTTTTAATAATCTCAACCGTTTGTTGATTTAGGATGATCTATGAGGATAAAACTGTGCCTATTTCCCTTTTAAGTCCTCCTGAACTGAAACCAATGTAGGACTCGAACTGAACTGTTTTAAACTGTTTTAAAGCTTCAACCTTGAAAACTTGAAAGTCCTCTCACGTAAGGAAGCTCACGTAATTCATGTATTTGTTTTAAATGAAAATGAACAAGTAGATTACTACAGTTATTCAAAACTCTTTGTCACGGCTGGGTCATATATATATATATATATAATGTTTTCAAACATTTTGGAAATGTGAGGTTTTGTCGGTTACCGGTAGGTACGAAGCTGAATTATTAATATCACAAAAAAATAAAAGCCCTGAATTACTAGATTTGCTTTCTTTCCAAAAATGTTTTCTTTACAGATTTCTCTTTATAATGAATTGTATGTTCAATTATTTAACTTGACTTATTATTACATTCATGGAAGTGTTATCTGCTGGAAGGAAGAAGGAAGAATAAGGAACACAAGAAATCTTGAATCCCGCTGTGAAAAGAATTTGTACAAGAAGCTGTTTTGAAACTGAATCAAATGAGAAGTATATAACTTATAATATTATTGTTTTTAAGATTTTCAATTCATGGTTGCCTTATTTAAAAAGCTAGGAATTTGCTTTTATTTCACGATTGTTTACGAAACTTTCATCAGACAATGTCTTATATAACATCCCGTATTCGGCGAAATAAAGGCAATTTATTGGGGAATGTTTTAGACTTTAACATTGCAACGAATTTGCTCTTCTAGTTTGCTTCTTCAACTTTCTTTCAGGGTTTCTTGTCTTGCAACTGGCTATCCAAATTATCGAAAAAGCAAGAAACACTAGGGACGAGGTTGTCTTATAGCTATGCAATCACTCTCCTCAACAACAACCCTATCTAATTTTCCATGGGGAATTGTCCTGAAAAGTTGACAAGTTAGAAATGAGCTTTTGACTTATTGATGATGGTCATTTATATCCGATCAAAGCAGGATGCATTTTATTGCAGCCCATAAAACAAAAGTATTTCCTTAACCTGTAAGACAGAAGAAATATTGGGTTTTGATTTAAAAAACAGCAATATGTTTAACTGAAACAAACTAATTTATTTAAAAAATTCATCGTGAAAGAATGAATGAAGAAAAGTTGTTCCTGTAAAGTGATGAAATTTTCAAAAATCTATTTAAGGTAATTTCCTTGTTTGCGGCTGTTTTTATTGGTTCTTGAAAAAATTTAATTTTCTTGAACACAACAACACGTATATTTTAAAGGAAACATAAAATAAGATTGAGAAAATAACAAATGCAGAGACTTCTCGAAAAAGTTATCTTCTTGTGTAATCTGTTCTCTGATTTTTTTAACACGAACGTGATAGAAATAGAAATGAAATCTGTGTTTTTCATCAAGTGAAATTTACAAAAAGCACTCAATGTAAACAAAGTGTGAAACTGATGTAAAACGAGAAGCTATTGCAAAGTTTTGATTAATTCGAAAATTACGTTCGATTTGTACTTTTCATAAGTGAACAAAAGTTTTATTTTTAGTAAAAGGATGTGAAAAACATACAATATTTAGGTAGAAGCAGATTTTTTTCAGGTTATGAGCTGTAGAATTCATAGAAAGTTTACCCTTCGTTTTTCAGTTTGAAAACACCTTCCCTTCGTCTCTCCATTAGCTGGCACTTCAAAGTTAATAATGTTAAATGTATTGTGCCTAATCATCCAATAATTGGCAATGAGGTTTGGAGTTCCCTCTCTCCAATAACAAGCACCGTCAGTGCAAGGAAAATTATCCGCTAATAAGTGATGTATGCCTTAAAGAGTGTCCATTAATTGTGTTGTATTTCCAGCGAACTAAAACAAGTTACAATTACCATTTGAAACCACTATTTTGGGCTACACGCATCCAAGCTCATTTGAAGCTGATTAACTTCTACCTTAAGGGAAGAAATTGTTTGCGGAAGAAATTTGTACGGAACTTTTTTTTGCGAAATTTATTTTCAAATCCGCAAAAATAGTTCCGCAAAATTTTCGAAATTTTTCATCCGCAAGGAAAAAAGTCGAGGTTATTGAACATCTAAGGACTTATTACTCTTCGTCAATAACAATACAAGCAGCATCTGCACTTGAAACATATATAACTGATGTTATAACTGATGAAAAATAGATGTTATTCTATAAATCTGCTCTTTCCTTTCCAACAAAAGTTTGTAGATACACCCAGGCACTGAATTAGGTGTTTCCCTATTTTCGATTTTGTTACATTCCTTGCATCCGCAAACAGTCAAAAATTAATTCCGCAAAATCTCTTTTGAAGTCGTCATCCGCAAAAATTTCTTCCGCAAAATATGACATTTTTGGGTCATTTATCCGCAAAAATATATTTCGCAAAAATTTCTTCCGCAAACAATTTCTTTTAACATAATCTTTTAACACCAAGGCCCTGAAATTTGAGAGTCACACACATGATGAATGATTAGGATTTTTGAATGAAAATTACGACGGCTAAACTCAGTGAAACAAGATCTTAAGCACTGTTTTGGGGCTTCCGTTAATAGACGGCGGTGTTGTTGAATAAAGGTATATCAAAAAATTATTAATTTATTTCAAGACAAAATTGATTGTGCCTATGTTATTATGCTATCTATGTGGGAAGAAAAGTTTGGTGTTTTGACAAAATAGGGTTCAAAATATTTCCGTTAAATGTTTGTAAAAAAAGAAAACAAAAAAAAACGTGTTTCGACAAGTTTTAAAAACGAAAGACTTACTATATAGAATTTGAGATCAATCAAATCTGATGCAAAAAAATTGACGCCGCGATCGCGTAGGAACGGATATGTATGTGACGCGGACCGTTAGAAGAAAATGTAGGGTTAAGATTTCCTTATGAGGTTTTCTTCAAAAGGAGTGAATTATTAAACAAGAAGACAATCAATTTCATAACGTACGAAGTAAAGTTCGGCTATTTGTTATTTATTTTTAGGCATAATTTATAATCGACCTACTTGTTTACCTTGTGCGGTTGTTTATTTATTCACAATCTGAATATTTAGTTATCTTTGAAAAACTGTGTTCAGACGACCGTGATGAAAGTATTCAGTTGACGTTTTTTACCATAAAGTAAACAATTATGTTTACACGTAGAACAATATGTTTACATGTAGAAGAAAACAGCTTAATCTAGCATGTTGTAAATTTGGTTTCAGATTTGATATTGATGAATAGATTAGAGTTATAAAGTTGGACTAAATTAAATTGCAATTTTTACATCTTGGAAAAACCAAGAGGTTGTGTAATTTCTATATCCGTTCACCAGGGTTAAGGTTCAGGGTTAGAGGATTGTGGTTAGGGTTATCAACAAATGACCACTTCAGTAAAACTATTGGACAACACAATTGGAAATTTGACAGAAAGTCTTTATCTGATCAGCAAAGTTTGGAAGTGTAGTTTGAGTCAGTTCATCCTATGAAAACCCAACAACATTTTTAAAGGGTGATGTTGTTACTGCAGTATTCCGTTTAGTGTTGTCCATGATCAATCCACATTTTTCTGCAATTTTGTCATTCCATTGATGTTTACAATATGTACTTCTTACTATCCAGATGACAGTTATACGCAATTGAGTGCACCATAGATGTATAATGAGAGAGACTTACAACTATCTTCAAGCTTTCTAAAGTCTAATATTAAAACCTTTTATGTCGGCACTTCTTTTAATCTCACTTCTCATTTCGCTGGATTTTGGAATATATGCGCTGGTTTATACTAATTTTAATGTCTCATTCTTTGTTGAAAATCAAAAAAATTAGAAGAAATGTGAATTACATATATCTGTGAATTTCAACAACGCAGTATGAGGTAGGTTTGTATAGTTTTTACACAAACTTCGGACCTTAGACACCAAACCGACGTCTCAAAATGTACAGGGAGAATATCTTTTCGTTTAACCCACAATGTTTCATGGTTGGAGCTGATTGCAAGAGCATGGTTGCAAGAAAAACTGCAGAGTTTAGAATTAAATAAACTAAATAAGCGTGAAACCTTGAAGATCATTTCTAGGAGCTTACTGCGTTCATAAAAGGCATCTTGTATTTTCAACTACACTTTGAGCGAGTTTAACAACTGCTTTTGTCAAATTTTCAATAAACTGGGACGACGAGCTTTAATTTGAATAGATTTACATGTTTGAAGTCCTTTTGTTTTTATGCAAATTCGAGATTCTCACATTTTATACGTCCGTCACTGCATACTCATTCTTCAATACTAATTGTTGCAAAGGCGACAAAACACAATGATGATCTGGCATCAAAATATTTTGCTGATTACGACGGAATGTTGACGATTCCTTAACTGTCAAGTTTTTAATTTCTGCAATGCAAGTAATACATTTCAAAGGCGTTGTTCATACCTAACATAAAATGCAGAACAGGAATATATTTCTTTATTTATTCAAGCTGTTATTGTTGTGGAAGAGAATGTGTCTTTGCATACATTTCTGAACTCTTTTTTCTTTGCATACATTTCTGAACTCTTTTTTCTTTGCATACATTTCTGAACTCTTTTTTCTTCGCATACATTTCTGAACTCTTTTTTCTTTGCATACATTTCTGAACTCTTTTTTCTTTGCATACATTTCTGAACTCTTTTTTCTTTAAATGTGCTTAACAATATCCAAAAATATCTCCCAATCAGTATGTAACGAAAAATGTTGACGAAATTTGTTTTTTATTCATTCAAACAGTGCTGTTTGAGTAAAGTAAAGATATTTGTTACTCGGATAGTGTGTTCCTAATAAGTGTTTCCATTTTGACCTTATGACTCATTCCATGTGGTGGCAATTAATGACTCGATAAACTAAGTAAGCAAGAATCATCTAGTCATCATTATGACACATTTGTTTATGTACAGCATTTTGTCGAAAAAAAACCAGATCGAGTTAAATAAGTGTTTTCCTATACTGAGAAGTATTGAAAGTATTATCCATATCTACAATTTACAAGTCCATTGTATATTTGATCAGGAGAACTTTTATCTATGCAATTACCAATCGAAACTTTCTAAACCAGTAGTAATTTGATGGCAAATTTGAACAATTCAAAATTAATTTGTTAAATTGAGTAATTTGGACTAATCTAAAGTTGTATGGAAGCGTAATTTGAGCAGAAACGAACAAGGTCTTAGCCATTTTATCTAATCTAAGAAATATAGTGAATGGAGATTTTTATCGATGATATTTTGATTTTAGAGAAGGTAAATTAAAAACATATCGAATATATCGTTACATATCGAAAACTTAACGTTTGGGTTTTTGGTCGCAGATTTCAAACAAGCAACTAAACCGAAAGCAAAGGCGCCGATAGGAACAATGAGAAAAGCATTTTCTTACAACAGATCGACACAATCAATTTCCCGTGTATTAGAGGGGTCGAAATAAGGCTTTTTTCATTGCTGACTATTTTTAATAATAGCACTGAAGGTACTATATAGGTGCAGAGGTATTTTGATAACAATTGGGTGTTTAAGGGCGAAGTGCCCTTGGAAAGGGTTTTGGAAAAATGAAGAACCAAGTAGATATACCAAGTAAGTGTGTAACTAAATCTTTCAATAAAAAACATTTGAAAAAATATGAATTTTATTGGCGGCAAAAAAGGAAATCTTGCGAATTTTATAGTCGGCAAACCTAGTATTTGTCCGTCTTTTGCCGACAGCCGGCCGTTACTTCGACCCCTGTATTATGACATTATGTCAACTTAACAAGATTTTTCTCCAGGTCGTCATAAAACAACAGGTTAATGTTGCATGTTGATATCATGGTTTGTTTAATACGTGCTGAGTTTGCATGGAATAATCATTAAAACGATCTTTCTATCGTGTGAACTATACTTTATGTTAAGTGGTTGTAGTTAATTACATTAAAGAAAACGATCACTTTTCGAATAAAATGGTAACAAGATCAAAGTCAGTTAAAAATTTTATTGTTATTAATTGGCTCAAGTTGTCTGCTTAGCTAACTGTGTGAAAACTGACAATGTTTTGGTTGAAAATATCTGTTTTTTGTATATGGTATTATTTGCTACTGCTAGCAATGTTATTCAAAAGGTGAATTTTCTCGGATTAAAATTTTTAATGTTTATTGAGCTTTCTTGGACATTCATCTCTTACTTAGGAAGATTGGAGTAGCAAAAGGATATTAGTACTAATATTATTGAGTTTTCAATCATCTTTCAAATACGCTTGTTTATAAGAATGTTTTATTAACAACATCCGTTTGGTGGAAACTGTTTTTATCATAAAAGGTGTCAGGAAACTTTATTTATTAGCTGCATTTACCATTTACGTCGAAAATCTGTACCAATTGAAAATGGATTATTGTAAAAACTACAATTTCCGTGACGACGAGTATATCCTGTTTGTGGATTCGTAATTATACTTTCTGCACTTTAACAGCTGGTGATCAAAATGTTCGTTTAGTGGATATTTCTATCAAAAGCTTAGAATACTTATAGTTTCCTAAATTCTTGTAAAAGAAGACGAGGGTGCAAAGTCCGGCAACATACTATTAGAGTTACCATATTTCCTTTGTATTTTTATATATGCAATAAATTAATGTATTTTTGAAGTTGCCTTTTCCCAGTGATTTTACAAAACAGACCATGGAAAAATTAAAGAAAATCTTGTTGTTGTTGTGTCAGTAACTAAAACAAACTTCAAGAACGTGTCAACAGTTCACGACTTATGTGAACGCTCATTCATGATGGCTTAAATAAAGTTCTTCTTTATGAACTCTTTCATTATTACTCGCTTTGTGTAATATGGATGGTAATTTCAATATGGCTTAAAATATCAGAAAGAAGAATGCATGCTTTATATTTACGAGTAATCGTGAGATGAAAATTACATTATGTCAGGATAGTCATGTAAATCCGTGTGAATTATATACATTCATGACTCCAACAAAAAATGATTTACGTCAACGTGAAAGCCTTAATCAGGTGCCAAAAGCTAACGTGAATCAATTTTGGCGTCAAACAATCAAGATATACGAAGAAAGACTTTCAAGTCACATTAACTTCCCTTTTCCTTTTGATATCGATTTACAAAAGAGAAATTCTTAGTTGAATATCCCACACCTAATTAAACTGAACCACAAAATTCAATTGGATGGAAGGTGTAAAAATGATTAAGAGATAGGGGAAAAGATAAAAAAGTGACGACACGAAATAAAAACTATGGAAAAGTAAAATAATATATAGATATTATATTTAACAAGTAAAAAATTTCCAATAGAAGGTTTTTCCATTGGAAAGTAAAGAATAAAATCCGCATAAATTAAAAACGTTGGAGCCAGCTTTTCCAGACATCTTTACTAGCTCTTTCAATAGTCTTAATTTAGAAGTATTTATTCGTTTGATAAAGAAATCAAAATCAAAAACAAGAAATTGTTGTAACGTTGTTTCAATGGGAATATTCAGTTAGAACTGAATGGACTAATTATTAAGAAGTAAAGGAAAGACTTAATTTCCCTCAATATGGAATGTTCTTTTCATGGAATGTGTGAAAGGATGAAGTTATTGAGCACCATATGGCAAATATTCCTCTATGCTTAAGGCTCCATTGCAATGCGATCTGCTGTCAAATCGTCAAGGATTATATTCAAAGTTACTATCACAGTTGCTGCAAGGTTTTTCTTTGATATGTAAATATGTGGTGTATAAAGTGTTGATGCTAAAATATAAAGCATTAGAATGACCAATAATTGTTGTTGTTGTTGTTGTTGTTGTTGTTGTTGTTGTTTGTTGTTTGTTGTTTGTTGGTTCATTGGAAACATAAAATATTTAATTATGAAAATGAACTGATACTTATTTATCCTCTGTTTACTTTTGGCAGACTTAATGCCAAGATTAAGTTTGATGAAGATTTGAACCTTTTTTTATTTGATTGTAGATTTAGTTTTACTGATTCAATTTCAAAACAGCGTAATCTTATAAACAAAACAAAATATGTTTATACTGGATGAATTTCAGAAACATTTACTATATAGCTTTTTCTGTAAAGGACTGATTTAAGAAGATCATGTAAACATCTCATGAAGAACTACTACAGCGAAAGGACGTTTCTGTATAAGTGAGTAAAATTTTACATCTTTTTAGTGTGACCACTTACAAAACTTTCCAAACTTTCTGTTATTTAACATAGCCGTGCTTGTTTAATGCTTTTGCAAGTTTAAAGAATTTGCGACATTTGTTTTGTTGACAGTCAATTTGATATACTTCGGGCAAAAGGCACTACGATGAAGGACATTTTTATTGAAATAGTGTGTCTATTTCTATGGAAATGCACTCCTTCGCCGTGATTTTTCAGCAAATTTGCCCACTGAAGTCAATCGTTTACACTGTTTACGAATCATATTATAGGGTCGATTCGACATCTGGGTTCAATAGCAGAAGATCCTATTGTTTGATGTATAACAAAAGGTATAGCAATCCGAAAGTCCTGAAACATGAATTAAAAACATAAATTTTCATGTTGCTAACCTCAAGGCATATTTCTTTGCGATTTAAGTTTCAAATTACTTAAACAAACATCTTAAACTTCCAACCAATTCGAGTTCTGGACGGATAATAATTCGCAATAAGAATAGAAGTTTAAGTTACGTATTGCATTCTTAAAACATAATACAACTACCGTTATACAGTGACAAAAAACCTCTAAAAATGCCTGAAAAAACAAAAAACAAAGCTGATATTCTTACTGCTATTTCGAACTATGCTTAAAGTAACCCTAATTATGTCATTACATTGTTGTGTTCATTTTATATTCCGGGAACGGCGAGTTTAGAATTCGCGCCAATAATTACAATTAATAGGTCTTTTCTAAGAATGCTTTAAATACCTTTTCGTTATGTATATAATAAAACAATACGACAAATCTTTAAAATTAAGCAAAAGCTTTTCGAAATATTATCATCTTCAGTGCTAAAAGTAAAATGTTTCTTTTTCGTTTAAAGAACTGTTTATGTGTTTTTGTGACGCAGTTTCTCTACTAAAATGCTGTTTCTTTCACTTACCTTATTGTGGATAATTTCGTCGGGGGAAAAGTGACGAAATGTTTTCTTAGTGAAGAAAATTTTCCCCGACAAAAATTTTCCCCGATAAGGTATTAAACTCATACACATTTACTGAATTTCTGTTTTAACGCCAATATCTAATATCTATCCCAGCCTCGTTTTGGTGTGATGCATTGTTGCATTCTAATTACTTGATTATGCACGTTGATACAGGGCATTGGTATAGGACAATTTGCAATAATTTTCATCGCATCAAGGCGAGGATGGGATAGTAGAGTTTGGGAAAATTCTGACGTTTCATATGAAATACAGGGGAGGATCGCAGGAAATGTGATTATTATATTATATATATATATATATATATATTTATATATTAAAACAAGTGTCAACACTTGACAAAGATTTTTAATAAATCGAAATATTGTGAAAACTCTGTGTGTGTTTTTGTTCAATATATATTTACAGTAGAATCCCGATAACTCGAACCCCCACGGGACCGAGAAAATAGTTCGACTTATCGAATGTTCGAGTTATCGGGGGTATGTTATGAGAAAGTATTGGTGAAGGGGAATTCGAAATTGGTTCGAGTTATTGAAAGTTCGAGTTATCGGGGGTTCGAGTATATATATATATATTATTGTTTTATTTATTTATTTATTTATTTATTTGGTATTGTTTTACGTGGCTAGCCTCACTCAGTTGCTATTGCATCTGCTTTCCAGGAGGGGCCACGGGTTAGGTTGGAGGCTCCGAAGTATTTGACACTCACATGAGTGACACAAACCCAATCAAGGACCTGTGCTCTTCTGGATGACCTCCTGCAACACCCGATGTATCATCTACCCAATTTCCCTCACATGGCATGGGTCGACCCGGCGCTATGGTACATTCACCCGCGCATGGTGAATCGCCGCCAAGGGGAATTGAACCCCGATCTCTCGCATAAATTACGAGAGTGATAACCACTACACTACGGCGTTATTATTATTATTATTACTATTATTATATATGTTATACAGTGGAACCTCTAATAGCGGCCACTTTGGGGGACCCAGCTTAGTGGCCGTTGCATTAGAGGTGACCGATGTATGGAGGTTTTATATGAATATACATTTTTTATCAAAAAGACTGGTCAGGATGGGAGGGGCATAAAGAATGATTCATGATCAAAATAAACACAGCATTATTTAGCCTAAGTGCTTCAAGTCGTTGTGTGACAAGGTTCAAAGCACTTACTAAGTCAGCATCACCTAATGTTTCACAAAAGTTGTTCAAATCATCTACAATAGATAAGGCTGCTTGACTTGACTTTATTTTTGTAAATAATTATTGTAAATAAAGTAACAATTTTTTTTATTTTTACATTCATTTGCTTGCTTAAAGATTTTTTTTGACCGCTAATAGAGGTAAAATTAGACATTGGGACAATAGAAAGTGGCCGTTTGGCCGTTGATTGGAGGTGACCGATGTATGGAGGTTTTTTTATAAGAGTTTGACCATAAATTCGGCAGGGACTTTCTTTTCTGGCCGCTTATCAGGAGGTGACCGATGTATGGAGGTGACCGTTAATAGAGGTTCCACTGTATTATATATACTATGTATGTGACATTCCAGGATATTTTTATAACAAACCATGAAACGTTATAAGAATAACGTTTATTACGTTAAAAAAGAACAAAAGAAATAACATTAAAAGATTAATTTTGGTTTGCTATTAAAATTCCCTTGAGCGTCACATATTTCTTTACATATTTTAAAAAAGAATTTTCGATTTCTTTTAGATATAACTAAAATTCAAGTGATAAGTTATTAATACATAAGAAGAAACCAGTGATAACAATATGTCTACAGCGTTACCAAATATGCAAACAAACATGACCAGTACTGTTAGTACTGTCGTCATGACAACTACAAGCGCACCAACGGAGCATGAAGAGGACAAGCTGTTTGCCACCATTAATGTGATTATCTGTGTGTTAATCTTCTTTCTTGGAGTGTTCGGTAATCTATTGGTCCTGATTGTGTTCAGCTTCCGCCGAAAAAAGCTGAAGGCTTGTGAAGTGTTTATGATGAGCTTAGCTGCAGCAGATTTAATCGGTACCATGGTCGTACCATCATCATCATTTATGGAACTTCTCCGTTATGATTTCAGACCGATAGGAAACGCTGGATGTAAAGTTATATTTTTTTTTGCAATGGGGAGCATCTCCGTATCTGCCATCACGTTGCTCGTCATATCGATTGACCGTTTCGTAATTGTGAAATGGCCAATGAGGAAAAGACCAGAACATTCAAGTATCATTTTCGCTGTTATTTGCACTTGGATAGTTGGATGTAGTACAGGTCTACCATATCTTATTGGTGATAGAATGGGACTCTATGAGTTTTCTAGAGATCGGTACATATGTCGAGATTATGGAGAATATGACGAAACTAAAACTCATGCACTTGTCGTTATGTGTGTGCAGATATTCGCACCGGTAACCGTCATGACAGCTGTATATTCACTGATAGTGCATGAATTGAGAAGAAGCAACAAAAATGAATTGTTTCAAAACCACCAAAAGGTCATGCAGCTCCGATTGAAGCAGAATAGGAAAGCAACATTGCTGCTTGTAGTTATTGTCTTGGTTTTCTACGTGTGTGTAACACCAGTCAATATATTTTATGTGCTCTATATGTACAATGCCTTGACACTTTCTCAGGTGTCTTTGGAACATGTACACGCTATCTTGTCGCTGTTACAAATGGCTAACAGTTGTGTGAACCCAATTATATATAGCAAATTACACACATCTTTTCGACGTTCAACTCTGCGTTTACTGTGCTCTTGTTGCTTCAAAAAGTTCAAGGGTTACCGGTGGGGATCTCTTGGTGAGAGCTTCCGATATGCAGTCACAACTACAATGTCGTTTCGAAGCAAAAGGTCATCTCGTGGGAGTATTGCTTCAACGAAGGATATGTTTTATCTAACCAGAAAAAGCGTTGGTGACATCAACCAGAACGCTAAGCGTTACAGAGAGGGCAGCATAAGCACATTTACTACCTCCATTATGACTCAACTGAATGAAGAAAGAGGGTCATTGGATGAACCAAGATTGAAAAAGCAATTCAGTGAAGGAGAGGATGATGTGTTTACACCACTAGTTGGCCGCAGTACATCAATCAATGGTCCACAAGGAAAATTTCATGCACAGGCGTCTCAAAAGATGATGAATTATTACGAGTTACCACTAAAAACGATTAACGATTCTCCGAACGGCAAAAGAAAGCATAAAAACAAACATTTTTCAAGTTGTGGATCGCCATGTGACAGTAGGTTCCTATCACCGACAACGACATGCAAGTACGAATATCCTTTAATCAGATCAGTAGAAGGAAAAAGCTACAGTGAAAGTGATGCTAGCAGAACATCATCCATTTAAGAAACTAGTTGTTTTCAAGCATTGCTCATCTACCTCATCCTGCCTTGTTTTGATGTAATGAATTCATGAAAATTAACATAAATTGTTCCATAAAATCTTATCAAAATCATGCAAACACATCAAAACGTAATGAATAATTTGACAAAATTACGACTGCAATGCGAAAAACGATGATTTTTGAATGCTGTATTTCAAGCAAATAAAGAACCGCATGTACGTTCGAAATTTAAAATAAACAGATTTTTATTGTTGGAAGTGAAACAGAACTAATTGTATAATAATTAGAATTGAAACTATAATAATGTATGTATATATCAATTTAATGTGCAGTTTTGCATTTTTAGTTCATTTATTTTTGTGAAATTTTAAATTCGCTTGGTCGTGTCTTATATATATATAGAGAGAGAGTTGTTAATAAAGTTTTAATTTTCAGAATTAGAGACTTTGGTCATTTATGGTAATGAATTTGGCCTCCTGCTGAACTTTTAGGGTCTTTGCTCAAATCCATTTTTGGACATTAGTTCTTTCTTCATTATTTTAAATGTTTATTGGTCGTGTAAACAATGCCTAGAGAAGGACTTTTACTGTGACGTCATATTTGGAGATGGAAACGATTAAATAAAAAACACAAGCAGATAAAGAGTAAGTTGTATAAATAAACAGTAAAAAGAAAACAAGTGAACACTCTGAAAGCAAATCTGAAAATCTTTTAATGATGACACAACTCATCATGAGAATGAGGAGAAGCAACCTCAAACCCAGGGTCTCTTGGCAAGAAGAAACCCTGGGTTCGAAGTTGGAGGAAGCAGATAACTTTGATGAAAAAGAAGTAAGACAAAGGAGGGAAGCTGGAAGGAGGAAATCAAATTCAGTGATTTGATTAGTGATGAAAAAACTAGCAGAGAAAATAGAACTCTTCTTTTGCTTGGTGACTTCAATATTGACTTGTTGAAATCTGATATCTCTCCTTACTCGAATTTTCTTGATATTTTAGGCTTCCAGTTTATTCTTCCTTCTATTCTTCTACCAACTAGAATAACTTCTTCTTTTAAAACTCTCATTGACAATTTCTTTTTTACTTACTAAACTTAAAACCGTTGCTTGAATCCTTTTATTTCACATCTCCGATCAGTTAACACAATTCATACTTCTGTTCAATGACACTAAACAAAATTCATCTAACTAGCCAGTCTACAAACGTGACTAGTCTAAGTTTGACAAAAGTAATCTCATTTTAGACTATTTTGACATTTTGAGATGAAAGAATAAAGCTGACCGATCGTGACGCGAACTTCTCTTTTGCAAAATTCTAAATGCTATAATTGATGACCTTATTGATCGACATCTCCTCCTTATCTAACTGACAGAAAAACAAATTCAAATCCTCATTAAAACCTTGGATTACACCAGGTGTAAAGAAGTCTGTAATAACTCAGGGATAAACTCCTAAAACAATTTATCAGGAGAATTGATCCAACTTTGAAATCTAAGCTTCACAATGTTTTTAAACACCATAGGAACCAAATTGTCTTTCTCTGCAGAACTAGTAAAAAACAATATTATTCTGAATACTTCAAGTCTAACCATAACAACATTAAAAATGTATATTGGAGTGAATGAAATATCGTCTGTAGAATCTTCTCACTCTTCTCATTCCTTCTCCTTATCTACTGTTGGCTCAATTACATCTGACCCTTCTACATTAAGTAATGCCTTTAACAACTATTTTTCTTCTATAGCTGACACTATAAGAACCACTATACCTTGCACTTCAAAACACTTCTCTTCTTATCTGTGAAGCAACCTGAAAATTTCACTGAAACTTTAAAATTATCTCTTTGTTATGTTGTATAATTATTAATTTCATCTCATCCTTAGCTAATAAAAAGGCTAATAGCGTTTTGTAATCATTCTCAAACTTCTTAAACATGAAATCCTTAATCCTCTTCAGAAATTCTTTAATCTTTCTTTTTCTAATCTCTATTTCACTTCAGTCCAACATTGAAAAACTATTAGAAAAACTCATGTACTCTCGTCTTTCTTCCTAATTTTTTTTCGCCTGAGATGCTTTATTCCATACCAAAACTTCAAAATATAATAATCTTATTCGTTCATTTCTTTTCGTCATGTTTTTCTATTGAAAAAAATAAGATTTTTAATCTGTTCAGCGTGTGACGTCACTCCGTGCAAAAAGCATATGTGCAAAGAAAAAAGCTTCATCAAAATAAAGTGTTTTTAAGGCGAATCTCCACTAGGCGGAAAATGTCGCGACGGGCGACTTTTTCCGCTGCTCCACATGCGCAGAAGAGAAATGTTACGCAATAATTAAATGTAGCAACGGAAAATGTCGAGAGGCGAAAAGTAGAATTGATTTCTACTTTTCGCTGGTCGCTTCAAAATTTGACCAATCAGAATGCAAGAAAAATGTAAACAAACTAAATCTTGATGAACAAAAATATCTTTTTCATTTTCAAAATGGCCGAAGAACACGTTATTGACATTAATAAATTAACGAAAATGTTATTAAGTGGGCAAGTGATGTTTAGTTCAGAGAATGTGGATGTAAACGAGTCTTTAACTGATCCTGAAGAAACTGTCACCGTTGAGGAGCAACAAAAACAGCCTGAACTAAACGAATCACAAGTAAACAAGGAGGAGTGTTTAGAAGCTGTTAGGGGATACAGATGTTTGTGGGATACAAATGATCCATCTTTTAAAGATAGGAATAAAAAAACAAATGCTTGGAAACAACTAGCTGAATATTTTCATACTGATAGTAAGAACATTTTTTATATTTCCATTCAGTATATTTTTGAATTTCTTCTGTATGATTAGGAAAGTCTCACGCTCTTCTTTTATAGTTCTCATTCTTCAAAAAATTTTAAAAAACTTGAAAGACAACCTTAAACGCTGTTTGGATAAAAGGAGAAATTTGACAAGGTCTGGGGCTGCCTATGCATCACTTCCAACATGCAAGTACTTCGAGCAGATGCGATTTTTACATGAACGAAGCTCGAATAAACCAACAGAAAGTAATATCACTACTGCTAAAAACTCATTTGATGATCTATCGGTTGATACATCACCTTCACCACTTTCTGGATTTAGTATTGCTTCCTCACCTACTCAAAGTATAAACAGTGCTGGTAGTGAAAATAGCTGTTTAATGTCACCTCCTCCTGTCAGTAACCGACGCGCACCGAAACGAAAAGCAAGTTCAACCACAGCAGCACCAGAGGATAACCTTTTATCACATATTCAAGAAATGAATAAGCATATTCTTTCATCTTTAGAGGCACCGAAACAAGAAGCTACAATAGATGAGGTCACTTCCTATTGCAATAGTTTAATCCCTGTGTTACAAGGGTTTTCTAAACGCAAGATGCGTTTAGCCAAAAATAAAATTGGCGAATTGCTATACCAGCTGGAATATAGTGAGGAATACGAAAGTATATAATAAAGCTACAAAAAGTTTAATCTTAGACTCGATTTACAGTTTCCCATTGCCAAGGCACGGCACCTTCATTATTAAAATAATCCTTGAAAGCGTCTCTAACTTTCTTTGCATCTTGGCTGTAGTTGTTTGAGGAATTGCTTTTATTAAGTGGTAATAAACCGCTTGTATCCTTAGTTTCGTTCCTCCATTCTCCAACCCTCAAGCCACCTGGACCATCGTTGTCAACAAGTGTTACGGGACAATAATCATATTTATCATTAGTATGGTTTTCTATCATTAAAAAGTTGTGTAAAGCAACAACAGCTTTAGTTATTTCTTTGACTTTATTCACGCTGGCATTTATTGGGCGGTGAAATACACGGAACCTGCTAGCAGCAATTCCAAATGCGTTTTCTATAACCCTTCTTGCACGGCTAAGACGATAATTAAAAATCAGCTTTTCTGTTGGTAAATTAGCATAAGGGTAAGGCTTCATCATGTGCCTCTTGAGACCAAATGCGTCATCCGCTACAAAAATATGAGGTAACACTTTATCACTTTCATTTAATTTAGCATCATTTGGAATTCCTAGGGTGTTATGCTCTATTGCATACCCCAAGTGACTATTGTTGTAAACGCTACCGTCGCTCTGTCTGCCACTATCACCTATATCAACAAGTATAAATCGGTATTTAGAATCGCACACTGCCATTAGGACAATGCTATGTGTTCTTTTGTAATTGAAATAACTTGATCCAGATCGTGGAGGCGCGAACATGACTACATGTTTTCCATCTATAGCCCCCAACACATTGGGAAAATTCCATCTTCTTTCAAATTCAAATGCGATTTCTTTCCATTCTGCTTCACTGTCAGGATTTTTGATATAATTTCCCAAATTGTACCAAATTCCACAACAAGTGTCATGTATTATACGACCTGCAGTTTCAGGAGACATCCGGTAACTTCGTGCAATTGTCGATTGAGCGTCACCTGTGCTCAAAAATCTTAAGGTCAAGGCTAGTCGTTCTCCAGCTGATACTGGGTCTCTCATTGTTGTCTTCTGCTTTGTGATAGTTGGACCCACCAATCCAAGAAGTTTTTCAAACGTAGCTGGGGACATGCGGAAACTTTTGAAAAAAAGTTCGTGGTCATGGATCATCATTTCCTTAACTAGAATATTATACTCGCCTTTAAATTTTCTCTCGGCATAAATATCTCTAACCCAAAAGCGTCTGTGCTTCTTTCCCTCTCTAACAGCTTTCTTCTTCATTATATAAAGATATAAACTTATATTCCGTGATAGAAGCAGATATTTCAGCTTTCTGTTTTCACTTTCCATTATGTCGAATATAGAACAATAAATGAGCGCGCCTTTTTAAAAATAGTAGTGGAGATTCAGAAGCTCTAGAGGCGGAAAAAGTCGAAGCGGAAAAAGTCGCCCGCCGCGACATTTTCCGCCTAGTGGAGATTCGCCTTTAGAAAGTTATTTTTAAATAACATAATGCTGAAACCTGAAACTAATAGCTCTTTCGATGAAAATGATGAATGTTTGTAAGATATACTTGATAACTTAAACCTTTTGATTTTGAACCACAAAGAGATGTTAGAAATCTTAGCAGTAGTAGCTAAGAAGAGGAAACGAAAATGATGAAGAGCAGCATGTGTTACCTATAAGAAGCGTAGATTGGTGTAGATTGGAAAGTTTGTGCTGTAGAGACACAATGAAATTCAGAAGAAGGGTCGTCGGAAGTAGGTGACTGGGAAGGCACCAACAACAAATTTGACAAGCATGTCACACCAAGTTTGTTATTTCAGTCTAGCATGTATAAAGTCTACAAAAATTAAATTCTATAGAGATTTCCCTGTTTTATCTTGACCCATCACATTTTTCGATAACTTTAAAAAATGAAAGGCAAAGTAACATGCTTGTTTTAGCCAATCTGGAAGGAACAAAGTTTAAAAATTTTCTGGACTCCTTAGAACAAAAACTATGTTTTGTTTTATGTTTCTATTTGATGAAAATCTCCCTTCATCTAATCTAAAATTCTGTTTTTTCAGAACTTTGAGATTTGCGCAGCGTATAGACAATACATAGACCTGGTGGATACACAATACACTTGGTAAAGGGATACATAAAGTTACTCCATCGTGTGCTTTATGGGCGACAAGGACACCTTTACCACATAAAAATGAGAGTTACGTACCGTTCATGGAGTGAAAAATTGAAGATCAACAGCGTTTGCGTCAGCTAAAAATGTTGTCGATTGGGGCAAAACATTATGTACAGAGATCGGTGTTGGGTAAAGATATAAACACCTGACAAGGTTTTATATCTTTGAGTCTTTTCGCAGGGTTCCACTTCATTTTTATGTTGGAAAGCCATCTTTTACGAAGTTCTGGTTATTTTCTTTGGCTTGTAATTTTTGTGAACAATTTGTGGACCGATTAGTACAAGCTGTCGCAGAGTAACTTGGCATTTTTAGAATAAAAAAATAAAAATAAAACGATGTATTACTAGTGAGGTTTTTTTTGATAGTGTGAAGTTTCAATAACAAACTTTCTTCACGTAAAAGTTCTTTCTGCACGGTGTGACGTCATTTTATCAATCATAATGAACATCTATTTCAACTGTGAAAAACACATTTTTCAGCATCTAAAAGATTTAATAACTTTTGAAAGAACATTTTCAAAAATTCAAAAAGTGGGTTTCTAACTTTTCAAAGCATTACAAGTTAATATGAAAAAATAAAAAGTGAAAAATTAGACCAAACTTCCCCTTTAATCAACATAAATATCTGTATGAGGGACAATTCGGTTTCAGAAAAGGGCACTCTAGTACTCATGCCTTAATCAATATCACTGAGTGCATTCGCAAAGCTCTTGACCAAGGTCAGTTTGGTATTGGAGTCTTCGTTGTAACGTCTCACTTTGTAATCCATTTACCCCCATAGAAAAGGGGTAAGACATATAAATGGTTTTGCCGTTTGGTATGTTGCTTGCACTGAGAGGGAATAACAGTCAAAAGAACTTTTGGCAAATTTTCCTTCCCTTCAGCACCTCTGGCGTTTAGTGAATAGGGATAAGAGGGAGAAAGAACCTGCAGAGGATGAGGGATACGTTTCGTTACGTTTTAAATTTGAGATCAAACATTTGAAATGAGCAGTGTTCCACTGATGTCATGATTATCATTTTACGTTCGTGCAATTGACTTCAAGTGAGCAAAAAACTTTGGAACGAAACGCCAAAAATAGCAACACCAAGGATTGTTATACCCTACTCATCAACACATTCAGCTTACACATTTTCATAAGAAATGTTTGCTTAAAATTGAAAGTTTTTTTATGGGGGATTACAAATTGCGAGAAAATGGATCACATTTACCTTTGTCGATCTCTAAAAAGCCTTTCACACTTTAAAACACGAAATTTTATGCACAAACTTTCATACTATGGAATTCGAGGCGTCAACGACAAGGTGGTTTAGGTCTTATCTTTCCCAAAGATCCCAATTTGTAAAAATAGTGGACTTTAAGACTGATTCAAAAATCATAAATCATGTATGGCGTTCCTCAAGGGTCTGTCCTTAGACATTACTGAATTTTAACCTCGAGGTCAAAATCGGTGGTGGGAGGAAACTACAGCCTAGCCAGTACAGAACAGGTAATCAGGCTAAAACTTACGAATAAGCTCCTTATTGGTGGAATCAGGAGAAACTGACAACCAGGGCATTTCCTTTGGATCTTCTGCCCGCGGACTTGCAACTACTACATACATATCGCATTAACTTGCTTGAAGACACATTAGTGCAGTCAATTAATGGCAATACACAGCTTCTTTTAAAGCTGACCCACTGATTCAGCTTCACACTTAAAGAGAGTCCGAGTTATCCTGGCTCGTGCTGACAAAAAGTCAATTTTCGAATAGACACAAAAGCAAAATATGACGTTTTAGATATTTTAATTTTTTTACACAATCCATCTTTCCTTTAAATTAAGCAACAGAAAAAGTATTTGGAATTTCTACAAAATTGAAAATTGGACATGCCCTGGTCATAACTTCTGGGAGGTACAGATTATTATTACAGCAAACACTGCCCCATTTCACACCTTTAATTGTCCTATTGTGGTCATAACTTCTGGGATGTATATTTTAGGAAACACTGCACCAATTCACACAATTAATTGATGCAATAAGGCTTCCGTTTCCCAAAGTTTAAAAAGTAAAGTTTCTGAGTGGACAATGATGATGTGATGTAGAATTAAAAAAAAGCATAGGTAAAATCCTGAATATAAAAATTGTTTTCACTTTTTTCATAATTTCTAATGAATTACAAGGTGACAACAGAAATCAAGTTGGAATCTTGTAGAAAGAAAGTCACTACTTCGCAAAAACATATGTGACACATGTTCTTAGAAGGCTTTCATTGCCACACAAGTGAATGTCACTAAAATTGTCCTTGTGGTACTCCAATGAATACAGGGAGCAAATCAAAACTGTTTAAGCAATTTTAAAAAATCAAGTACCAGTTACTCCTCACTTTCGTCAAGAGATTTTGGCTCATGCTTGTAGATGTGGACCCGACTGTCTGCACCACCACTCAAAATGGTATCAGTTTCCTCCCAGCATAAACACATAACTTTATCATCATGCTTTTCCAAATCATAAAGTGCAGTATTGTTATTACGTATGTCCCAAAATTTCACAGTCTCATCATATGAGGCGGTACAAAGATGGTTTTCATTAGTTGGTGACCATGCAACAGCTGAAACCCATCCTTCATGTGAAGAAAGAACTGTTTTCACAACTGCACCATCCATTGATCGAGGATCCCACAGCCTGACAAATTTATCAGTGCTTCCTGATGCAAGAAGTTGTTTATGTGTTGAAAAAGAAATATCAAGAATAACTTTGCTACCTGTTAAAGTATGCTTATTGGTAGCGGTTTCAACATCCCATAATCTTATACAATGGTCTAACCCAGCACTAATTATTTGACTTTTTTCACTCCATAACAATGAAGATACTGGTTCCTTGTGGCCAGACAATGACATAAGTGGTAAGCGATTGGTAATCACACTAGAACTGTTGGTTTTTCGTTTCTTTTGACTTTCACTTGTTTCTTCATCTTCATTTATATTGGAAGTAGTGAGGTCACCATCCCATATTTTTATCACTTTATCCCAAGATCCACTAGCAAATTTTGAGGCTGTTGGCTGAACAGCTAAACAATCAACACTTCCTGCATGTCCACGACATATATGTACACATTCCGAGGACTCTTTGTTTAAATCATATTTCCAAATAATAACGGTTTGATCTTGTGATGCTGAAAGAAATGTTGCTGTACTTTGATCAGAAGAAACCCATTTAACATCTTTAACAGCTTTCACATGTCCTTCCACTGCAGTTATACATTTCCCTTTTAGATCCCAAATGCTTACTGTATTATCATAGGATCCAGTCAATACAAGGTTGTGTTTTAAATCAACTGAACTGATCCAATCATCGTGTTGTAATGTTTGTTCCAGATGTGGCGCATTTTCTTTTATTATATATTCTATCTCAATTTCGGATTCAGTGTGAATATTTTTCTCTGCTATGAACTCTGATAACGTCAAGCGAAGAAACTCACCATTTATAAGAAAATCAAATTGTATGCGTTCTGATTCTTCCAAATTATCCCCAAATAATATCCCTTTGAGCAATGCATTGAGTTGGGAGCAACCGGCTACAGCTGGCAATGAGAAAGGTGTATTTTCTGTTTTAAACCGTTTAAGTTTGGTGAAAAAACGTGCTTGGACATGAACTTCATGTTCATGATGTGCCGAAGCCATTTTTGGTGCGCGTTGTGTGCTTGTCGTCTCAATTAATGACCTGAAAAGTTCGAACTTAAAGTCGGCTTATTTCTTTCGTCGTATCCCACATTTATTTACTATGTTTTCAGATATTCGGTAAAATCGTTCTCACTACTTAGAGGTCATGAAATAAAAGTTCATTGTTTAGGATGATTCTTTTGACAGCTGGATATTAGGTGTTTTTATTGTTCTATGTGTGGAAGCCGAAATTGAGTAATGCAACGAAATTTCCTTATGATTTACTCATAGCGATTTACTGCTCTTATACTGCTCTACGTTTGAGTTGGTAAGTGTATTCAGCATTTTAATATTAACGGGGCGTTTTTTTGGGGGTATATGTGTGGCACGACATTTTCGGCATAATTTTATCATTTCGGAATAATTCAATAAAAAACAATATGTATAGCTAACAAAGCGATTTCCTCTTCTCTATCTTTCAGTCATATAAAGGCTGAAATACACTATCATTTTTCAATGATTATTTTTCAATGATCATTGAAAAATGACAGTGTATTCAGAAAAAAATGTCATTTTTTACACTCTAATTTTCAATGACATTGAAAAATGATAAGTTGAACATGTTCAACTTTTAATTTTTCAATGTCATTTTTTTTCTATTTATTGTTTTGAATCGAATCTATTGTTTTCGCGCACGTGTTCGTTGCACGCACTGTGATTTTAGATGCTAACATAAAACGAAAACAACATTTTGAAGACTTTTACAGGCGAAAATGAAGATGCAAGAAGCAACTGAAACATTTATTAAAAATTGGAGGAGTCAACCAAGTTTTAATTGCATGTAAATAGCTTCGCAAAATTCAGGGATGAACTTGGACAATGTGCTTTAATTTGAACAGGGATTGGGTCTCATGTTTTTTTGTAATATCAACGTCTAAGAGATGAAGCAGCTCATCGAAAATATTCGGTGGCATTCTTAAAAATCTCGTGTATTCTCCGATTTCCCCCACACGTAGTTCATGCTTGAGGGTATTATAGATGCCAAGTTCGTTTCATCTATTTAGCCATGCCTTTACCCATGCACTTCTTTTTTTTTGGTTTTCTGCGTTCAACTCTCTTTTTTGATAAAATGTAAACAACGACAGCAGCTGCTGTTTCTTCCTCGGGTGCATGTTTGTAATTTTCATTGATAGTGTATTTGCGCCAAAATTTTTAATTTTCAATGTCATTGAAAAATGATCATTGAAAAATGATAGTGTATTTCAGCCTTAACAATTTTTTTCTTCCTAGAAGTCTTTTCTCTGTAAAAGGAATTGCAAAAGTTTACAACAGGCTTTCAAGTGCTTAGCATTTCAAGCACTATCTATGTTATAATTTTAAATTGAAATTCTTCTGCAGCATTATGTATAAATGTTGTTTTAAAACTATTTTCATATCAATAAATGACATCGTAATTTATGATAGTATATTTTGGTCTAATAATGTGCTAAGCATTAAAAATGGCAGGCAAGATTGTCAGTCAGATTGTCTTATTGTCTTAACTCCCCTTTTGAATGGTTACTCATTGTTCAAATTCTGCAATCCTATTTTGACAGCTATTCAAGTGCTACCATCAATGTTCCTAATTATGGACAGCCTTCCTAATTCTGGACGCAAATCAAAACATTTTCCACTTGTCTATAAATTAAAAACATGGCACTCCTGTGCCGCACACCAAACTATAACGTAAACTTCTTATTCAGAGATTATTATATTTATTTTAGCGCTTGAAAATTAACAACTAAAATTTTTCAATTTTAAGTTGACTAGAATGCTGGAAACGAGGAACATAAAATGACAATGAAAAATAACTATAACTGGTCAGCGCGGTAGCAGCTGATCTTTCATCAGCATTTGTGTGCGTCTGTAAGTCCATAAATTTTTGTCCCTAGTTGTAGGCTGATACCACAAAGTCTAGCTAGAGGCTATTTATGACCTGGGTTTATCTGACCTATCTTACTTCAGGGTTAATGATGGCAGTTTTTTTACGGTAAGTGCGGCCTTAATGCAACAAATTAAACGTGGTAAGCCTTATGAAACTAGTTTCTGTAAGGAGTCAGTATCTTGCAGAAGTCTTTTTCGTGCAAATTTATGACATTGCATTTGAAAGTATTGCTGATAATTTGGGGAAATTGTTGGTTGCTGTATATACTGTATATGCTGTATATATACAAATTGATATAGCGAGCAGTCTTCCCAGCAACAAAAGGTAGGTTCAAATGTTTCGTTTGTTTCTGTTTGACTTTTTATCAATTGATTGATGGGGGAACACTTTAATTTGAATATTGTTAGTTGTAAGACACAAATTTTGTCCTACCCAATTTTGCCCTTGCAATATGTTATAATGATGGATAGGTTAGCATTTACGAAATACGTGGTGTTTTAGCAGTAGTATGCAGACTTTTTGGGAAAGAAACACAAAACACCTGGCTAGCACATTTTTTTTATGAAATTAGAAGTGTGGAGATATATATGCCTAACAATTAAGGTGTGAAGGTCAAAATAAGTTATTCAATTTAATTCAAATGTCAAAATTGAATTGCATTATTAATTGTGTGTGATGTATCGATTCAACAATATTAACACAATAACAAACCAATGCCAAAAATTGTAAGTATTATTTTTGGAAATCAGTAATTCGAATCAATAAATGGCTCTTTTTGCTTTCTTTTGCTTTGCTACTGCCCTATTTGCAAGCATTTTCTCTTTACGTAATTACTGATTTTCTTTATGAGATCTGGAAACAAATACGTAATTCAATCCGAAAATGAAAATAATTTTTGCAATGAACTTACTGCACTTCGTCTGAACTCAACACATTCCATTTATGTTCTCTGCTTTTATTTTAAAAATGCATTTTGTTCTGGACAGTTTATTTATATCAATGACAATGTTAAATTCCATTATGTTCTCAGATTTTAATGAAAAGATGCAAAATATTGGTAACAATGCAAGGATTTCCTAGTATCTGTTAACCATACCTTGATGTATCATGGGAAGGGTCTGATAGTGAGGAGGAAAATAAAGAGATACAGAAGTGATGATGATGGCATTTATAAATGACTTTTTGCTTGAAAAATTTCATTTCTATAAAGAAAGATGTACAAACAAAAATTACAATCATTTCATCACATATTTTGTTTTTTAGCCTTTTATGTATGATGCCTTTATATGCCCTTTTCTGTTGTTTTTCTTCCTTGAAAAATTTCATAAATTTTCAATGTCCTGGGTAGGTCATTTAATTCTGAAAAAAAAACGTTTTTTCAGAGAAATTCATTTTCATGTTTCTTTAAACTCACCAGTATATATCTAGATTTATTTACGATAGTATACTGGACATAAATCGACATTTGAGTTTGTATGTTTATAATATTTGTTACATTTTGTCCAAAATATACAAAGTTGCCTTATTGTTAACTAGGGGAACAGATTTTTGTAAAACTTATTTTCATGGATGACGGATAAAACAGTAGTCTGATTTGTGTCTATCCTTAAATGTCTAAATTGTATTCAAAGAGTCAACTATAACTGAAACATTTTTGCAAACACAATTCTTCTTTAAAAATTTTTATTTGAGGAAGTGCCCTGATTTGGCAAACTCCATTACTTTCCATGTGTTATACTAAAGAAACACTGACACCACAATTCTAATGTCTACCCAATCCATCAGGGTCCATGCAGCAGTTTTGAAAGTGAAGGGGCCAGTTTCAGTGATTCTTTGATTGAGTGTTTTAAATATCATTATATCATTATGGAAAACCAAAGTAATATGTACAATGAAACTGTCTGAAGGTTGAATTATATATCAGCTTTTAATGACATCTTTCAGTTTTCTTTTTTTAGGTCAATTGCTGGCAGAAGATACTAGCTGATATCTGGACTATATTCGGATATCAAGTCAGAACATATCTATTTGTCTCAATCAGTCTCAACTTGTCTCATCTTGTCTCAATTAGTCTCAATTTGTCTCAATTAGAGTCCAATAATCCAATTTGTCTTGATTAGAGTCCAATAGTCCAATTAGTCTCCACTGACTAAAATTGTCAGATTATCAGACCGTAACAGGCACTCACAGACTGTCATTTTTCTGAAAGTTTCAGTTCAGTTTCAAATTGATTTGCATTGTTGAATACTGCTTAACTATAGGAAATTTTTGCACACTTGCTCAGTTGAAAATGCAAGCAGTTAAGAGAAATATGTGCATAGGTTCTCATTCATCTTGTACCGTTGTTTCCCGTTTAATGAAGCTAGAGCAGTTTTGTGCGATTATATTTAATTTCGCTATAATGCTTTCGGCTTCAGGTGACATTGAAACTAATCCCGGACCGGTATTTCCAAACAAAGTTGTTCAAGGGTTGTTTCACCAGGGTAATCCGAGGTTTGGTAATACTGGAGGTAGTCAGTGTATGTGCAATGTCTTTATTGGCTGTATGTTATGCTATGGTAAAAAATCCATGCTATTGGTCACAGTGGGACATGGACAGGATGAGACTTACGAAAAAATGGGCTTTACAAATGAGTTTCTCTCGTTCAATGATCTGCCAACCCAAGTGTGTATAGGTAACCATAACTTTGAGGTGGATAAGTCCGAATCGCATATAGCAGAATTATCGCATGAAAGCCAGACGCTCTTTAGATTACCTAGTGATTACAGTTGCTGTATTTTTTATAGCCTATGGATTTCTATATGGATTTTATGTTCAATAGGGGAAAAGTGTATATTTTTGATTCAAACGCCCGTGACTCGCAAGGCTTGAGTAGTCCTTCAGGTAATTCGATCCTAATGAAATTCGATTCATTTTATGAAGCTGAAAACTATATTAAGAATTTTTACTTAAATCAGTATGGAAACCAGTGTCTTTTCTATGAAATTCAGTATGTCAAGGCGATCATATCAGGCTCGGCATTATCCGAACTGAAAGCAATATTTCATAAAGACAAAGTTTCTGATAATAAGCATAAACGGCGTCTCATCAACAGCCCTAAAGTGAAAAAAATTAAATTGGGAAAAGAATTTAATGACAAGGCAGTGAAGAGATTAAAATAAAACGTCTCGTCTTGCCCTGCCGGGATGAAAAGCTCCATATGATCAGACCCTTATACAAACTACGTTGTGACTTGATTAATCAGTTCTTTTGGTGGTAAAACATCTTGAAAGTGCTGACCTTTGCGCTCTCCGCGCTCTTGTTTTTAATTCGTTCTGATAGATAATGTAACCTGAATGTGAATGTCTTGGGAATTCTTCCTTTGTGGCCCTCCACCACAGTTTAAAACACAAAAACGATTGTTTGTTTTGAAACAATGGCCAATTAGGCCTTGTCATAACAGGTGCGTGATCGCTTGTGTGCACACAAACACATGCCCAAGTTCCTTGCATCACGAAAACTTTAAAAGCAACTTTATTACCAGATCTTTTGATGATCAAGTTCGAAAAGAGGTTGGGTAAAATTATAACAATTGGATTATAGAAAATATATAGAAAAAATTTGCCTTGCTCCTTTTTAATAAGTAGGAAATATGTTCAAAAAAATTTCGAAAGCCTTTCAAGTCTTTCAAACAAAGGGTTTTGTTAATTCAAAATGTTTTTGCAAACTACACCTGTACGGAGATCAATTCAGGAAATTTTGTTTTAATTCATTCCAAATATATAGTTTTTGATCAAGTTAATATCAATTCACAAATGAAAAAAATTGAAACACCTGTGTGGGGTTGCCTAAGGTTGCAATCAATGAATGAAATCAGTCATTTCAAACATCGTCTTAGTTATTGTATAGTTATGATACAACAAGCATTCTGTTATTTTTTATATATTTTTAAGTATTCAAGTAAACAAAAATAAGCTTCATTTAATTTGGGCGCCCAAACTCAGTATACCGTTGTCAATTTTGGCCTCTATCAACCCCCGACGGAAATACAATAACAATAACAATCACTCAGCATATATTTTATCTTCACACAACTCGTCCTCACTGTTTCAGTCATCGCTAACTTCTTCAATGATGCTTGGTTCTGGAGCGCCTTCATCTGTGCCAAATTATATACACCTTTGCTTCGTCATGTAAATTCTCTGGCACGTTCAATTATTTCCTTTCGCTTAGCTTTTGTCCAAAGTTTATCATTACCAAGTATCATTGAAAAATCTGCGAGTATCTTCATTCTGTATGATAATCAAGTCAAATTTGAAATGTGTCATATATGTCCAAAAAAATGAGATTTTCTTGGAGAATGAATTTAACAAGAAATAAGACAAGGCAATGCTTTCGAAGATTCGGAACATAAATGTTAAATGTTAACTAGACAAAATTTATTCAAAGAGAAAAAATAAATCCTGAAAAAAAAAAATTGTGTTACTCGAAAATTGTGTTTGAAGTTCAAATCGTTTTTGAATTAAAATAAAGACGTTTCCATTCCATTAACTCGTCACCACCTGGCTGGCTAATTTTTTTAATGAAAGATTATTTTTTTTGAAACTGCAACCTTTGTGAATAGTTTTGAAACTTAAAAGAACGTTTAAAAAAGTTAAAAAGAAAGAAAGAATTACACAAAACAATTAAATCTGTATCCTAATATGCGGATGTGTGTCACACTTTTATTTTAGAGAGTGATAAATTTAATTAAATTTTACGGTCAAGTTCTTCTTAGGTGCGCATAAAACCATGTATAGGTGAGACACTTTTTTAATGATTATAAAAGCACGTGGCATTTGATGTCAG
This sequence comes from Turritopsis dohrnii, assembly GCA_027922465.2. Lineage (NCBI taxonomy): Eukaryota > Metazoa > Cnidaria > Hydrozoa > Anthoathecata > Oceaniidae > Turritopsis > Turritopsis dohrnii. Next base: position 4,072 of record BQMF02000384.1, on the reverse strand, counting down.
TTATTTTTATGATAATGGGGAACCATTGCATTGTATCCCCAATGAACGTGACGTTTTAAGGGAAATATCTTGAGAACCAATGACGTTTTTTAGGCTCCGTGATAGGAGTGATGTGGTAACGCAAAATTTGGGACTAAATTTTATTTGTTACTGCGGCTATGCCGTCATCAAAATCTTTGATCGATGATATCTCAGCAACGGTTGGTCGTAGTGAAACAAGCCAATACATTTTTTTTATCAGTTTTTCGAGCTCTACAACATGGTTACACTGATGAGTAGCGATTTTCGTAACGGGGTTCACACACACAGGGGAACGTGGCATATCGTTTTCGAAATTATTAGCCATAAAAAAATTTTATGCGGGTTACTAGTAATACCTTATTACATGAAATGCGTAAAGCAAGTAATTAACGGTAAAAAATTTAACGAGATCAGAAATTAGATCGAATTGTCATCAAGGATGCAGTAAATTAGTACGTTAATTACATTACGTACAGTACATTTATTAATGCGAAATTTTCAAATTCGTGTTAATTACTTGCTTAATAAAATCGTGCACACGCAGCTCCTTCGTTCCTCAGCGGATTGCGAGGAGTAGACTTGTTTTCTACTATCAAACTAAGAAAATTTGTGAGCACTGATTTTTAATTCAAAACCACGACAGTATTCAGACCTCACAACTGAAATGGTAGCAAAGTTTCGTTCCGTTTTTGTAAAATTTAATCGCAGCACATTATCCATTTCTGAAGCAAAACTTTGAGTTTCAACATTTTGGGACAGATTTTTGTTGACTTTTAAATAAACATCTGCTGTTACACTTGTCATTACAAGCCAGGTGTGCGATTGCCACACGCGTAAATAAATCTCGGTGTGTGTGGAGGCTTGCACATGCGATCGCTTGCCTCTTACGACCAGGCCTGCTCAACGTTGGAATTTGAGCCAGAAATACTAAAGATCAATGAAACCAATATGCTCAAGTTGGGATCATTTTCTCGTTCGTATACTAATACTGACTTCCACATATCCCTCACTCCCATTTTTATAAAGTGAGTGCTTGCATACGCTTTAAATTTTTTCCACTCCATCAAAGTCCTTCCCTGGTTAAACCCAGCGTTTTTGAGAGGTACCGAGAAATGGTTGCTCAAAAACATGATATCGTCATTTCCATGTTCTTTGACATCCAGCCAGTATTGCATGTTAATGAATTGCATGCTTGAATAAACCCTTTCATCCAACTCATAATCTGAGAATCTTTTCAAAAGCAATCTTTTCACGGACAAACACCAAGTCTTTTTTCAGGCGACAGACTTTTTCCACTGCACGGTCTTGATTGATATTATTCATTTGAAATTTCACAGTGACATTTTCCTCGTTCTTACGTTTTTCACCAGCCCTAACGAAACTCCCTTCAACCATACCACTCAGCCAATTCTGGGCCCCTTCCTGATCACAAATTTTGTATCGACTAACAAAACTATCTACAAAGTCCAACTCACCAATCTCCTCGACCTTTTGTTCCAATTCCAAAGTTGTTACAACGCAATTATATAGGCGGGCAGGCATATTTCCAAGCACTTTTAGCTACTACCGTTTTGTTTTTGAAGATTATGTTTAGCCTGTAGCGATTCTAGCATTTACACAATTTCAAACAGCTACTCTAACTCTGATTCTTTTTTCGCAATACCAACGTATATAGTTGGGTATAATTACTTTGCTCTTATTCTGCAGAACTTCCGCGAGAAGGATCTTCAAACTTCAAATAGCTTTTTGACTTACAAATCAGGTCAACTAAACACAGGTGTGCGTGTTTATGTTTCATTCATTTACATTATGTAATTTTCTGTTTCTTCTCAAGTTGTTTCTTCGCCACTTAAAACTGTTGATTTAGACCCCGCAGCACTCTAGAGTGGCTGAGAATCTTGTTAGGCCAAATATTGTACGAACGATCCAAAGACGATGGATGAAATGGACTTTTCTCATGTTTTTGCGGAACATAGAAGTACAAATTGAGAATGCAAATGTTTTATAAATCTTTTGAGTTTCAAATGGACAGGATTGAGTTTTCAAACTCATAAAGGATTGAGTTTCTACTATAACGGTAGTAGAAAAGTGCTTGGAAATATGCCTGGCGGGCCACTATTCAAGCAGTCAATTTAAACCTCTCTGGCGATGTCGAACAAATCTAGTACCATGGATTTTACAAAGATTGTGATATTGTATGCCAAGAACTTTAGCACATTCTGCAACTTCAGACTTGAGTTTACCACTGTTCAGTAACATATATAAAAATTGGTCTTATAAAACTCGTCAGTAAGTCAGTAAGTACGGAAACATTGAATGCATCTTTCACGGCTAACTCTATCCTGTGGATTCTCAGAAGCCTACCATCATCTTTTAACTGTGTCAGCACTCCTTTGTATTTTCCAAAATTGCCCAATCCGCTGTACAACTGATGACTTTGTTCTTGTACACCTCTTCGTCCATGAAAAATGCAGATTGCTTTCCATGAAAAATGCTGTTTATCCCAGCTACTATCGAGTCAGAATTACCACCTCCAAACCTAACTACCTCCAGTAAACTGGCTACTAAGAACTACTAAGAATACTCTCAGTGCGTACAAGAACAAGTTCTTTTTCCTTCCAGTTTTTATTGCTTGGCTACCATCTGACAGTATCGACATAAAGTGCTCGCCAGCTAATGCTACAACACATTTTTCTTTCATGGCTTGAGGAATGCAGTGAACAAATTCCCTCCCTGAGCGACCATTTTCATTCCTCTCATTCCTCTCATTTTACCTGAGAAAACGTAAAAATTTCAAGCTATAAGCTATCTATGTATCATAGTTGGCTCTTGAAACATAAAACTGGTAATAGGACTTTTTAAAATGTTTGTCTGGCATGCTTGGTTCCAATGCCTTTGATATGCCCAGTTTAAAAGTTTTGTGTAAGCATCTTTTTTGGATTTAGCGTTTGCTGACGTGATATTGAATCAATTGATCAAAAGTAAAGCCCTTTTATGATTTTTAACGGAGAGATAAGCATATTACGTTACTTAATTTCCACTCTAAACTTATAAAGACATATTTAAAAAAATGAACCTTTCCAGTCGTGTTTGCGTTTACTGCAGAAATAGATGGCGTAAATCTTCTTGTGGTCTTCCTTTCTCACAAGCCAAAGCAAGGCTATGTCCTTCAAAGCTATTAACAAAACTGTTATGACAAAGCCTGTGACAATGAAGGATAACTTCTGATTATTCACCAATTTGCTGTTGCTAGGGAGAATGACCACCGTTGCTAAGGTAATTTTAAATTTCCTACGTTGTACAAATTCATTTGTTCACCTAACAAAAGAATATGGAAAGGTAAGTGGTACCAGCAGTACTCCTTTTTGTGTTATTCAATGAAATTAAAAAGCATCTTTGTTTCCAGCTCCCTTTAACATGTGTAAGTTAACATAACAATTTGGTTGAATTATTGGATCGCACACTGTTGGCTGATTGCACACCTTTCATGACAAGACATGGTGTATGACAAAATTAAATGAAAGAAAACGAGTACATTCATTGTTTACATTTTTCAAGTTTGACTTGACTGGCAATATAGCCATATGACTTAATGATCATGATGACTGGCTGGTGTAAACAAATTATTTGCAACGGTGAGCCATATTTTGAAAGAATAATACTGGCCGCCTCCGTACACGAAATATCAGTAATATCAATCATACAGAGCAGAGGGCTTTGACTGTTTGAATGTTTATGTTTGATAATTACTTGAGGAATGAAAACATAAAATAAATAAATACATTGATCACAGTGGAGGAATTTCCTCACTGAAAACAAGACTGGATGTGGTATTTTGGTAAGTAGGCAACTTATATACAAACGTTAGTAAACGTAAATTCATTCCTGAAAATAAATTTGAAAATTAGTACCGTTAGCACCATGATTTTCACGGTTCATTCTTCACATGCTGCTGGTTATTGCTCTTTATTACTCTGTTTCATAACACATTGTATTCAGTTATATGTGGTGAACTTGGAAAGAATGAATGTATATTTTTGTGCCAAGAATC